>OU862928.1:43885618-44485618 GCA_917880885.1 Limnephilus marmoratus | reverse complement strand
AATATTTCTATATAAAATATTAAATGTTGTTGATAGTCCAGAATTACTTGCATTGATAAGCTTTCGGATTCCACTACGTAATACTAGAAGTCAGAAATCTTACTAGGCGATACTGAGGGTATCTTCCATTCTGGAACGTGCCGCACTTACATATGTATTATTTTAAATGAATGAATTATGAAAGAACACAAATTAATCAATTAAGATTTATTTGCACCTGTCGGGATTTGAACCAGCGATATTCGGATTCCTGATCGAGAGCCTTACCTTAATCGTCACATTTAATGAAGTACACGAAATGTAGATACCCTTTTGAAGTCGGTGAATCTTTTTGTAAAATTCCTAAAGCCCGGGGGGAATTATAACTTACCACTCGTAAGTCACCGAAGGTCGTTTGCCCGAATTTCACCTGCATTCCTCGTGCGGTACCACGGGTAATGTTCATAATACTGCCTGGTCTGTACCTACTGTAATAGCATTCTGAGTACTTGGAAACACTTGTGACTAAACAGATCGTTCTGCTTTTCAACAACAAGCGTTTATTACCTTTATGGCATTAACGTCACCTAAGTTGGATGAGGTTCTAAATGATTTTTTTATAAATAACCTTTGAATGCAAAAACCATTTCTTTTGCTCATTTCTGTAACCAAAATAAGTAATTCCGTAGATACTTATGCGACGAAGTTCTAACATCATGTTTTCAAAACTTCCATTTATTTTACAAGATTCTAACATCACATTGAACCTTTTACAATTACCATCTTTTGTTTGTAACTGACCGTTTTTTAAGGGTCGACCGAGACAGGTTTTTCGTCCTCGGCCGAGACTGAGAATAAATTAAAATCTCGGCCGAGACCGAGAATAGATAAATTGAAAAAAAAAAAGAAAATGCGCTATTTTTTCATAATATAGTATATTTAAGAATGGAATAATAATTTGTTTTAAACAGTTTTAATAATCGATATTGAACAACATGATGTTGTAGCACATAAAAAGCAATTTTTCTGCGTTTTCACCTTCCAAAGAGTGTCGCCTCATGTCGTATAATTGACCAGCTCTGCTAAAGAGCTGTTCACTTGCTACACAAACCCGCCTCGCTGCCAGCCGACCAATCACAATCGACAGCTCTCTCATGCACTGACACCAAGTGACGAATGTGGACGCGCGCGGTAGATGAATCTCATTATCCTACTGTATCTACTTACAACTCGTTATGGTCTCGGTTATGGCCCAGAATCTCGGCGAGAAATCGCCGAGAACCGAGACAGAGTTCTCGGTAGAATTTGTAGCTGAGAATACCGAGACCGAGATCTCGGTCGACCCTTATCGTTTTTACGAGGCGCAGTAGGTGGATGGCGCTCTAACTTCACCTTACCATGTTCTTAGGTGTCAAAGTGTGTAAAGACGAATTCTCATATAACAATTTCTGATTTTGAGATTGACTCTTGTTAAAGTATTTTATTTTAAAATATATTTATTAAAAACGTATTTAATAAGAACTTGATCCCGGAATGGCGTTAGGGAAATGTACTTAGAACCTTGTGCAATGAATTATTTTGACTTAGCTGGTAGCATATTTTTCTATGTTCACGTTTAGGTTTGTTCTAAATAATAAGTTTACGTCCTATTTAAATACTTTCCTATGAAATTTGTTTAATAAAATTACTTCACATGATGGTCCGATGCTCTGTGGGGAACCCGCTTGCACAGCGCGGGTGTAAACTGTGCGACCTAAAGTTTAAGTTTAGATTTACGGATTTCAAACCTTCGTTTGTGTGAAAGCACTATGGAAATCAATACATGATTTTATTTCAATAAGATTCTTTCTCAAAATCAGAAATCGGTAAATAGATTATGAAAAATCGTCCATGCAAACTTTGATGCCTCATATCTCAGAACCAGTAAAGTGAAGTTAGAACCTTGTCCATTCAAAGAGGCGTTATGTCGGGACTTTACTCTTTACAATAGAGAATTAAAATATCGAAAAGCCAGGATTTTCTGACCATATTTTCATGGTATTTGGGATAGTTCTGAGAAATGAAAAAGCATAGAAAAAAATATTTTGAATGCATTTTCTAATTTTCCCTGATACATAATGTAGTGGTCTCTTGTGGGTTTTGTTTTAAAGGGTTAGCTTACCCTGTGTTATTATCAATTTGTTTTATTAGGTTATTTTTCTTTTTTTCACCTGAAGTGAATTTCAATAAAAAAAAATTCTTTCTTATTCAATCAAATTTTAACCTTGAAAATAATTTTCTTCAGGGCCTTTGTCATCTTTGGGAATGTTATGTGGAGGGTCTTTTAAGTAAAGAAAGTAGAGGAAGTTCTGACAAGGAAAAAATATGAGAGGTGGGCAGTTATGTGGAGGTCAGTAGGTCCAGGAGTGATGGACGAATGCATTCATCCCTCCCACCATGGTGCAAGGCGATGGATCGAGAGAGTCCTGCTGGAGAGTTCAAATGGTCTCCCTCAACCAGTCTTTCATGATCCGGCCCGCCACGCAGTTGGCGCATTCGCCGCATACAAATTTCAAACCACAAATGAACCACCTCCCAAATAGAACCACTACCCCTGTGGATGAAAACTAGAGATGCATACTGCATATATCAAATGTGTGAATTGTTCATAAAAGGCGATTGTTAATCGATTTCTCTGCGTAAAATTACCTGCCTTTCAGATACGCCAAGCATATAAATGTTGGTGAAATCAATTCTCTTCAAATCAGTGTAGTTCATATATATCATGTTCGGTAGTGGAAAGTAAAAAAATAATTGTGGACCAAGATGCGAGCCCTGATGAACACCATTTTTCAAATAAAATGAAAGACGTATTAAGACCATTGATGGTCATAGATTAAGACATTTTGCTCCTAAATGAAAAACAAGTCTCAAAAAATGACCGTGGACGCCTATCGGCCGTCGTATGTATATTAGAATTATTTATAAAACAAAAATGTCGTCAGTCTTTCTTGTAAACAAAATTATAATATAAAGGCATTGACATATTCATATAATTAAATTATCAATAAAGTACAATATTACGTTTGTGGAGTTAAGCTTTCACTGTTATTGTTAATTACAATTACCTTCAGGCAGAGTTATATTGTATATATTAGTAAAGGTTCGGTATTTTTGGTTTTAGCGAAAACTTTAACAGTAAATTTATTTGGATCCGCATTCTTTCTTCCGGGAACTAAATTCTTTTCTAGGGCCATTGCTAAGGGCTATTATAACGAAAAGGCCTTTGCCGTAATGGGTTTATGCTAATGTTGTTAATATTCGAACAATGGACAGGGCGTTGTAAGTAATTGCAAGTATCAACGTAATCTGTCAAACTATCATTAGTAAGATATTAAGTATTATAGTATTAGGAATCTGTAGTATGTTCATACATTACAACGTAAAGAAGATTTTATATGGATTTCCTTACGCAAAACTTATAGATAGACCATAGTTGATATCGTCCCTATCCTCACAATAAAAACAGACAGTACGTATATACTCGTATGGCCAACTGGGCAACTTTCTTGCGGATTGCTATACAAGTTTGTAGGGTTTTTCAAAAACATATTTGCCCCACCTAAAATCAGAAGTCTGCTATAGACAGGTAATATTTTTAATATCCACGTGAGATAAAAATTGTAAAACGCAAATAACACCTGTCCATTTATATAAAGGATAAGTAGAGTTAAGGCCTGGTTACACAGTGCGAGCAGCTGATCTCATAATAGGCAGCTACTGCGACTAGTCTTCAAAATTGAAAAATTATGTATAGTATTTTTTTTTTAAATAATCACTTTTGACTCTACAACCCCTGGTGGGTCTTAGCCTCCTCAAGAGTCTTCCTCCACTCATCTCGGTTTTGTGCCAGCTCTCTCCGGTCTAGAAGCTCCAAGGTAGCAGTCCTGGATTTGTCAATAGGCCTTATAGGCCGCGGCCTAGGGGCGGCAGAGTTCAGGGGGCGGCACTCGCTCGTTTTGGTAAGCAGTTAAAGTTTGTGTACGATTATAAAAAAAAGTCTCTGTGGATAGATAGAGTTTTTTCTATCTGTAAACCTTTAGATGTCCAGTAGTCCTGTACGGGTTCAATGCCCAACCGTCCAACACGGGACGGGTGATTGTAGTGCGAATTTTTCACAAAAATGCTTTGGCAGTGGTTCATCTTTATTGCCCCCGCCAATCGACCGTTTAAGGGGGTAATTTTAGTGATTTTCATGATTTTTTTAACACTTAAGGAATATATATATATATATATTATTTATACTTTGGGGTCATTTTACACATACACAATAGTATTTTCAAATATTTTCCTCAAAAAATAACGGAGATATCGCGCATTGTAAGTCGCCATCCGGCTGGACAATTTGTGTAACTCCTGGAGGTCACAATTTTCATCCGAACTCAATTTTTCAAAAGAATTTACCTTTTCTATAACTGTTCCTTCTATTTGAACTTCCTCCTTACAAAAAAATCGAAAATTAATATTTTTTTGAGAAATGTGAAAATTTAGTATGATTTTTTACCATTCTTTTTATGTGCCATAAAAAAATAGTAAAAATAAAGATATTGTTTAGGATTTATATAATGAAACTATGTGCTGAGTTTTATAACGATTGATCAAAAACTATAGGAGCTAGAGAGGTTACACAAATTCGAAAAAAGTAATTTTGAGAAAAATGTGTTTGAAAATAAGAGTGGCAGTAAAATAGTGGTAGTCCGACCGAAGGACACTCACTCAAACGCATATAACCTTAAAATGGCGTGGTATATTGGTTTGAAATTTTCAGGATTTATTTTTGAATAGTTCCGTCATTTTTTTTTACATGCGCTCCACCCAGGAGGCCCTGAGGAAAATAATTTCCCTCAGTCATCTTTGTGGATGCTGTGTAGAGGGTTATTTTAAGGAAAGGAAGGATAGGAGAGTTCTGGGAAGAAAAAGGGTTTAAGTGGTGGGTAGGAATCTGGGGTTCAGTGTGTCCTGGTCATCCGCCTCCAAGACCTAGACAAACCTCACCCCATGAACCCGGGCACCCCTGCTAAATCACCAAACGTAGCAAACAAGGGTCATATTTCCTCTAATAAGACGGCAGAGAAATCTGAATCTAAATCATTACTGAATATTTATAAGGAAAGTATTTGAGGAAACAATCTTTGTGCAACGTTTACCCAAATTTGGATATAGCTCTCCGCGTAGCACTTTGCACTCCAGTCACAAACTGTTCTGGAGAAAGGAGTTAACGAGTGAAGAAATACCAAAGGTGTTGATTATCGCAAGAAAAACTTTACTCTTTGGCTTTTCTATGCATAGAAGCTGACTGAATACTATAAACTATGAAGCTATTATAAATTATTTATTCAAATGAAAAAACCCGTAAAAAATTGTAATTTTTGTTTCATGTTACTTTTTCTTTGTGAATAATTCATTCGTTTATTTTTACCTACTTAACCTATATTTGAATATTTATTTTTAAAATTGTATGTCACCTAATAAAAGCCTACAAGTGAATGATTATGATAGGTGGCAACTTCTGAGAAGGAGGAAGGGGCGGCGCAAATGAAGTGGCCTACACCAATGAAAAGTGTAAATACGGCCCTGCAAGGTAGATATGTCGTTGAGGACGTTATCGCTCTATCTTAATCTTGGTCTTCCCAGGCTCCTTCGCCCTATCGGTCTCGAGTTCAGCAGGGACTTTGGTGCTTGATGCTCGGTCATTCTCTACATATGACCCAGTCACCGAAGTCTTCCTAGTTTTACGGTATAAAAAGTGAAATGATATTTTTTTACATTAGCTCCACACAGGAGGCTCTCAGGAAAATAATTCCCCTCAGGACCTACGTCATCTTTGAAGATGCTGTGTGTAGGGGCTTCTAAGGAAAATAAGAAGATGAAGTTCTGGGAAAGAAGTGACTGACTTATGAATCAATCCATCCCACTGTGGTGCAAGGCGATGTTCCAAAGAAGTCCTGCTGCAGGGTCTCCAAGGTCTCCCTCAACCAGTCTCTCCCGATCCGGCCTGACGTGCAGTTGGCGGGCAGGTGAATCCACTGTCAAGATCGGACAAAAAAACGGGCACCCCTGCTAAGTCACCAAACGTAGCAAACCACTTGGGGTGACCTATGGTAGTTCAGATTCCCTAAAAAATAGAAAGAGTTTTCTAAATTTTGAATTCTTTCAAAATTGTGGACATTTTAGTCAAAATGTTTTGGCAAGTATTTTTGTCAACATTTTCATGTTTGATATTAAAAAAAAAATTATTTAGAAATATCGATGTTTACTTCAAATACAAAATCTGAAAGGTTAATCTGAAATCCTGAGGGTTAAAAATGGTTCACCACATAATTCTATCAACAATAAGACCAGCAAAATTAAGGCGATAAAGAGAAATGCTGATTTGAACAGTGGGCAGACAGTAAGTAGCAAGCTGAATATAGGGACACCGTATGGCCACACTTTCTCTGCCCAAAACAGTGTATTTATTATCTTATTAATAATGGCCCGTGAATAATTTTGACAAATATTAATTTAATACATGAAAACCGAAAGGAGAAATACGTTGATATCACTTTGCTTTTTGTTGGTTCTCATGTTACCAAGTTATTTCACCTGTGTTATTGAAATGAAAATTTCTTTAGCACCGATGTGATTTGAAACTCGATGAAACGAAAAAGCGAGGCAGGATTTATCCTGCAAGAGAATAAGATAGTATAATCGGTCTCCTCTTTGTGCGGTGCTTCGTAGCCTTCCCTTCTCCTTTAGTTTTCTGAAGGTTTCACTTCTACCGCGTGTGAACTGCATACTTTGAGATTTTTTTATATTATTTTTATATTATATGTATATATATTTTTTTGAATTCAGGAGATCCAGTGGAAAATAATTTATCTCAGTACGTCATCTTTGGGGATGCTGTGTGGAGGGTCTTTTTATCGATATTCCACAGAAAGAAAGAATAGGAAGTTTTTCGAAGGAAAGAAGGTATGAAGGGTGAGTAGGAATCTGGAGGTCAGCGTGTCCAGGAATGACGATGTATAAATCCATCCCTCTCGCTGCGGTGCAAGGCGATGTTCCGAGAGAGTTCTGCGTGAGGGGCCAAAAGGTCTCCCTCAAGAATCTGGCCTGCCACGCGGTTGGTGGATATTAGCATTCGCCGCCAAGATCTGCCGAGGGGAGCCGGATAAAGGGCGCGGCTTTGTGCTTCGTCTGCAGTTGGGCCGTGTACTCCCTCCTCCCTGTACTTGGTAAAATTTTGGAGAAATTGATACGGGAGCGACTACGGAAAACCTTGTCACCGGCCAGCGACCTACAATTCGGCTTCGTCCCTGGTAGATCGACGGTGCACGCCTTGTCGTATGTGCTTGATTGGGTGAAGGCTTGTCCAAAGAGGTATGTAGTAGCGATCTTCCTCGATATAACTGGTGCCTTCGATCATGCGTGGTGGGCAATGATGCGTACTAAGGTGAAAACCAGGCAGTGTTCCAAACTTTTGTTCAAGTGCATTGACGACTACCTCTCCGATCGCACGATTACTATCAGCTTTGGGGACTTTTTGATCGAGAGGGAAGCTGACATAGGATGCCCACAAGGCTCCATTCTTGGTCCTGACCTGTGGAACATTAACTTCGACGATTCCTCCAGGTTACCCTTACCTGAAGGATGCATCTCTGTCGACTACGCTGATGACAAGACGTATTTGGTCGCTGGGGACAGTAGAAAGGAAGTTGAGATGAAAGGCAGCGAAGGTTTAAATATGTTCCTCGGTTGGGGAAAGAGAAACAAGATGACATTCGCTCCCCATAAGACCCAGGGCCTCCTGATGAAGGGCTTTCTCAGTAGAGAAAGAAATCCCGTCATCAAAATGGGGGACTCTTCTGTCAAATTTCGTGAAACGGTTAAATACTTAGGTGTCACACTAGATCGATCGTCCTCTTTCCTGGCTCACGTCAAGGATGTATCCGGCAGGGCTCAGGCCCTCTTCTTGAAGCTTAGGAGACTCTCCACAGCTGAGTGGGGTCTGCGTGGCCCAGCCTTGCGTACTCTGTACAGATGCGTATACGTGGCGCAAGTTTCGTATGCTGCTTCTGTGTGGGAACATCGCTTGGGTAACTCGCTTATACTCCTGGCTCTCAAGCGGGGCCAAAGAACTCCTTTGTTGGCACTATCCGGGGCGTACAGAACCGTAGCTTCGGACGCTTTGCCTGTATTGGCTGGCATATTGCCAATCGATCTAGAAATCAGGGAAGTGCTTACTAAGCAGAGACTAACCAGAGGAACCCCTGCTACTCACCTAGGAGTTATTCTAACTCCGGGTGGGCCAGGGACTCTCCCAGGGCTGCTTAGACAAATGAGAGACCTGTCACTCCAAGAGTGGCAGGCCAGGTGGGATAGATCGAATTTGGGAAGATGGACTTTCTCCTTCTTCCCATCAGTTAAACTCAGAATGGAAGCGGTCTTCCTCAAGCTAGACCACCACATTACTCAATTACTTTCTGGCCATGGGGAGTTCAGGGGGAGACTTCACTCCCTCTCCCTCTCCCCTCACCCCAACTGTGCCTGTGGGAGCACTAACCAATCGGCCGAACATATACTGTGGCAGTGTGAAATAATGACGGATGCCAGAGGTCAAATGTTAGATGGTTTGGATGTACCCATTAGACCAGTTTGGAACTCCGATCTGGTCTCGAATAAGACGAACTTTGAGTGCTTGAGGAACTTTACAAGAATCTGGGTGGAGAGATGGCCTGATCTCAGAGTCGCTGACTAGATGATTTTGTGACCAGGTGTACTTGCTCCTGACATCCACGGACTTCCCCTTAATCACTCTTCTACTATGTTTGCCTGGCTTTTCATGTACAGCTTCAGTATTTTTCTTTATTTCTTTATGTTTATTTACCCATACATGAATCTCTTTTATTCTTTAGCTCCAGTAGTCTTGCTGAACTGTTACTCCTCTGTATATACATTCTCCGTGTACCTGGTTTTCTTCTTGGTTTTGTTTATTTTTTTTTTACTTTTTATTTACAGCACTGACATTATACAGCGTTAATCGACGCGCCTGCGTCCACTACATTTTATTTTCTTTTCTCATCGTACACGTATTTCCATATTTTAGTTTGTATTTTTTCTGTTTTTTCTTGATTTCTGTAGCCCAACTAAGTTTCTAGAACAGAACTCAGTTGCTTGTCTTGTGTTGTCCTCATCCCCATTAAAGGGGTTGGACTTTGGACCTTGTCCCTACATTGTGTCAAATTTTTCTTTTCTTTTAGGTCATCACATATTTGTACATTTTTCTTTACGCTCACCATCCAGCGCCCGCGCCTCCCCCCGGGACATGATAAGGTTGAAGGAAAGATTGAGCGACTTCCAATGGTTGTCCGTCCCTCCTCCGGCTACCCGACGCTTTTCTCCCTAGGGTCTTCAATTTGTCGTCCATTTACTTCTTCTAGGCACCACCGGCTAGCTGGCTAAAGGACGTCTCCATCGGGGGCCGTGACGTTGGCCCAACTATCTTATTCATTCTCTCGGGGACAGCCGGATGCTTGTCGGTCATGTTTATCTTACTATTAAGTTTCTCTTTACCTTATTTGTCTTGAATAATTGTACATATCCTCCTTTTATTTTCTAACAGATCCCTGCAGTACTGAGTGTGCGGTCTCCCTCAGGCTACTATTTTACAAATCCTGTTTTCTTTTGATTTTACTATGTTTTACTAACACCAGTAGTATTAGTTTTTGACTTTCACAGCTTGGACTGTGGGCGATCCTACATTTCCGCCACCTAACAAAGTATGTAGGGGCATTGAAGGTCTAGATTCGTTCAATTAAATGTAGAGTCGTTTATTCAAAAAAATTAGATTCTTGCGAGAGCTCCGAAGGGGCGACCATAAGTCGCCTATACCGGGGCGGGAAAGCGGTGGGGTACTTCAATGCGGTTGGGCCGACAGCCATGCACATTGTCATTTGGACTGCCTGGTGGTTTGTTGAATACCTTATCTGGCTATTCTTTTCATTTGATATATTTTATTTTCTTTCCGCTATTATAGTAATTACTCAGATTATAAGATCATATTATAACTGTTTTTTTCCTCGTTACTTCTTTTATTTTCAGAAGGTTTCTTTGACTGGTTACAGCTCTTATTTTTCTTTTTTATTTTATTAATACTCTTATGTCTATTTTTATGTTACCCAATTCAGAAGAATTATTCCATGGACCTATACTTCTATTTCTCTTTTGTATAATGCTAATTTTAGCACTTGCATGCTGCTTGCTGCTCCATATGCACGGACATTGAAGGGTCTAGAGTCGTTCAAACAAGCGTAGCTTCGTTCAATAAAAGATAGAGCCTTGACGTGTGAGGTGAAGGAGGAAAGCTTTCCTTATTACGCCCATGCCGTTGGGAAAGTGGTGGGATCAATTTGGTCGTTGGGGTTGACCTATAGCAGAGGTGTTGGTAATCCAATACGTAGTTGTCGGGGCAGCGGAATCAAATATTGAATAGTTACAGACAATGATGTTATATAAATAGACTTGCCATAGTCTCACAAACTCAAGATTTAATATGGCAATTAATCAACACTCTTTTGTTTTCAGCGATTTTCAATAATTTCTTAATTCAAAGGTTATCCATGTATGATAAAGATAGACGCTTAAAGAATATGTGCACATGGACGAAACAAAAGATAGAACGCGGGCGGCATTTTCGTATTAAAAATTCAAAAGTTCCGTCGAATACTGTCTCAAGGCCGACTAAAGTAGGAGGCCTGGGCACCAGTCGAATTTTGTTGTGTCAAATTTTCAAGCTATAATGAACAACGATAGTTTGCAAATGGCGTCGATTGTTATGGTATTTGTTGTTTCTGCTGATTTGTATGTTGTTTTACAGCAGGCAAGTAACTAAAGAATCATTAGATTATTATTATAAAAAGTAAGTTTTACTTAGCGACGGCATCGACTTTGTAATTTGGCTGTTGCGCATCCAGACCTGTACTTTAGTAGGCCTTGAGTTCTCTGATGACGCACAAAATCTTTGGGCGGAAAGCAATTGTATTATTTATATAATCGATAATAATAAGTAATTTGCATGGAATGTTATTCCTTGTAATGGAAACATTTTCTCATCACACAGGAGAGAATTTTGGCGCTTTTTAATGCAATTTACTTACTGGTAGGACACGACCTTACTCGACGCGTGGCAGTTTAGTACTAAAGTACTATAAATCGAGTACTCTACAATTGTCTTGTTGTTGGCTTCCCACTTTGAGATTTCTACCACAGTATATGTTACAGATTAGATTATTAACAATAATTTGTATTACTGTTACTGAATAGAAATAAAACAGAAATATTCT
Organism: Limnephilus marmoratus; assembly: GCA_917880885.1. Lineage (NCBI taxonomy): Eukaryota > Metazoa > Arthropoda > Insecta > Trichoptera > Limnephilidae > Limnephilus > Limnephilus marmoratus. The sequence goes on along the minus strand of OU862928.1, from coordinate 44,474,276 downwards.
CAGCCCCAACCATTAACTCCACGAAAGTTGAATGACACTGTGAATTGAAATCATAATTAAGTAATTAGGTAATGTTTACAGTCGATTACTGTTTTTTTATTCAATTATTAGATTTCACAATAAATAAACGTTCAATTTGCAATATCGATTCGAAGTGGAACAAAGGATTTTATACCATCAGCAAATTAAAATAAAACAATTAAACAAACTCTTTATCACTTGGTAACAAAAACGTGTTAGATCAAGAAATTCCAATGAAAAAAATATATAGGCCACTAAAGATGTCGATTTTTCATGATTAAGTTCGCTAATTATTAACGACTAAATGGAAGTTAATTTGGACAAAATCTCGCTTCAACTGATTAGGGAATATTATTTATTTTATTTTGCAGAAACAAACAGCACATAATTACATAGTAGAAAATAGTTCCAAAGTTTATTTATTTATTTATTGTGAAAAACAGTTAACATATATATCCAATTAAATTTCACAATTTTTAGTTAATAGTGTAATACATTAATTATATAGGTACATTAATAATGACAGGTACTAAAGAATACCTTTATTTCGCTTTTGAAATGATTGTAGTTCGATTGAAAAATGTCAATTTTAGAAGAAAGGTTTAATAGTGAGGTCATTCTCCCCAGAGGCATAACCATTGGTAGGTTAGTCCTACCTCTAGGAAAAGTAAAACGTCTGTGTTGCCTTGCTCTGGTGAAGTTATCGGGGACATAAAGTGAAATCCTTTCCAGGACATCAGGATTACAAATGTGCCCGTTTAGCAGCTTGTGTGCTACTAGTACCATTGCAATTTTTCACCTAACGTCGAGACGATTTAGTCCCAGCAAATTGAAGTTATAGAATTTAACACAATAATTGGTACCAATGACATGTCACTGTTATATACTTATGTTTTTATGTGATAAATTATACATTTTACCTAAATTAAGTTAAGTAAATTAATGAAGGAGAGGGGTGTGTGTGAGTGTTTGAATGTGTGTGTATGCGCGCGTGTGAGGGTGGATATGTGTGGATGAGTGTGTTATGTATTATGAAGTGTAAAACCATACGATACAATAAGATACGATACGATTGTATTCCCCAGCCAGGAGCACTCCTGTCCTGGCGGTACACCGAAGGGCACTAATTTGTTAGGATTATGAACACGTGCTCTGACGGAGAGGAGGTTGGAGTTTCATCGACCGGTATACATCGCAACCTAATAAGCCAATATTGGAATTTAGGATGGGCAAGAATAAAGGAATGGATTGAGCGTTCTTGGCTGTTCTTACATCTTTTTGGATTCTCTTCTTTACTCTTCTTATCTCTTTTTGTTTCCTGTTGGGTCTTTTCGTCTCTTCTTGGCACTATTCTTGTCTCTACTCGGATCTTCTCATCTCTGTCGGCTCTTCCTGCCCCTTCGTGGCTTTTCACGTCTCTTCTTGCCTCTTCTTGGACCTTCTCATCATCTCTTCTAGGTTCTTCTTGTCTCTTCTTATTTATTCTTGCTTTTTTTTACATTAGCTCCACACAGGAGGCCCCGAGGAAAACAATTTCCCTAGGGGCCTATGTCATTTTTGAGGATGCTGTGTGGAGGCTTCTTCTGGGTTCTGATTGTCTTTTACTGTTTTTTGCTTCTTCTTGGTTCTGCTCGTCTCTTCTTGGATCTTCTTTCCTCTTCTTGGCCAATACAAAAAAACTTATACTTATTCCATTGTGACTTATTCACAACTTTGTTTTTGTAAGTAAATTCCGTACATATTTTCTAAAATTTACCTACCATTTGTATAATTTAGCAATTTAAGAATATAATATACAGGGTTTTAAAGGACGTACTTGACTTACTTTAATCAGTTCTATTATTTGGAGCAAAAAATGCAGTGTAATTTTGGTCTCCGGTGACGTTTTCGACGTTTTTTTGTTTGTTTTGTTTTCATTTTAAAACTTTAATATTCAGTAAGTATTAGACATATTCTGTCGAGTTATAGGGTTAAGCAGGATTTTGAAAGATTTCTTTTGTTTAGCATTGAGCACATTAAAAAAAAAACACCAAAAAAATCACCAAAATTTCATTTAAATTTTTTAATACAAGTAATTTTTAGAATCACTTATTAAAGTAACTCAAGTATGCCTCTTAACACCCTGTATATATTTAAACTTGGGAAGTGGGTGTAGGGACCACCACCCCGGGAACCAACTATTGAAAAATTAACACTTATATTATTATGGATCATCCAAAGTAATTTGGTGAATTCAGCAGGGGTGCCCGGATTCACGGGGTGAAGTTTGTCTAGGTCTTGGCGGCGGATGATTTTACCCATCGACTGCGTGGCGGGCTGGATCGGGAGAGGCTGGTTAAGGGAGACCTTTAGAACTCTTGCACCACAATAGGAGGGATGAATTGTCTGTCACTCCTGTACACATTGACCCCTAGATTCCTACCCTCGCTTTATACCTTATTCCTTCCCAGAACTTCCTCTCCTTCCTTTCTCTAAAAAGACCCTCCACACAGCATTTTCAAAGATGATATAGGCCCTGAGGGATTTTTTCCTACCGGCCTCCTGTGTGGAGATAATGTAAAAAATAATTATTGTTAACCCGTCAGGTCAATTTGTTCGTAGCACTCGTAGAAATCGTTGTCTTCCTCACCATCATAAGAAAAATGATCTAAACGGTGTTAGAAAGACAAAACACCATGCTTTGTATTGAAATCTAAAAATTAACCACGAATGAGGTAAAATGTACAATTTGAAAAAAAAATTGAAACTTTGGGAATTTTCAGTTTACGTTCCGAAATATTCCAATTACTTGGATTTATTGCGAGGCAGAAATATTTTGATCAAAGTAGGGCCGAGGACCGAGGGGTTAAATAAGTTTTTTTTAATGAGTGTTTATTATACGCTTCAAGAGGTGGATGACCCAATACAAGCTCCTCTTTTCAAAAAACAACATTTCCCAACGTAATCATCTTAACTAAACAATTTCGTAACTTTCTTGATTCGTCTCCAGGTGAAGCTAATTCGATATTTTTTACAGGTAGCCATCGTAAATTGACATTAGCGAGAAGCCATTTCGTCACCAGTTAAAGTCTGTAACTGTGACAAAGTAACTGCCTGTAGCCGTGTCACTGGGACAACCTGCAACCTGTCACTACTAGACTTGTGTAAGACTAAATCATCAATGGAGGCTTTTTGTATTAAAAGATATACCGGAGAATCTCGCAAGTATTTATCAAAGGAATAATGAAATGTGTAAGTACTATGATTGTGGCATAGATGGTTAATGTAGTTGGCATAGCACCCACGTGTCCCCAGGTCTCCAGATACTAATATCTACAGCCTGTATGTCGGACGAATATCTACAGCTCATATGTTGAACTAATATCTATGAACTTCAGAGTAAGGACTAATATTTACATAGCTAAGGTCGGACGAATATCTATGACGGTCCCAGTGGTGACTAATATATATGGAGCGCAGGTTGGACTAATATCTACAGAGGGCAGCTGAGCAATAGGTTGTACGGAAAAGTATATATTACTTCAATTACGTAATTACTAATTACGTAAAGGCTTAAACGTTTAAAGTACGTACATTAAGTTTTTGCATAATATTACGTATTTTGCTATTTACGAGGACAATAATTTATTGAACGAACATGGAGGTCATAATACAAAGATATTTATTTATTTAAAAAAAAACGGCACCACAACCTAACCTAACCTTACCTAACCTAACCTAACATAACCTAACCTAACTGACATAGAAATGGTCATAGTAACAGACTAAATAATTTAGAAGCACTCGAAATAAAGAAAGCTGTTAAAACAAAAACCCAAATCCTTAATAATCAGCTAAATGTACGTTATTCTAATATGCTATACATTGTTGCAAATCCAACATCTGCCAGTGCTGTAGATATTCGTCCACACTTTGGTTCTCATAGATATTAGTCAGCAGTTTGAGCTGTAGATATTCGTCCTCACTTTGGTTCTCATAGATATTAGTCCGATTGGTGCAGTTTTTGGAATTCCTGTGGATATTAGTGGACGCCTCCGTCCCCAGGTGTTTATTTATGTGTTTATTTAACGCTCAAAGGGCTTTTACATGTTTGGTAGTACAATTAATTCATGACAGATGATTTTTAAACAGATAAAGAAATAATAAAAATAAAATTAGATAAAAAAGCTCACAAGTCATAAAAATACAAAAATACAGCGATTTCATAGGTTCACAAAAATACAGATATGTTTAGGTATAGTTTTGAAATAAGTTTTTTACGAGATCAACAAAATTCGCCAAGTTTATGTTAAATATGTCAATATCACTTAAGTACTGATTTACCATAGTGTGAAATCGTTGTATCGGAGAGTGGGCAATGTAGTTCCGCTTATTTATTTATTTATTTAAACGCCCATAGGGCTTTTACATAGAATGCAGTACATTTTTTTTTTAATTACAGTGAAAAGAATGGGTTTACATACACAATACAAGTAACATAATATTTGTTAAAAACAAAATAAAGGTTACATAAAATATAAGGATTAAAAAATAAATAAAAAAAATAGGTTACATAAAATATAAGCGTTAACAAAATACAGGTAACATAAAATATAAGAAACAAAATTTGGTTCATAAAATATAGGAGTTGACATAAAGTAGGTAATGTTAAAAATTGTTGTTCTCATTAGTTTATGGGATAGGTAGAAATAAATATTTGGCACATATAATAATAATAATAATAATATATCTTTATTCAATTAAATTGGCAACATTACAACTAAAAAAGTACACATTCAATGTAGATTACATCAGTACAAAAAAATTAACGAATAGAAAGTAATGTAAGAACGGTTATACAGAAGTAGCATAATTATACAATATTTTTAGTTGTGCATAGCCTGCCTCACTAGGTTGAACCTGTATTGAGGCAGAGTTTTTTGTTAAACGTTTCTTACAATTTTATCTATGGTTTTTTATAAAAGTATAATGTAGGTTTCTATACAGCAAAATCTTTATTTGAGTTTACATCATTGTTTGCATATACACAATACAAAAACTGCAAGGTTAATAATAATAACTGTCAATGACAGGGCGTTTGGGTGAGGGCACCAGTATAGGCTCGGTCGTTAGAATATATCCATATTTTAAAATATTTTTTAAACTCTTTCTGTGTTTGACTCAGTTTGATGTTTTCTGGGAGAATGTTAAATATTTTCGTGGCAAAGTATCTAAAGCTGCGTTGACCAAAGGTGGAAGAGAGCGCTGGAACTTGCAAAATGTCTTTATTGGAGTTACGTGTAAATCTTAAGTTTATTTTTTTTTCGTAAAGCACATGTTTGTTTTTAAAGAGATGTATGAGGATAGTTTTTACATAGATTTGTCGAACATCAAATGCTCTCATTGTTTTGAAAATTAGGTCACTGTTTGCAGTTAGAGGAAGTTTGAGAATAATTTTCATGATTGTTTTCTGCGCCTTTTCGACAGGTTCTAGAGCTGATGAAGTGCCCCCTCCCCATGCAATGATACCATACTCAATGATAGATTGGGTGATTACAAAATAAGTCGTTTTTAGGAGTTGTAAGTTAAGAAAGTTCCTTATGGATCTGAAGAAGTGTATTGTTTTTCTAATTTTATTTGCAATGATCTGGGTGTGTAGGTTCCATTTGAGGTATGGGTCAATGGTGAGGCCGAGGTACTTCATCTGTGAAGTGCGCTCTATACTGGGGCACTCACTACATTCATTGGAATTCGTACAGCTATGAATTTTTATGAAGTAATCATAATTAGGTTGGCCTGTAGTATTGATGCTTGAAGAAACATATTTTGTTTTCTTCGTGTTAAGGGTAAGTGTGTTGATGTCTAACCATTTTTTAATGAAGTTAATATTTTCTTCAGCTTTTTTAAATACAGCTGACCAATTATTGTCTTCGAATAATAAGACAGTATCGTCTGCAAAGCTAACAATGTGTCCCTGAATTTCAAGGTTGCAAAAGTTGTTAATATACAGTAAGAACAGAGTCGGTCCCAAAACGCTTCCTTGTGGAATTCCATAGTCAGTTGAACGCTGATTACTGAGGGTATTCTGTATTTTAACCTGTTGTTGGCGTCCATTTAGGTAGCTTTTGAAGAAATTTAGCTCTTTGTCTGTAATGCCGATTTTCTCTAGTTTTTTAATTAGTTTTAAGTGCGATATTGTATCAAAAGCCTTAGAAAGGTCTAAAAAGATTGAGATACATTTATTTCCTTTATCAAGGCTTTTTACAATGAAGTCTGTCACACTAGCAATGGCATCTGATGTACTTTTGTTTTTTTGAAATCCATATTGATTATTTGAAAGTATTTTATGACTCTCGATAAATTTTAAAAGTTGTGCATTAATGAGGTTTTCAAAAACTTTAGACAAGCTATTTAGTAGAGTAATTGGTCTATAGTTGTTGATATCTGTCTTGTTTCCAGATTTGTAGATGGGAATTACGATACTCTGTTTTAGGTTAGAGGGGAAGTAGCCCTGTGCAATGCTTAGGTTTATAAGGTATTCCAGTGGCAATGTTATCTCTGAAGATAGCATTTTAAGGATTTTGGTCGTAATTTCATCTGGTCCAGCGGAATAAGTGTTTTATAGAGATTTAATTGTACTGAGAATTTCTTCTTTTGTTACAGTTCGGAAGAGAAATTTTATATTTTTTTTATTTGCTTGATCCTCGGAATTGGTAGATTGGGTGATTCCACCCTTGGGATTTGAGAAGCAAGGCGTTTGAAATTTGCTAAGTTCAAATTGTTATCAAAAATATATCCATATTGTTTAAGAGGGCATTACCAGAGAAAGCCGGAAATACGTCATTTTCAAAAAAGTTTTTAGAAGTATTGACTCTTTTCCACAAAAAATTATAAATGGATTTCGAAAGATTGTTCTTTTATCTAGTGAAGTTGTGTAATAAATTTTTAGATTTTTTTTTAATTTTTAGTATAATAAGGTTATTCCATAGGTCGTTGGCAGATTTGTTAAATTTTCAAAAAAGTTTTTGTATTATACCACACCCATTTCAAATAATGTAATCATGCAGTAAAATAAATCAATACCTTATCTAGCAGAGTTATGTATTAGAATTTTAATTTTAGTTTCAATAAAATCATTAAAAAATATGTACGTACATGTTTTTCTTGACGAAAATTGGTCCATTTGTGTATTTATTTGCGCACTTACAAACTAATATATTTCAGATTTTTTTAACATTCTTATTAAATTTAGACATTATTGAAAAATGATAAATATTTATAATCAAAAAATAACTACAAAAAGTACACTATTTTAATAGTTTTATCATCACGCCTTTCAGCATTTTTGGATGAAGGTATAAATTAAAGCTAATTTGGATTGAAATAAATTCGATATTGAGTTATAATTTAAAAAAGCTGGTACGGAGAAAAATTAATCTTTCTCATTGTAACCGCCCTGCACGATCGGAAGAACAACTTTCGACGAAATGTGGATTTTCGTCCGCTGGCTGGTTAAACGCTCTTAAGTATTTGTTACCAAGACTCTGCAAACGTTGTATTGGAGAATATAAATCATAGTTCGAATGAGATGTACGTATGTATATAAAATGTCAATGTTTGTCTAGTTGTTCGTGTAGGTACATGTAGATTTATTAATTGCAGGAGTTCATAACTGTCGAATTTAGAGCTTAATAATTTTAATAAAAGGTTGGGTCGTTTATTTTTGGTCTGTTTTCTAATGTTGGAATGTTTAAAGTATTCATTAACGACGGGTAAATGTGTGCTCTAAAGGGATGTTAATTTTAAAATTTACAAAACATAGAAATTTTCTTTGAATTCTTTCAATAGTATGAATATGAATTTTGTAGAAGGGCGACCAGACTATGGAGTTATATTCTATTAGGCATCTAACAAGGGATGTTCTGAATGATACAATATAATAGGTATTGTAGTTACTGTCGGTATTCGTAAGTTTATGAGTTGCAGGAGTTCGCAACTGTCAATTTTAGAGTTAAGTATTTTTAATACGACCTCCGTAGTCCAGTGGCTAAGACTCTTGACTCACATTCCGGAGGTCGCGGGTTCGAACCCGGCATGCGCAAATAAATTTTATTTGATTAATTTGTGTTATTTCACAATTAATTCATTTAAAATAATATATAGTATATTTGCGGCATGTTCCAGAGTGGAAGATACTATCAGTATCGCCCTGGTGTAAGACCACCATTCAGAATTGAAACGTTGCTTGAAAATGGCTTTAGCCGTGTTTAGTGACCAGATCTGAATAGCCAGGTACTTCCCAACCTTCCTCTTCCCCACCTCCTTCCCCTCCCCGTTACCTTCAGCCTCACAACATACCCCAATTGGGGATGCCATAGTCTGACTGGCTCCAGACGGGAGCAGTTGAGATTCTTGTGCGGTATTCACTGTAAAAAAAAAAAAAATGTTAAGTCTTTTATTTTACGTCTGTCTTCTAGCGTGTGTATTTTTAGAATATTTAATGATGCATTATATTTTATGAAAATCCATTGCGTAGTTTAAAAGATCTAAGCGCACATACAGAGTTAGCGACTTCATTTTATACTATGTAAAGATAAGATTTAAAATTGAACCCCGAAAAACCGTTATTAATGTTGTTATTATTTTTCTCTAGACCAGTATATCTTCACAAATTTATGTATTTTCTGTTTGGTGTTTCCACCTATTACGAGTAACACAGAAAAATAAATCCATAAACAGGTCTATGTATTTGTACGGAAAAGGCGAAAAATTGTGGAGGCAAAAATTCAGTTAGTCGGCAAACAGTCTGTAGATTATTTTCTGGGTGTTATTTATGATTGAACATCGAGGCTTATCATGTAAGATCATTGACTACTGATAATTTGGTTATCGTTAATGTACATTGCTTCGATTTGGCCCGCAGAGTAAACGGTTCATATCTATATATTATATAAAAATTAATTTTTGTTTCCCTTGGTTACGTTATAACTTCAGAACTACTTTAGCTATTTCATTCATCTTTTTTTTTAAAGTTTTCTAATGCTTTGTAAAAGATTCTTACGGAAAGAAAAATTAAGAAAATTGGATAATTTCAGAAAACTTTACTACTATTTTAACTTCGCACGTACGACAGTTGGCGCGTATTGATGAATGTGAATTTAGCAGGCAGCTGTTTTTTGTTGTTGTAAAAAAGGATTGTGTATGAATTTTTTTAATTATAGATATTTTAAATGGGTACCTATGTTAAGTTTCAAATTTGATTGATTGTTCTTATAATACACGAAAATGAATATTCGAAATATATGAAAAATTGTAACAGGTGGCACGCGAGCTGTTTGAAAATTGAATGTGCTGGGACTGAATATATGGAACGCGGGTTGGCGGGACGGGAAAGCGGGAGAGAGTTAAGGGTCGGCGGGGAAGGTGGAAGGGTTACGTGGGAGGGGAACGGAACGCACAGGAAAGGACATGCAGGGAGAAACAATTTATTTCTTTGAATATGGCATTGCAACGCATGCCGGGAACCAGCCAGTTATAATATAAAAATATCTAATTTTATACCACTGATGTTGAGTGTTGTGAAGTAAGTAGGTACATTTTTTTGCATTTCCTTCATACAGGTGGCCCTAAGACGGAGACCATCAGACCACACAGTGAAGCAGGCAATGTCTACGGAGCTTCATCGACAGTCATCCAGAGGAAGACCGAAGAACTCCTGGATGACTCAATGCTCCAAAATACTTCAGAGAAACGGCCTGGATGAAGGCGATACTCAGAACAGAAGAAATTACAACCTGAGAACGAGAAGAGCCGACCCCAACAGCCTACCTGGGCAATGAGTTGGGACAGCGCAAGGAAGAAGAAGAAGGTGGCCCTGAGGAAACTAATTTCTCTCAGAGAATATGTCGTGCTAGGGGATGCTGGGTTGAGGGTCTTTTTAAGAAAGGAGATCAAGTTATGGGAAGGAAATAGGTATGAGATGTGGGTAGGTATCTGGCGGTCAATGTGTTCAGGAGTGATGAAAGTATTAATTAATCACTCCCACTTGACGAGAAAAATGGTTGTCAATTTAATTTATTTCTAAATCTTCTGGTCTTTGTCTTTCTATGCAATGAGTCTGTTACTACTACTACATAAATAAGATAGTGCTATTTTTTAGTCTCGATAATAGCTAGACTTTATCAATGAATGTTCTGAATGGTTTCAACTACTTATCTTGAGACCATTCAAGTCTTCGGCATATTAATGAACGTATCTAATAATTTCATTAAAACAATGATTAAGAACAATAAATCATCGCAATCATATTTTTAGGGAAAATCATTAATTGTTGACTGGAGATAACCATTATCTATTTGTTATTATTACGTTTGATCTGCGCATTAAATAAAATTATTTTATAAATAAGTGACCTACCGACGACCATTCGTGCGAAGGCTACTCAAATAGGAGGCGTCTACTAATATCTACAAGAATTCCAAAAACTGAACAAATCATACTAATATCTATGAGAACCAAAGTGAGGACGAATATTTACAGCTCAAACTGCAGACTAATATCTATGAGAACCAAAGTGAGGACGAATATCTACAGCTACTGCTGACTTATATATATGAGAACCAAAGTGAGGACGAATATCTACAGCACTGGCAGAGGTAGGATTTGCAATTATGTATATCATATTGGAATAACGTAATATTGCGTAGGTTAGGTTAGGTTAGGTTTTCCGTACAGTCTCTTACTCAGCTGGCCTCTGTAGATATTAGTCCAACCTACGCTCTTTAGATATTATTCACCACTGGGACCGTCATAGATATTCGTCCGACCTTAGCTTTATAGATATTAGTCCTCACTCTGAAGTTCATAGATATTTGTCCAACATATGAGCTGTAGATATTCGTCCGACATACAGGCTGTAGATATTAGTATCTGGAGTCCTCAAATATAGGTAAGTAGGTGGATTTTTATGAATTATAAATTTACGTATTTTTAATTTTTTATAGAACTTAAAAATATGGGATCATTGGTGAAATCTAGATGGATTCACTGACTTTAAACTGGAGTAAGCCGTTAATATATTTCTATATAAATATTAGAAGGTATTATATTAATTTAATCGATTGGCATAATCGACAACCAAATGACCATAGCTCATGTGGTTAACTTTTTTTTTTTTTACAGTGAATGCCGCACAAGAATCTCAACTGCTCCCGTCTGGAGCCAGTGAGACTATGGCATCCCCAATTGGGGTATGTTGTGAGGCTGAAGGTAGCGGGGAGGGGAAGGAGGTGGGGAAGATGAAGGTTGGGAAGTACCTGGCTATTCAGATCTGGTCACTAAACACGGCTAAAGCCATTTTCAAGCAACGTTTCAATTCTGAATGGTGGTCTTACACCAGGGCGATACTGATAGTATCTTCCACTCTGGAACATGCCGCAAATATACTATATATTATTTTAAATGAATTAATTGTGAAATAACACAAATTAATCAAATAAAATTTATTTGCGCATGCCGGGTTCGAACCCGCGACCTCCGGAATGTGAGTCAAGAGTCTTAGCCACTGGACTACGGAGGTCGACTAACTACCACTGACAACCATTTTTTTTTATTATTACGAAATTTCAGCTTCTATTGTAGTTCTTGGCTTTACATACCTACATCGTAAAAAGAAAAAAAATCCGCTGTGTTTTCCTCACATATGTTTTGAATGTTTCTTTCAATATCCACATTTTTATACAAATCTTCTGTATAGAAGATTTGTAAATTTTATTTTTTTTATTTTTGTATATTAAATTTAGGTTCCGAATGTTTGTGTCTGCAATTCTCGGAAAGTAATCGATGGATTGACTCAAAATTTTTACAGAACATTGCATTTTAGCAGAAGAGCGTTTCTATATATAATGGTAAGCTTTGTTGTTATGACATTTGTATAAAAAATTACTGCAGGAGGTGCGCGAGTGGTTTGAAAATGTGAGTATTTCATATATTTTACCAGCAGGGAGGGAGGGTAACGAAGGAGGTAGGGTTCGCAGAAAGAATTGAAACTTTGAATGAAATGGCTTTAAGTTACTAGATCTGAATAGCCAGGTACTTCCCACCTTCTTCTTCCCCTCCCCACTACCTTCAGCATCGCAAAATACCTCAATTTGGGATGCCATAGTCTCACTGGATGGTCGGGAGTAGTTGGGTATTAACACAAAAAAAGATATTATTGCCTTATTTTAAATAACTCGTGTTTTATTCAATATTTTCACAACAAACGCTTACACACATTTAATGATATACATATTTTTAAAAATATTAGCCCTCCCTTTTCATTCGTATTTACATATCGGTCGTCCAGTTGATCACTCAAACATTTCCGAAAAATCGAAATTAGAGTTGAGCAAATCAATTACAACGCAGAAAAACTTGTAGCGAATCAATGTAAATGTTGAGATATTCTGGATCACTAATAGGATATTTCAAAATGTCATTCTAAAGTACCGGAGCGTTATACATCCCAATATTATTTAATAGCATATACAATATTTAAAAAAAGCAGGCACGTGTAAATAATATTTGATTTATGATGAGCATACTTGCATGCTTTTCTCGAAATCTCAAAACTTAGTATTTCGAGATGTCTGACTAATCAACTGGACGATCGATATCTTATCTTCAAACCATCTAAATTACCTAATCTTCTTCTTATTTTCTTGTTTAAATTAGCCTTAAAAATAATATATATTTATGATGGTTCAATCTATAATATTATAATACAGTATTATAGGTTGGGGAGGAACATATGTTATTATTTTAAGTCCTCTCAAAATAGTTCAAAGATTGATAATTAAGGTTATCCTGAAAAAATCATCTACACTTTTTTAGAGAAAAAGTCTTTTTAATATTCAATGTGCCTACAGTAGGCCAAACATATAAAAAAAAAATACTTACTACAAGGTTTCAAAAAAATACAGCCAAATAACTTATGATATAATATATCAGTAAGATATCAGAATAATATTAAAATAACAAAGTTTAATATCAAGCACATTCAAAATACCAATCAATTATTATTTCAAAAACCTCCCGTTAAATCTAATATTATCGTGAATTCCTAATTAAATTGAAAAATGACCTGAAAGTTCGTATCTACTATTACCTATTATTTCTTTTAAATCTTGAAACCTATTTTTGATAAATCTTGAGTTTTTATTTCTTATCTTTTTGTTATTATTTATTTACTTACCTATATGATTTCATGGGCCTGAATTTCCTCTCCAAATACAAGAACCTTGTCTCTTTTTGGTGAGGAAAGGCTATTTTTATATTCCTTTATAACACTGCATAACATATATAAAATGTATACTTATTGTAAAAACATACAAATATTAAATAAATAAATAATTAAAAAATTATCCAGTGGGTGTAAAGTACTCAAGCCAGTTGAAATTCATGTGCAGTATTCACAAAAAAGATGAAAAAAACCGGGTGGTTCGGAACTTAAACACGGCCCTTGGTGGGTAGGTACTAGGTGCGCGTGCAGGCCACCCTGTGGCACAGTTATTTATGCCACTGTCCTAGTAAACGCATCACAGCAGAACTTTGGCAGGGCTATCTGTTCTAGCTTTGAAAATGCGACAGGCACAGAGGTATAAAGGGTCAAGTCAAAAATACTAACTCACTAACTATAACCGTCACGCCGTTTCCTTGGAAGGATAGGCAGAAATGGCGATCCACAAATCAATAGATATACTCTTGGTACACGTTGTTGGCTACAATCACGTGAAACGAAAATGACGATTACTGCACCTGCGACGCATCAACTGCGCTCATTGACCACTTCGATCATGATGTCACTTTTAAAGGCTCCTATTGGTTGAGGTATGAAATGGAAATTTCGCTAGTCTGCACTCATTGGTCGCGTTGATTATGACCTCATATAAAAATTGGTTGAGATTGTTTTGATAAAATTTTGCTTCTACCGCGTGTAAACTGCACTCGATTTTTTTATATTAAATATCACAAAAAATTTACTAAAATTAAATTTTAATTTCATTGCTTGCAACCATTGACCAACGAAGTCGAGCTACGGCGTTTGGATGTTAAAAATGACACCAAAACCAAAATGATCGGTTCCTAACATTGGGTTACGAAGACGTTTATCAAAAAGAAAATTCATTATTTGGCACTCAAATGATCGCAAGAAGCATTGCTATTTATCTTTTGTTGGTCTGTAAGCAACAAGCTTAATTTTTAAAAATTTTTTTATTTAATTAAAATAAAATTTAAAAATATTATTATTTAGTTCTGCAAGAATTTTAATGCTTTATTATTGCTAATTCCGTTTCGGCTTACAAGCCCATTTTCAAATTGTGGTTATACCACTTTGAGACGACTTATTTACATTATTCTAAATTTCAATTTTGAAGTTCCAAATTTGATTTATTATCGGTTAAACCTATTTATTGAGAAAATAATTGTGGGCCACTACGAATTAAACACAAAAGCAATCAATAATAATCATTAGTTGTTCTAAATCTAGTAAGTTTGCTTAAATACATAAAAAAATGAAAAATAAAAACCAACTTGAATATAACTTCAAGAATCACAAAAAATAGAAAATATACGTAAAAAGTAACTTTAATAAAAATGAAAAACTAAAAATACATTAGGCAGTTAAAATAAAAAAAAATAAAGAAAATATAAACAATTTATGTGTGTAACAGTGACAAGCAAAAATGTATCGTAATTTTTTTATAAATTTAGAGATTAAGGAGGAATTTAGAGCGGATTTAGGAGAGAATTTTGTCGGAATATTTTGTAAGAATATTACCAAGAAACAAACTTACGCACGAAAGAGTTGTAATTCTTAGAAAATTTTATATTAGGTATATTAATCTCTATTGACGTAGATATATCATAAATATTTATTTTAAGACTGACAGACAGGCAGTCGAGTTGGAAGTTACGAATTATTAATTTATTATCCCTGACTGTCTATCGCTGATATCAAGGATTATAAAAAATCTATAATTTTGTAATGACTGAAATTTGGACAAACCCACAAAACACGCCTCATTCTGAAGATGAAGCCATAGTAAATAATACAAAATCCTACAAAATCATATGTTTTTGTTTTGAAAATTTGATCGCTTAGAAGTATTATAGATGCTTCAATTAAATACTGCGTGTAGAACATACCTTGTCCCTTAAAAATATCGGTCATTTTTTCAAATATTGGTCAAGTCTTTTAATAAGCCTAGAAAAAAATAAAGTACAAGGTCTATAGAAAACGCTTTCAAGTCCAAACTCTCCTATTTATAAACCTCTTTTCGAATATGATTTGAATGTATAATGTGGAAAATTCAGTTTATTTTATAATAATCGAAAAAAAAATGATATTTACGCCCGATTTCCCAAAACAAAATAAAACATGCATTTTCGCGTTGTTATTTTACAATACGGCCGCTAGTCGACGAATTCGGTTTTTCAAAGTGAACCCTATGTTGTCCACCGAAGAACTACTGCCCACGCCACGCCTATTTCGTATCAGTCACGCCCCGGACAGAGCGGGAGATGAACGTGTGACTCCGTGTCGCTAGATTCGTGAAATAAATTTTAAATTTCCATTTTATTACAATAAACAATGCGTAAAAAAGGAGTTAATGTTTTTACAGGTTTTTACGAAATCAACCTGTAAAAAAAAATTCTCAAATGCCTTTTCCAACCTTTCCAAAAGCTTTTTCTTAAGTATTTTCAAACTCCTCCCTTAAAGGGGCGTGAATTCCGATTTAGATTTTTTCCTGAACTATTGGATCGCCTTAATCAAAAACTTTTTTAATTTTTCAAATTACGTAGACCTGTAACAAGTATAGTTATTTCGAGCGCATTTTGAGAAGTGTTCACGCTCGAATACTTTCTCTGTCTTGCATTGGTTGTCCCTTACTACCGCTGCCGCTAGGGCAGCTGGACCATAGGTATATAAAGACAAGCGAAACCTTAGAGCAGGGTATCCCAAACTGTGTTCCGCGGAACACTAGGTTTCCGCTAAACCTGGATAGGGGTTCCGCGACAATTTGTCAGAAGAATTTCAGTTAATATAATGTACAAATACTCATATTTCAATACTTCTTCATTTTATTATTATTTTTATAAATATTTAACAGTACTTCTTAAGTTAGGTACTAGACCCTTCCAGGAACAGAGACTAAGCTTTATGGAAGTTGAAGAAGCCGTGTATGCTGTATTGCAGTAAATCTTTATTTTACATATAAAAAAAAATCTCTGAAATTTATTACTGTGCTGTGTAAACAATAACAACGGGATAACGGATCTGCATGTCTTTCACGAAATTTCTGTTCGCAAGGAACCCAACCATATTTTTTTTCAAAATCGACATTACCTGAAAGTAAAATATAAAAATCAATCAGTCTTACCACATTCTTGTTAGCATATAGCAGGCTCGACGCCACACCAGATATTAGAATCAAACTTACCAATATTGTGCCTGATATCAAGAAGATATGCAATACGTGGACTCAAAATCTTCAGTCAGGTGCTTTATTTATTCCATTTTTTTGTTTACATTCCTTTTTTTTACATATCTACTAAATAAATAATGTGTTTAATAACTTTTTTAAAAATTCACTATTAGGAATTACCCGACCTAAAAAATAAGTCTAGTGTTCCGTTATAATTTGCGGGTTTGCAAAGTGTTCCATTGCAGAAAAAGTTTGGGAAACCCTGCCTTAGAGTTTTGTGTTTTAGCCTGCCGGGGAGTCCCGCGCTAAGCTCCAGGAAAATAGTAAAAGTCGAAGACCGCCTTCCGAGATCAGCTCGCGCGGCTTCAAGGCACTCGTGAATCTTTTGTGTAAAGTGACGAGTAGGTAATTAAGGATAACAAGTGTCCTTTGGGGGTTATTATAGTGATAATAACCATAAAGCTACTGTTGTAGTTGGTACGTTTAAGTTACTACTGTTTTTACGTTAATTGAACTGGCTACTTGTGTAATTGATTGTACCCACCCAATAAAAGATTAATTGTGTTTATAGAAGAAAAATGGATTTTATTTAAAATACCCCGCTATAGACCTACATTTTATCAATAAGCAGTTAAAAACATTTCAGGACATTTTTCTTACTAAAATTCTGTTTACAACAGCAAATCGCAAAAATGTATCCCTTTAATATTTTTAAAGTCATAGATATGTATACCGGTTCCAAGCCAACTCAGAATCAAGTCAACTTAACACCTCTTTGAAAAGTCACTAAATTCTTTGAAAAATAAGCCATAACCTAACCTAATCTAACCTGTTTAAGCAATTTTAAAAATATTTTTTTCCTTCACTTTTAATGACATTTCAAATGAGAGGTTGAGTTGCTTTCATTCTGAGTTGTCCGGTCACCGTATGTACCTGGATTGCACTTAACCAATTTGGGAGGGGGGTATGGCGGGTATACCAACACTTCTGCCATAGGTCACCCCAAGTGTTCGTTGACTTTGAGGGTGCCCGGGTCCGTGGGTTGAGGTTTATTTAGGTCTTGGTGGTGGATGCGTCTGTCTACCAACTGCGTGGCGGGCGAGATCGGGAGAGGCCGGTTGAGGAGGTCCTTTGACCTCTCCAGCTGGACTCTCTCGCCCCATCGCCTTGTACCAAGCAATGGGAGGAGTGGATTCGTACGTCCATCATTCCTGGACACACTCCTACGCACTCCTCAGATCCTTTTCATTCCCAAAACTTCCTATCCATCCTTTCCTTTAAAAGACCCTCCACACAGCATCCTCAAAGATGAAATAGACCCAGAGAGAAATTATTTCACTCATGGCCTGAAATGAAATGAAATGAAAAAAAACCAACGTCCAGAGGGGAAGATAATCTCAGCATCCCTCTATTGAAAAGGCCACCATTCAGAATTGAAACGTTGCTTGAAATAGCTTTAGCCATGTTCGGTTTCCAGATCTGGATAGCCAGGTACTTCCTCATCTTCATCTTCCCTATCCCCTTCTTCTCCACACTACCTACGTATATTATTTGTTCCGTAGTTGAAAATTCTTTCAATATCGCCTTGGAGAAATGTTGCTTCAAATCGCACCATGTTTAGCCACCGGATTCAAATGGCCCGGTGCGATTCAACCTTCTAGACCCATTCAACCTAGCAGACCCGGCCACATGTTGCTGAGGCTAACGTAACCTTTATAACCAACGCCATCTGTTAAATCAAATCCACACCACGCTGCCCGCTGCCCGTTGCCGCTTGGCCAGATATATTATGTATTTCAACCAATTGACACAAAACTTTGACAAATTATATACCTAAAAACCTTTCTCATAAATCACTCTATATATTGGTGAAAACCGCATGAAAATCCGTTACGTAGTTTAAAAGATGTAAGCGCATAAGCATAAGCGACTTCATTTTATACTTAGTAGTGATAGTAATAGTAAAGATAAAGATTTTCCTGTGCACTTTCTTCGGCCTTCCAATATCACCAAATGATCGTACGCCATAGTACCCATGCTCTGGCTCTTTCAAGGCAATAGAGAAGATGTCGTCAATGAGGAGAGATTCATTCAAGAATTTAAAGAATTTTCAACTTGAATTTCTCTTCGCTGATTTTTTAAAGTTTTAATTTTTTGTGACACCTGTTTCGGCTTACAAGGCCATTTTCAAACTGTATTTAAACCACTTTGAGACGACTTATTTATAGGATTATAAATTTTAAATTTTTGCGTGCGGTACTTTGAAGGTTCTATGCCATCTCAGAAACACCCCAGAAAGGTCATTAAAAGCTATGAAAAAATCATTTTAAAATAGCCGGTGACCCTAACTTAACTTAACCTATTTAACCATCAACCTATCATCACTCTTAATGATCTTTCTGAGGTGCTTCTGAGTTGGTTTCATTCTGATTGTTGGCCGGTCACCACTTTGAAATCTGTTTTCTCCGCACTAAATGTTCTTGATTGTTAATTTTTTTTAATAAAACTAAATGGAGTTCTACGAATTAAACACAAATACAATTAAATAACCTTTTCGTAGGCGCTAAATATATCGATCTCAGAAGAGATTCTACTGAGGAGCAATATACGTCACCCTCACCGGAAGAACCACTGGGTCTCCCTGGTTCTACAGGCAGGAAGATGGAACAACCTACGATGACGATGTTGAAGATAGTCATCTGCAACTTAGAGACCCACACGCTCCAAAATAGCCAAGTTGTCAAAATATAGCCACTGATATAGTCTGAATAAGTAGGTTGCGGCCAAAAATATTGAAATATAAGTAGATGTGCTATCTGCTGTTTTTACTATGCTGGTCTGCGCTTCCGGGTGTCGCCGATATTGTTTACCAATTAACAAATAAACTAAAAGAAGAAATAATTAACGAATAAACCAAACGAACGTTAAACTAAATGAACGAATTCTTTCCTTATTCAAAATATATTGTTAACCAATATTAATGCACATACAATCAACGAAATGAACAAATTCTTTTTGTATGAAAACTACGCTAATTAGCGCGTAGTCCGGCGACAGTTGCGCGGACACCATAGCTTATCTCTTATGTATTTGAATATCTTTGGTTGCGGCATACCATTTTCTTCTCCAATAAATAACTCAAAGGAAACTATCTTTTAACAAAAGGGTTACGAGTATTCACTCTGGGTTAGCTGAAAGAATTTCAGTCTTGCCATAGTTTTTTACTTGAAGATGCGCGGGTAGAATCGGGAGGCAACTTTACCTAGAGTTAAGAGAAAAGTTTGCGCGGCCCGTTTCATACAAATCTTAATTTTGGATTTGAGATCAAAATACCCAAGCAAAATGAAAAATTATTTTAGTAATCAAAAGGCATATCAAATATCTAGTACGGGTATGAGCTACTTTATTTGTTTTTCAGTCCAGTAAGTAATAAGCCACTATAATCACGAACCCAAAAGTCGCGTCTTGGATTACATCCAGAATTTGTGTTATTTGATTGTCGAATAATTCATCCTCGCCATCAAAGTCAGTTAAGTACTGATTAGTGGTGCATCGTGGGAACTAAACTCTCCGACATTTTGGGGTTCTCTTCTTTTTTATACCAAATTCTACTAAAACTTAACCCAACCTAACCTAAACTAACAAAAAATGGGACAAAAATAATACAGACATCCTGTTACACACAGACAATAAATAATTAATTTCAATTTGGGAGGCGGGAATGGGTACCGCCGCCCCGGGAACCTTTATTGGATAACCAACACCTCGGCCATAGGTCACCCCAAGTGGTTCGCTACGTTTGGTGATTTAGCACGTTTAGGTGATTTGACGGCCGGCGTAGTCCAGTGGTAAAGTTCTTGACTGGCACTCCGAAGGTCGCGGGATCGAATCCCAGCGTGGCAGATAAGTTTTATTGATTAATTTGTGTTATTTCACAATTATTCATTTAAAAAAAATAATATAGTATATTTGCTGCACGTTCCAGAGTGGAAGATACTCTCAGTATCGCCCTGGTGTGAGACTACCATTCAGAATTGAAACGTTGCTTGAAATGGCTTTAGCCGTGTTTGGTGACCAGATCTGAATAGCCAGGTACTTCCTCACCTTCCTCTTACCTATCTCCTTCCCCTCCCCACTACCGTCAGCCTCACAACATACCCCAATTGGGGATGCCATAGTCCCACTGGCTCCAGACGGGAGCAGTTGGGACTCTTGTGCGGTATTCATGTAAAAAAAAATAAAAATAGCAGGGGTGCCCGGGTTGCGTATTTCCAAAACCTATACCGTTCAGTCGCTTTACATTTTCATTATCAAATATTTAGAAATAAAATTATTAATTTCTAATATACGCATTGGAAAGGTTATTTTATCTAGATTTTAGAATAATTTTTGTTTTTGCAAGGTGTTAAAAAATTATCAATATGGAGGTGCATTTTTTTACAATGTATGGGAATAATATTATAATTGAAATATTTAGAAATAAAATTATTAATTTCTAATATACACATCAGAAAGATTATTTTATAGATTTTAGAACATTTTTTTTGCAATGTGTTAAAAAATAACCAATATAGAGGCATATTTAAAATGTAAATTGTCGCTACCGCGACTGTATCGGTATAGGTTTTGTAAATACGCGCCCGGGTTGATGGGGTAAGGTTTGTCTAGGTCTTGGAGGCGGATGACCAGGACACACTGAACCCCAAATTTCTACCCACCCCTTAAACCCTTTTCCTTCCCAGAACTCTCCTCTCCTCCCTTTCCTCAAAAAACCCTCCACACAGCATCCCCAAAGATGACATAGGGAAGCTCGTGTAAAAAAAATTAAATGAAGATAATATTACCGAAAATCAATCGAAAATTTGGAGACAGAAAAATCGGAAAAAGATATTGGAACCTCTGGGACTCGAAACCAGGACCTTCCACTTTCATGGCAACAGCTCTACCAACTGAGCTAAGGTGTCTATATCAAAATCGGTCACTTTTAACTGTATCATACTTTGACTAAGAACTACCAACATTATCTTCATTTTCCGAACGCACATTTCTTATTATTGCAAGATTCAAACCCGAACTAAATGCTAGATATATAGATAGTGTCTGGATAATTTTATTTTTAACATGCGACATCTATTGACTTTTCAGCAAGACTAGGAAAAATAGTAATTTTTATTTTTAACTTTATGAGTAAAACCTCAAATTGTAATATTTAAATAACTCAATAGTAAGCAGAAGGTCCTGGACGTATGTCTGCACCCCTCCACAGGAAAAATACAATAATTATAATAAATCTCCCGCACATGTGTAAAGAAAATGTAACGCAATTGCCGTAAGTAAGTAGAAAAGTAAGAAAATAACAAAAATTATAAATCCGTACACAACGCCATCTCTGATACTGACAAAAACAATTGCGCATCGATAATAATTGGTTCATTGTATAATTTTTAACTTACAAAAAAACTGAATTTAATTCAGCTAATAAGTAAACACAACAGTTAATAATTCTGAGGCGGTACGAAGTTCTCCTGGTCAGCTAGGAAATAAATAAATGATTGAATTCTTTTCAAAAACAAATTTCAAAAATATAAAAACATTTTTCCGAGAAATGTCTAAATCTAATCTAAAAAAAATGTTTGAATGAAATATATTTAAACACGATTATAAAGTTAGTGATATAAAATTGATTCACACATATTTATTAATGAAAATTAGTAAGATAATAATTGAATCATTTACATTAATAGGTAGGCTTAGGTATGAAGATAATCTCCAAGGTAAATCGTGTACCATGTGTGGTGTATAAATAATATATGTGTGATAACGCTCGGAGCACTGCTGATTCAAATTGATAATCATTCATATATACATACATACCTACATCAATCAAAAGTACTTAAGTAAATCGTAATTCTATTAAATTCTTTTCTTATCGTCTTCTGTTAGGCCACAAGAAGAATTTTAAAAATGAAAATTCGCAAAAATGTTAAAATGTTTTACTAACTTCTTCCCTTTTCGAAGAAAAAAAGCATTTCTTTCGTAAAGAAATATCTTAATAATGCGCGTTTTCATCCCGCGATAAAATGTCCCCGATAAAATATCCCCCGACAAAATATCCTACGGAAAAAACAAAAATAAGACTCCAGATACTAATATCTACAGCCATTATGTCGGACGAATATCTACAGCTCATATGTTGGACTAATATCTACGAACTTCAGAGTGTGGACTAATATCTACAGAGCTAAGGGAACGTACCCATACTACGTGACCAACTTTTTGCAATTTTTAACCCCCCCCCCCCCCGGTGACCAAAATCCTAAGCAACCCGCGGCTCATTTGTATGGAGCGTGACATTTTGAAGACCCCCCCCCCCTAAACGTGTCACGTAGTATGGGTACGTTCCCTAAGGTCGGATGAATATCTATGACGGTCCCAGTGATGACTAATATCTATGGAGCGTAGGTTGGACTAATATCTACAGAGGGCAGCTGAGCAAGAGGTTGTACGGAAAAGCATAAATTACTTCAATTTCGTAATTACTAATTACGTAAAGGCTTAAACGATTAAAGTACGTACATGAAGTTTTTGCATAATATTACGTATTTTGCTGTTAACGAGGACAATAATTTATTGAACACACGTGGAGGTCATTATACACAGATATTTATTTATTTCGAAATACACGGCACCACAAACTAACCTAACCTAACTGATATAGAAATGGTCATGGTAACAAACTAAAAAATTTAGAAGCACTCGAAATAAAGAAAGCTGTTAAAACAAAAACCCAAATCCCTAATAATCAGCTTAATGTATCCTAGTCCGATATTAGGGATTTTTGCATACATACATAAATAAATTAAGTTTTTTAAACTGCATACGCAATATTACGTTATTCCAATATGCTATACACAATTGCAAGTCCAACCTCTGCTAGTGCTGTAGATATTCGTGAACACTTTGGTTCTCATAGATATGAGTCAACAGTTTGAGCTGTAGATATTCGTCCTCACTTTGGTTCTCATAGACATTAGTCCGATTTGTTCAGTTTTTGGAATTCCTGTAGATATTAGTAGACGCCTCTCAAAAATAATACACACATCCTGTAAAGACAATGAATTATTGTTCAAAAATAGTAAAATGTCTGTATTATTCTTGTCCCATTTTTTGTTAGGTTAGGTTAGGTTTTAGCAGATATTTTTTGTATTGGGGGTTGTTTTGTCCGTAGTAGCATATTTTGTCAGAGGATATTTTAACGGGGATATTTTGTCGCGGAACTATAATATCATCTACTAAACCAGGGCCGTGTTTGGGCCTAGACAATCTAGGCAGTTGTCTAGGACTGCAAATTCTAGTTGAGTAGTAGTTTAATTTTATAACAGGAGGTAAGTAGTACAAAAAATGTGTAATTACATAATATGTCATTACATTTATGCAGTTTTGTACTCATTTAATACATTTTTAATGCACTCTTGATAGAGTTTTAATATTAAATTTCGTCACAATTCAAAATATCTATATCAGATAGAATGTTATCATATTTATGTTGAAGGCAAGGCAAGCATTTTGGTTTGAATTTATTTTGCAGTGTTTTTTTTTTAATATTACACGAACGAGTTATTTTTATTGCACTATACATATGTAAAATCGACCACCATAACACGAGCATCAGCCTAGCATGGTGGTCGAAAAATCCACAAAAAATGTAACCCTAATATAGTTATGCAATGAATAAAGATAAAAAAAGTTTGCCACAAAGTTTTGGTCTAAAGACTGTTATGTACACAATCATCGGGGTATTTTTGCAAATCCGATTTATTCCAATTTATATCTAATTTGGCTTGTGAATGCAAAAATGAAATCCCCTCGATCAAGGAGGCCGTCGTTCAACCATCTACAGCATGGCAGGCCGGATCGGGAGAGACGGTTGAAAGAGACCTAATCGAGACCTCTCTGACTCTCTTGACCCGTTGACAAACACCGCAGTGAGAGAGATGGATTAATAGATTGACTTCATTCCTACCAACATTTCAACCTTTATCCTTCCTAGAAATTCCAAAGATGACATTGGCCCTTAAATGAGTGGTTTTTCTCAGGGTCCTCGTTGTTGTTAATATATATATATCTAATATATATATATATATATATATATATATATATATATATATCTATTTCAGGCTTAAGTACGGGGGCTCCATTGAAGCCAGAGTTATGTAAGTTAGCCTCTCAAAAACAGAGGGTACTGTACAGGGCCCGCAGATACTTTAATATTACACAACTGCTAACCCTGTACAAATCACAAGTGCACCTCATGGTATAATTTGGAAGCCAACTCTGGTATGGAGCCCCAAAATACTTGAAAAAATCCCTCGACTCTGTGCAGAAATGGGGGGTCAGTTTGATTGATTTTCCCATCTTAACAAACGAATTACAGTTTTTAGAGCACACGCGTCGGGTGGGAATGCTGTCCTTGTTCAACCGGTATTTCAATGAAAGATGACCTAAGGAACTAGCATCATTGATTCCCTCGGCACCGGTGCATAGTCGCTTGTTGTGTGTCGCGAGTGTTGAACTCGAGAACGAGTCGCTTCTGCGAGAAGACCCTCCACACAGCATCTTCAAAGATGACACAGGCCCTGAGGAAAATTATTTTACTCAGGGCCTCCTGTGGGGAGTCAACAAAAAAAAATCATTCAATCAATTTAAAGGTAAACTAAAAATTTACAGCAATAGCTCTTTTAACAGAAAATAAAAAATAAATGCATTAATAGATAACCTGAAAGAATTCTTCAGCACGATTAGTCAGAAATTTGAAAACTTCTTTTTAAAAATAAAATCATTAGTAATATGATATTATGTAGAAAAGATAAATTAATTTTTAAAAAAAGCAACGTCTGCTCTTTGGTAACATTTTCAAGCAGCACGGAGAACGCTGGTTAAATAGTGAGCTTTGAGGTCCTTTATAAATACTTTAAAACATTAAATATTATGAGAGCAAATTATAAAGTTATAAAAAAACTGTGAGTTTACGTTAACATTATTATTTCCACCTCTCCCACGCTTTTCAAAATCATTTGTATACTGCAGCTACAATAACAGACTACTTTGGCATAGAAAATCCTTCTGTTTGACCGGCCGCTATAAATTCTTAGGATGGCGGTCCCATTTCTAAGCTGCAAATAGTATCGCCGAAGTGCATCGTCTAAACTAAACCCGAGTGGTCCCCAACACAACACAACATCGCACATAACGCATACATACTGCATGTGCGGTATGCACCCAGTGTAGTCGCTCTATAACTATCCCCGTGCACTGTAGGAGTGCAGTTTGGTCACCGACATTGAACCAATACTCTGCAGCGGCGTGACGCAGGGCTCGCAACTAGGCCATCTTTAAATAGAAGATACGCGCTAGGTCGATAGAGGATTTTCAGATGCTTAGGAGAAAGTGGACCTCAAATTAATAAACATATAAAGTTCGTGATTTTATACAAATTAACATTAAATTATAACTGAAGTAAGTATTACCCAAGCACAGGATATAGATTTTTTAAATAGAGGAGGCAATGAGTTTTCTCTCCTTGATGATACTTTATGTGAGGCAGTTTTTAGGTTTTAAGCCATCCTAGGCTGCTAAATTCTCTATTATATAACGCTAACACTGACTACAGTAGATGACTAAGTCAAGAACGTGATTCTTCAATAAGTATCCAAAACGGTGGCAGCAAGATCTTGTGCATCATATCTAATATTTTAGTTGAAATCAAGAAAACTGTAGTATTTATTCTTTGTTATATATGGGGGGTATTTTTGCAAAACTAACTTTTTCCACTTTAACGTTTTGTTGGGAAATCGCAAAAAACGATTCACATGTCTAATATTAAATTTCTAAATTTTCATCTGTATTTTTTTAGTACCTAATTGATGACTTTAGAAATATAAGATTTTTACAATGTATATTTGGAATAAGTCTGTTTTGCAAGACGGTCTTGGAATAATCCTATTTTGCGACCAACTTTCTTCAATTTGGGAGGTGTAGATACCGCTGCCCCGGGGACATTTATCGGATAACCAACACCTCTTCCATATGTCACCCCAAGTGGTTCGCTGCGTTTGGTGACTTGCAGGGGTGCCGGGGTTCATGGGGTAAGGTTTGTCCGGGTCTTGGCGGCGGATGTGTCTGCACACCATCTGCATGGTAGGCTGGATCGGGAGAGAATGGTTGAGAAAGTCCCTTACATCGCCTAGCACTACAGTGGGAGGGATGGATTCATACCTTGATGGATTGATGGATTCTCCTGGACACACTGACCCCCAGACTCCTACCCACCCCTAACACCCTTTTCAATCCCAGAGCTTCCCCTCCTTAATTTCCTAAAAGACCTTCCATACAGCATCCACAAAGATGACATTGACATTACACTGACATGATACTGACATTACACACTGAGGGGAATTATTTTCTTCAAGGCCTCCTGTAAGGAGCTAAAAAAAACACTGTCTTGAAAAAAGTTGATTTTTAAACGCCATGTAAGAAAACCGACAGCAACTTCCACACAAAATAAACTTCTACTTCTTTTGCCCTGTCTGTTTAACGGAGGTTGGCTATCATGTTGGCTATGCGGACTTTGTTTACTGCGGCCCGGAACAGCTCTACAGAAGACTGGCCAAACCACTTTGTTTTTCAGCCATGAGGTTCTAAAATAAACTAGGTGGCCATTTTTTCAAATGACAAAATGTTTTGTATTAATTGGCTGAAATGGAACACGCCTGGTTTGATGGAAAAAGACGAGTTTGAAATTTTAAAGTAATTTTTCTATCGGGACAACTAACTTTTGCAACATCGTATCGCAAAAATATTGTGTAGAAATGTATTTAGAAAAATATTGCATACACAGGACACAGGCCAAATTAGATAAAAATTTGAATAAATCGGATTTGTAAATATACTCCTACAGTTGCCCATATATAACAGTCCTTAGATCTGTGGCGAACTGCCACCTTTATACCTAGAATTTGCCGCCCTAGGCAGCTGCCTAGGCTGTCCAGACCTAAATACGGCCCTGGTTTGGTAGAAGATATATTACTTACGAAAGAAATTATTTTTATAAAGTGAAAAATTTCTTTAGCACCGTTTTGAATTGAAACGCGATGAAACGGAAAATAGCGTCACTAAAAATGGACAAACGTCTATAAGATTTAGCCTGCGAGAGCATGAGTATAATCGGTCGCCACTTCGTAGCCTCCCCACTCTTGTCTACTTTAGTATTCTGAAGGTTTCACTTCTACCACGTGTGAATTGCACAATTGTTTTTTATTCTTAATGAAAAATCTCATAATTAATAGAAGACGATTAGTAAAGAATTTAACAGCATTACAAATTAAGTATACACTTTTGATTATGTAGGTACATCGATCGTCCAGTTGATTAGACAGACATTTCCAAAAAATCGAAATTAAAGTTGTATGCAGTTATATGTTAGTGTACCCTCTATCTGGTACAATACTCAGATTACTCGTACAAAACACCAAATCAATTATAATGCAGAAAAACTTATAATAAAACAATTATTTTTTTGGGTTACCGGAAGAAATTTTTAAAATGTCGTACCTACTAACGTACCGGACCGTTATACTTTCCGGTATTATTTTATAGCATATTTAATATGTAAAACACACACACGTTAATAATATTTTTTATTTATGGTGAGCATTCGAATATTGCTTTCACCATTCAAAACTTATTTGGTAATATCTTAATAATCAACCAGACGATCGATAAATGAATGAATATATATCAATTTTAATCAGCAGTGCTCAACTTTTGTCAAAGAAATATTATGTTAAAGTTTTATCAGATATGTTCATGATTTACCTTCGAGTTTATCTACATACCTAATCCTTATTAATTGTTTTTGTGTTTAATTCGTAGAACTCCATTTTAATTTTTAAAAATTTAATTAAAATTAAATTTGATAATGTTATTATCGAGTTCTGCAAGTTTTTTTGGTTAGTGTTTTAGTTACAGCTGTTTCGACTTGTAAGGTCATTTTCAAACTGCGGTGAAGCCACGTACGGACGACTTATTTATAAGATTTTAAAAGTGAATTTTTGAAGGTGTCTAAGTTGATTTATTACCGGTTAAACCAATTTGTAGAGACACTAATTGAGAGAGTGCTAATGTGGGATTCGGAGTATTTCCCTTTGGTTTGCCTTGCACTCAGTGTAAGGTTTTCTTAATTGATTTAGAATGACGTTATTGCTATGACTCATTTAAGTGCATTATATTTTTTAGGTTTGGTAAACATACTAAGTAGTGGGGAATAAATAATTTTCCTTACTTTATTAATTAGCGTTATGTTGGGGTCATTCGTTCGTTTATTGATTTCTAATTGTTCAAGCAAATTTAATCTAAGACCCTTTCGTTCTATATGTAATGGTTTTGGCTGGTTATTTTTAAGTGGAACGTGATTATTCACTAAGAGATGTTCGGCGAATTTTGAAGAGGTGTTTTTATTTTTATAACCTAATCCTACCTACTAATTTAAATAATAATACTTCAATGAAACCATTGTGTCACTAATTTTCATTAATAAATACGCGTGAATGAATTTTCTGTATGGATGGTATTTTTAGAAAAGGAAAGAGAAGTTCTGAGAAGAAAAAAGGTATGACGCGAGGGTAGGAATCTGGGGGTCAATATGTCCAAGAGGGAAGAACGTAGGAATCCATCACTCCCACTGCGGTGCAAGGGAGACGCATACTAAATCAATGTTAAGATAGTGTGTAACGTTATACATGTATGTTATTTTATGTTACGTTTTATAAATTATTGTAAAAATGAATCCCCTTTTCCCTTGGTCACGCATTAACTTCAGAACGACTTTACCATTTTCATTCATCTTTTTTTAAAGATTTCTAATACTTTGGTAGAAGGTAAAAAGAATTGTCTATGGATTTTTTAAATTTATAGATATTTAAAATAGTTACCTATGTTAGGTACCAAATTTGATTGATTGTTCTTATCTTCTTATATATAAAAATGAATCGCTAAATGTGTTGCTAAGCGCAAATCTCGAGAGCAGCTGAACCGATTTCGCTAATTATTTTTTTAGAGTATTCCTTGAAGTACGAGGATGGTTCTTACGGAGAGAAAAAATAAGAAAATTGTGCAGAAAATTGGATAATTTCAGAAAACCTAATAACTATCGCACGTTTGACAGTTCGCGTGTTTGAGAATGACATTTTGCAAAACAAATTAAATCAGGATTTTATTTTTGAAAATCTTTAAGTTGATAAATTTATTTAAAGTAGGTACTCCTCTAATAGTTTGAATCGAATCAAGAATTTTAGATATTTTAAATAGGTACCTATTTTAGGTACCAAATTTAACACACATGGAAATTTGAATAAAAATCGTAAAAGGTGGCACGCGGGCTTTTTAAAAACTAAATGTACTGGGATTGAATATATGGAACGCGGGAGGAGGGTTGGCGGGGAAGGTGGAAGGGGAATGCGGGAGGGGAAGGGGACGTGTGAGGGGGGAGGGGAACTCGGGAGGGGGGTTCGTGGGACGGGGTAAGGGGGGGGGGGGGTAGTGGAATGGGGAGAGAGAAGGTGGAGGTGACGGAGTGGGAACGCGAGAAGCGGAAGGGGAACGGGACGAATGGGAAAGGATACTCAGGGAGAAACAATTTCTTTATTAAATGGAATAGCAATGCATGCCGGACCAGCTAGTAATATTATAAAAACAAATAAATGTAAATAAATAAACATAAATAGGACATAAAACTGGTACCACCGTATACTTACAATCTCTTGTATCATTTTAATGTAACACCCATTTTATGGCGTTTAAATAAATAAATAAACTAGCTTGGGTTATATCTTAACCTTCTTTAGGGCAGTATTTTTTACTGACGATCTGATAAAGTTGTTAAAAATAAAATAAAATTTAAATTCAGCATATTTTTACTCACTAGATAAAATATGATTGTTTATAACATATTCCATTATACCTAGTACAGTGTGCAACATTAAAAAGTGTTATTTTTCGTATCTGGCTGTGGGCCAAGGGCTTGTGCCAAATGTGTCACAGGCGCGCTGCATGTGGCGGTGGACCGCGGACAGTGGACAGTGGACAGCTCTCGACCTAAAAACCGCGCCCGCTGCACCCGGGATGAGGGCAATAATGGGAAACTGCATGCACTGCGGTACAGGGCGGGTTTGTTCAATCATATTTTATAATTTTGAAAAAAAAAAATTAAAAATTTATATAGACCGGTCAATGGTTCAGTGAGCATCACGTTGGGTCCCACCCAGGCGTTCCTTGTTCGATTCCTCGGCTGGCTAAGTCCACTATCACGACTCGAGCAACATTTCCATATACTGTGGTGGTAACCCGGGAATGCTTGTCTTTTCTTTTAAAAAATAAAAAAAATCTACATTTTTTCATCACTCGAGCTGTGAGGTTTATACAAAATACATACCCTAAGCGATGGAAATTTCTGCGCATTTGGTTTTGAATTCGATCGCGCAATTTAAAAAAATATATTCCACTGAAAATTAATATGGAAATACCGGCAATACACTATTTTATACTCTTATAACTTATAACATATTAATGCCCGCAATAACCCGCAATGAATGTTGCTGTATAGTCACGTAACATATTAATTCCCGCAATGAATACTACAATATTTAATAACGTATTAATAACCTCAATGAATACTACTACTACTTACATAACATAACAATACCCGCAATTAATACTACTATATACTCACATAACATATTAATACCCGCAATGAATACACGTATATACTCAAATACCATATAAATAACCTCAATTGATATCTTCGTTGGACCAAAATTGAATCGAAAGTCGTAATTATTATTATTATTATTTCAGAGTGGAAGATACTATCAGTATCGCCCTGGTGTAAGACCACCATTCAGAATTGAAACGTTGCTTGAAAATGGCTTTAACCGTGTTTAGTGACCAGATCTGAATAGCCAGGTACTTCCCAACCTTCCTCTTCCCCACTTCCTTCCCCTCCTCGCTACCTTCAGCCTCACAACATACCCCGATTGGGGATGCCATAGTCTCACTGGCTCCAGACGGGAGCAGTTGAAATTCTTGTGCGGTATTCACTGTAAAAAAAAAAAAAAAATTAAAACACAAAATAAACACAACCTTTAAAAACAATTAAAAAAACTGGCATCAGAAAAAGATTTTATAACAAACAAACAGGTAAATATGTCATAACATATTATTACATGTACATTTTTCGGAAGTAGATACCAATCGTATTAACCACAAAAATCTTTACAAGTCTTAATTCCATTCTTGCGATAATAACTAGGTGTTTCTAATGTTATTAGGTTGAAACTACGAGTAATTGTTATTTGAAAAGTTACCGAAGAGAAGTTTTTCATTTTTTTTTATTTTTATTTGATTTAAACAATTTAAAATAATACATTTATTAATTTATGTAAAATAGCGATTTCCTATTCAAACAAAGTAATTTAATTATTTTTATTTGAACAAATTTTAAAATTTAATACTGGCCAGACTAGTATTAACAAACGAGGTGTAATATTTATTGGGTGTTAATTATTTCGCTGAACATCTGTATTTAACATGCGCGGGTGTCCCCCACACTCCGATCTGTTTGAGAAGCGACCCGAATTGGGATTTTGGAGTCAATACTGACAGCCTGTTATCCAATATTCGAAGATTAGTCACTGGTTTCTTCATATAAAAAGGTTTGAAATGCAATAAAGTACGTAACTATCCATTTTTTTCCATCATTCTCGTTTCCAACAAGTATCTTGTTTCCATCAATTTTCTTGATTCCATCAAGTTTCTTTTTTCCATTGTGTTTATTATTTCCATCAAGTGTCTTGGGTCCATTAAGTTTCTTGTTTCCATCTGGTACCTTCATCACATCGCGTGTCTTCTTTCCATCTAGTTTATTGTTTCCATCAAGTTTCTTTTTTCATCATGTTTATTATTTCCATCAAGTGTCTTGTTTTTATAAGTGTCTCGTGTCCACTAAGTTTCTTGTATCTATCTGGTACCTTCATCACATCGAGTGTCTTCTTTCCATTTGTTTCCATCAAGTTTCTTTTTTCCATCATGTTTATTATTTCCATCAAGTGTCTTGTTTTTAAAAGTGTCTTGTGTCCATTAAGTTTCTTGTTTCCATCTGGTACCTTCAACACATCAAGTGTCTTCCTTCCAACTAGTTTATTGTTTCCATCAAGTTTCTTGCTTTCACTAAGTGTCATGTTTCCATCAAGTGTCATATTTCTATCGAGTGTCTTGTTTCCATTAAGTGTTGTGTTTCCTTCGAGTGTTTTGTTTCCATCAAATAAATATTTTCATTAAGTGTCAAGCTTTCATCATGTGTTTCATTTCCATCACGTGTATTGTGTCCATCTAGTTTCTTGTTTCCATCGTGTTTCTTTTTTACATCAAGTGTTGTTTTTATAAGTGTGTGTGTCTTCCACCAAGTGTTTTGTGTCCATATTTATAGTTTCTTGTTTTCATTAAGTGACATATTTCCATCTAATTTATTGTTTCCATCAAGATTCTTGTTTCCACCAAGTGTTTTGTTTCCATCAAGTTTCTTTTTTCCATCTAGTTTATTGTTACCATCAAGATTCTAGTTTCCTCCAAGTGTCTTTTGTCCATCAAGTTTCTTGTTTCCACCAAGTTTCTTGCTTCAATCAAGTGTCTTGTTTTTATAAATGTCTTATGCCTACAATACACGACATCTTTTTTCAGCCCGATTCCAATTTGAGACCAAAGTCAACATTTATCGCTTTTCGCGATCACTATTTTCATATCTACGATTTTAATTGTCTTCACTGCAAACAACACATGAACCATGCTGTTATTGTCCGTACCAGAATTTATAACTAATAACTCAATATCGATTTCATTTCATTAAAAATTAGCTTTAATATTTGCCTGCATTAAAGTCAGCAATCAAAATGTTCAAACGCGTGATGATAAACCATTAAAATTTTGTATTTATTTTAAGATCCTAAGTATTTATAATTTTTCAATAATGTCTAAGCCAAATAAGTGTGATAAATTTTTCTGAAATATATTGGTTTGTAAGACCGTGAGTAAATAAACAAATTGAAGTATTTCGTCACGCGTTTTTCTTCGTCCTTTTTTTAAATACTAAAATTGAAATTCTTAAAAGCAGCTTTCCTAGATAATAAATTGATTTATTTTTCTTTGATTTGAAATTTGTGTTGTATAATACTACAATTTGTTTGAAAATTTAAGAAATCTGCCAACGACCAGTGGTATAACATTTTTATAATAAAATTCAATATTTAAAACATATATTTTACTAGATAAAATAACAATCTTTCGAAATCAATTTATATTTTTTTGTAAAAAATGTTCGATCTTCGAGAATTTGATTTAAAAATGACATATTTGCGGTTGTGTCGGTTATTACTTCTGAACTCTATACCATCGATAAGTTCGGAGGATGGTCTGACTTTTTGCTTAAGATTTTATCTATCCCAAGTATTTTATCAATAATGGAAGTTGATATTGTTTAATCTGATATTCGGCATTTGATTTTATATCAACAATTAAAAATAATATTTCAAAACTTCAATGAAATTATATTTCTCAATGAACTTATTTAATTCAACTGAAATTCTTGGAATGCGATAAGTGTTAATAAGAGATTAATTTTTAAATCTACTTAAATTATTTTATCGTAGAAACTTTGGGCTGGCAGCTATCTTTAAATAGAGCCTTACTAGCGGTAAGGCTCTCAAGGGCCCTCAACCGGGCTCGAAAAGAAGAAGATGGAGAGATATGAAATTACGAATGTCAGAGGAGAGCGCTAACATTTAAAGCGTCAAAATCGATGCGAAAA
This sequence comes from Limnephilus marmoratus, assembly GCA_917880885.1. NCBI lineage: Eukaryota > Metazoa > Arthropoda > Insecta > Trichoptera > Limnephilidae > Limnephilus > Limnephilus marmoratus. Next base: position 44,439,893 of record OU862928.1, on the reverse strand, counting down.
TTGCGAAAATGTTTAATAAAACACGACTCGTTTAAAATAGAGCAAAAATCTCGTGGAACGTTATCTTAAGTATCATTTAAAGAAGCATTATGAATTTTTTCACAACTATAACTTGTAAAATAATTGAAACAAACGTGTTTATAATAATTTTCGGAGCATACTTAGCGGTTTTTTTCTACCGAGGGAATTTTATATAACTTGCGTTTCAGCGTGAAACGCGTCTAGATATTATTTAAAAAAAAAACATATTTTTTTTAAGAGCTTAAAAATTTCAAATGTTTAAGGGAGATATGTAAGAAATCGGTAGAAATGCGGGTAGCGGCCTTGACTCGATCTGAAGGTCGCGGAATCGAATCCCGGCGTGACAAATAAATTTTATTTGATTAATTTGTGTTATTTCACAATTAATTAATTAAAAATAAAATATACTATATTTTCGGCATGTTCCAGAGTGGAAGATACTCTCAGTATAACCCTGGTGTAAGACCATCATTTAGAATTGAAACGTTGCTTGAAATGGCTTTTAGCTGTTTTTAGCAGATCTGAATAATACCTTCTCCTCCCCACTACCTTCAGCCTCACAGCATACCCCAATCGGGGATGCCATAGTCTCACTGGCTCCAGACGGGAGCATTTGGGAATCTTGTGCGCTATTCATATAAAAAAGATATTTTTTTCGCCTTCGATGCAATTTCTTTAGCACCGTTGTTATTTGAAACTCGATGAAACGGAAACGAGCGATACTAAAAAGAAACAAACACGTACATCTATAGTTATTAGCCTGCGATAGACTAATTGGTCCTCTTTGTGCGGTGCTTCGTAGCCTATCGACCTCTTCTTTGAGCGTAGAATAAAGTGTAATTTTTTTTAAAACTTGGTAACAATATTATGATAAATAAACCCCACAATTATCCTGTTCCTAATACCCTACATTCGAAGTTTAGTTTTCTGAAATTTTCTCTTCTACCGCGTGTGACATTAACTCCACAGGCAATGTTCTGAGAGAGTCCTGCTGGAGAGTCTCTCTCGATCTGGCCCACCACCCAGCAGGTGGACGGACGCATCTGCCACCCATACCACTTCATGAACCCGGACACACCTGCTAAGTCACTAAACATAGCGAACAACGTGGATTATGGCAGAGGTGTTGGGTATCCAATACTTAAATAGTTCACGGGCGGCGGCATCCATACCCGTCCCCAAAATTATTCTAAGATATCCTGCTAAAACACCAAAGGTAGTGAACCACTTGGGGTGACCTATGGCAGGGGTGTTGGTTATCCACTAAATGGTTCCCGGGGCGGCGGTACCCATACCCACCTTGCAAATTGCATAAATTATTATACATTTGTTCAAATAACGTATACAGTATATTTGCAGCGAACTACAGAGTGGTAGATACTTTCAGTATCGCCCTGATGGCTGATCATGGTCACCATTGAGATCGAAATATTGTTTTACAGTGGCTTTAGCCATGTTGAGTGACCAGATTTGAATAGCCAGGTACTTCCAACCTACTTTTCCTCCATCTCCTTCTATTCTATTCTCCCTACAGCCGCACAGCCGCACAGCCGCACAGCCGCACAGCATGCATCAATCGGAAATTCCTTAGTACCACAGCTTTTTGAATGAATATTTTTCTTTTCCTCCTACTTTTATTTAATAAATTAATGCTATTTTTTCACTTCTGCAGTCCAAACGAAAAAAAATACTGTTCAACGCTTTCTGCACATTACTGTACACGTCAGAACTGTGGGTTGACGACACTGCATCCTAGTGGCATGAGGTAAAAGTCGCCTACAATAACGCTTATCGCCAACTTTTCCGCCTACCGAGATACTGCAGTGCTACGGAAATGTTCCTGGAGGGACGAGGACCGCCTGGGAAGTTTATGGCGCAGACTGCGCCAATCGAAGAATGCGATCATCACCGCCAAGACTGCCTGGATGGAGTCCCCCCTGATGGCCCTCTGGAGACGGGAGACGGTGAAAAATACTCCGTAAACAGCTGCTTGCATTCACTTTAGTGTTAAATTTTTGTTTCAGTTTCATTTTTCATGCTTATTTGTTTTTATGTACTGTTATTTACTTTTTACCTCATCTTATTATTTGTCTTTCTTTCGTTATTTTGAAATATGTAATGTATTACATTGCACTACCTCTGCATAAACTATTCTGGAATAAACTATTATCGAACAGTATTAAAACCGCAACATGAACAGAAGCTGGGTTCAGAAATTCAAGAATTCATTACACGATGTCGCTATTTGTCAGCAGGTCGGATGGGAAGAAGGGGACGTGTCCCCCCTAGGTATAACTGCTACGAATTTGTGAATATGTAGAATCTCTCCTGATATGGAAAGATTGACGGTAATACATCTTGTATCAAGCGGCTAGGTATATATTACATATGACGTCATTGCTCTGTCTCGGTTACTTTGTCCCGGGGACTAGATACACTGGATGACAGTGGATCCGAAGAACGAGCTATTTTTGGAACCAGTTCCTATTGTATTTACAAAATGGTCACCAACACTAACTGAGCGAAGTCAAGCACACACCCGCTTTTCATCAAACCTGGGTTGCGTGGTCCCAAAAACTAACACCTCATTCGCTCAACGACAATTCTGGTTCATCGCTCCTAAAATATATAATGCTCTGAGTACTGACATAAAGTCAAGTAATTCTAATTCTCTTTTTATAACACGTGTACAACATTGGATTTTTGAAAGGGGACGAACGTACTTTAAAGAATTCATGAGTTCTAACACTACATTTTAATTATTAATTTTTGCATTTCAAAATTTTAATTTCCATTTTTATTTCTATTTTTCTTTAAAATGTTGTTATTTTTTTCTCTTAGTTTTTACTAAATTTATTTATGTTTTTTAATTTTGATTTATATACTTATATGTTTTAATTTATACAGAACACTTGAGTTCTTAACATTTAATCTTTATTATTAATTTTTGTATATCAAAATTTGAATTTGAATTTTCATTTTTATTTCTACTTTTCTTTAAAATATGATCTTTTTTTTCTCTTTAGTTTTAAGTATTTCTTAATATTTTTTGAAATGATAAAATATTAAATGTACGACTACCACAACATGGGCTTAGCCTAGTGTGGTAGCCAAAAAAAAAACAAATATCTGTTACTAATAAAAAATGTATGAAATAAAAAAAAAAACCAAAAGCCGCCTAGCTGTAAAAACCTGCGGAGTAAGTTTTTAACAGCTAGTTATTATTATTATTTCTGAATATTTGAAAATGGGTGGCAGAAAATACAACTCAAGATATTTATATTAAAATATGTTATATTTAATCTTATATACAGTAAAAATAAATGATCTTTTCCTTACAAATAACACAATATTCAATAATTAACATTGTTTTCATACAAATTACACATAATTACACGTAATGCTTTATAAATATAAAATAAACCCATTTTTACATTAAATATAGAAAGTCGATGTAGCGAAGCACAAAATTAATTAAATCTTAACTTTTAATAAATTAACATTAAATTGCACATACCTAGCATAAATGAAAACTCAAATAACACTACAATTACATTTAAATGTAATTTTTAACAAAAAATGGTCGGAAAAATAAATTAATATTTGTATTATCACCTGTTATTATTTTACATTGTCGTTAACAATTAGGTATATTTTAAGTGAAAAACAATAATAATGTACACGTGGTAAAAATAGCTGCTATTTTTCAATATTTTTTTAAAAATACTTACAATATTTAGCAGTTTTAAGACATGAAAACAATATCTGCACAAATTATAGTATAAAGACACATTTTCCAATTCCAGCAGCTTTGAATAAAAGCAAAAATTATTTTAATTTAAAGAAATATGTTCGTTTATACAAATACAAAATAAAATTAGAAAAAAATCCGTTGTTTTTTCAGAAGGTCTCATGTACCGAATAATATTCTGAAAAGCGCTCCTTAAAATACAAAATTCATATGCAAAAGCCTACTCGTTTAATTATATTAAAATATTATTCTAATTTATTCGCGATACTGCTTCGAACATAGTATACAAATCAGGGAAATTCTATAAGAAAATTTTGAGTTACATTGCACAAGTCGTAACGGTGGTAATTCGTAACGCTCCAATCGACTTGCGCCATACTATAACAGGCGCTGGCTGACACTAGAATTTTACTAGTTAGCGTTATCTAGGTCTCTAGGGCTGATGATGAGTAATAAAATAAAAAATATAGTACGTACAATAAAATAGACAGAAAAAATATTATTATAAAAAAAATAATATTACAAATAATTATAATGAAATAAATATATATTAGTATGCAAAGGACAAAATATTACAGATATAAATACAAATTACATTCGAATATGTATATAAAAATCAAAATATGTTAGTGTGTTTCTTACGCGTTGCTAAACCATTCATCCGATTGTGATGAAACTTTTGGGATTTGAAGTGCGCATATCCGCGATGGTTTCGGTACATAATAGTGAGCTCTGGCGTCATGAAATTATGCATTGCTAAAGCGTTCATCCGATTGCGATGAAACTTTGGTGAGTTTTGAAATTTGTATAAAAAAATTGGTAAAAAAAATAGGTGTCACGCGAGCTGTTTGAAAACTGAATGTACCTATCTGAGGAGAAGGGGAAGCGGGAGAGGAAGGGGAGGCGAAAGGGGAGCACGCAGGGAGAAACAATTTATCCGAATTTTAATATGGAAAAATTGTATAAAAAATTAATGCATCTAGGGAAAATTTGCCGAAAACTGGCAGCAAAGCAATCCAAGCTATTTTAAATGGTGCCATATTGTGGCAAAAAACGCTTCAGTGGGTATGAAGATAAATAAATGTGAGTGCGTTCGTGAATAATGCCATTCCGAGAAATCGAGCCACTTTTATTGTAACGCGATGTAATTTAATGCTGTAATAATGTATAATCTTTTCCACGTAATTGATAAAAAATTTGATATCGATCGATGGATGTCGATTGATTTGGATTAAGTTTGATGGTTTATATCAATGTAATAAATTTAATCACAAAAGAAGATAATATTAATATATCTAAAAGAAACATGAAACAGATCAGGACAAAAAAAAATTAACGGTAGCAACTGGGGATTGAACTCAGGACCTCTGTCTTACCGGGACAACACTATAACCACTAAGCATAAACCAAAGAAAAATCTTCATACTAGTAGGTGTCGTAGTATATACCATATCATGAAGTTATTAGGAAATAATCTTTACATAGTATGAAATTAAGTCGCTCCCGCTGTCTGTGCGCTTAGATATTTTAAACTACGCAACGGATTTTCATGCGGTTTTCACCAATAGATAGAGTGATTCACAAGGAAGGTTCTTAGGAATATAATTTGTCAAAGTTTGGTGTAAATTGATTGAAATATATAACTAAAGGCGGGTTGGCATGCGAGCGGTGTGGATTTGATTTAAATAGATGGCGTTGGTTATAAAGGTTGGGTAATGGCTTGGTGTTGTGTTTCGTTAGCCACAGAACGTGTGGCCGGGTCTGTTATTACTGTTAGTAATAATAATATTTTGAAATAATGGAGAAATTTGAAATAATTTGATACAATGAAAGTAATGTAAATATTGTAATATTCGGGTTCAGTTTCTACAAATTAATTAATATTATGAGAAAAGGTGGAGAGATCAGGAAATATATAAGAAGTAAATTTATAAAAAGGAAATGTATAAGAAGGAAATATAAACAAAAGAAGGAAATGTGAAATGTCACAAGCACGGAATAAAAGAAGGTATGATTTTAGATTTTCACGGCCAGAAGTATTTTTGTTGTTTGTTTTTGGGGTGTTATAAGGCATAACACCTCAAAAACAAATCACAAAAAAGAACTGAAGAAAGTTGTGGGCGCGTTTCGTGGTCCAAAAATCTGGCAAATCGAGCCTCAAATTTCCAATACAGGTATTGAAAGAACAATATTGTTTCATTAACGTTTCATACAGAACATGCATATTTAATCATGTATTGTTTCATAGTGCTTCACACAAACGAAGTATTGAATTGCGTAAGTCTAAACTTAAAATTTAGGACGCACATTTTACACCCGCGCTGTGCAAGCGGGATCCCTACAGAGCATCGGAACATCCCTATTAAGTTAAATGACCTATATTGATATTTGATTTGAAAAACTATGCTGTGCTATATTGTTTACTTGGGTTACCTTGTGTTTTATCATCATTTTGAATTTCAAGTGGGATAGCGATAAGACGTCAAGTAAGTTTAAGAGAGACAGAGCGCTAAATGGGCTATAATCAAAAGATATTAAGTCAGTGGCTATGTTGGTTTCCATTCAAATCTACATGAAAGTCTATAATATATTATAATATGGAAGATCGAGATACAAAGAGATTCAATATCAATCAAACCTAACAAGTTAAAGAAATTAGAAATAAGTTTAACAAAAAATCAGGAAATACAAGATATTTATGGTGAACAAAGGACCACAATGTCACAAATGTGAACAAAATATTATTAGGTTAAAAGAAATATTGCAATGTTATAGGTCAGAAATATAATTAAAAGTATGTGACAGGTCAAAAGGAAATATAAACGGGTGAAGGAATATAGATTTAAAATAAAATGTAGTTAGGTCAGAGGAAATACTATAATATTTCAGGTCAGAAATGTAAAATATATTAAAGGGTAGAAGGAAATATAAAAGTGCGTGCTGTCATAAATGTAATTTACAATATGGTTAAGTCGAAGGAAATACTACAATGATCCAGAAATATAACAACAAAAAGGCAACATAAATGAGTAAATGGTAATAAATGTAAACTAAAATATAGTTAGGTCGAAGGAAATACTACAATTTTCCTGGTTGGAATAACACTATAAATATAAAGAAGGGTAGATAAAATGGTGTGATATAATAAATGTAAATAACAGTATAGTTAGGTAAAAAGGAAATACTTCAATGTTCCAACTCAGAAAAATAAAATATATAATAGAATAGAAGTAAATATAAAAGTGTGTACTCTCACAAATGTAAATTACAGTTTAGTTGGGTCAAATGAAATACTACAATATTCCATAAGTAAGTTAAAAATATATAAATAATCCAGAAATATAACAACAAAAAGGGAAAAGGGTAATAAATGTGAACTAAAATATAGTTAGGTCAAAGGAAATACTACAATATTCCAGGTTGGAATAACACTAAAAATATGAAGAAGGTAGATAAAATAGTGTAATATAATAAATATAAATTACGGTATAGTTAGGTAAAAAGGAAATACTACAATGTTCCAAGTCAGAGGTATAAAATATATAATAGAATAGAACCAAATATAAAGTGTGTACTCCCATAAATGTATATAACAATTTAGTTAGGTCAAAGAAAATACTGCAATATTCCATAAGTAAGCCAAAAATATAAAAAGGTCAAAAGAAACTATAAAAGGGAAAAGGGTCATAAATAAAAAATAAAATATAGATAGGTCATGGGAAATACTACAATGTTCCAAGTCAGAAATATAAAATATATAGTAGAATAGAAGGCAATATAAAAATGTGTACTCTCTTAAATGTAAATTACAATTTAGTTAGATCAAAGGAAATACTGCATTGTTCCCGGTCAGAAATATATTAAAAATATAAAATAGGTTAGAGAGAAACATAAAAGGGTGTAATACATTAAATGAAGATAATAACACAGTTAGGAAAGTAAAGACAACAATGTTTCAGGTCAGAAATTAAAAATAGTAGAAGGAAATATAAAAGTGTGTACTGTCACAGACTTAAATTAGAATATAGTTAACTCAAATGAAATACTACAAAGAGGTCAGAAATATAATAAAAAATATAAAACAGTGCAAAAGGAAATATAAAAGGGTAAATGTCATAGGTGTAAAATAAAATATGATTAGGTCAAAAGAATTACTACAATGTTCGAGGTCGAAAATATAGAATATAAAGAAGGACAGAAGTAAAAATATAAAAGTGTGCACTGTTCTAAATGTAATTTCCAGTTTAGTTAAGTCAAAGGAAACACAAAAAATTTCCAGGTCAGAAATATAAAATATACAAACAGATAGAGAGAAATATAAAAGTGCATACTGTTATAAATGTAAAATACAATGTAGTTATACCAAAGGAAATATTATAATGTTCCTGGTCCGAAAAATAATAAAATATATATAAAAGGGTAGAAGACAATATAATTTAAAAAATATATCGAATTACAAAGGGTGTAAAGTCATAACTGTAAAGGAAAATGTAGTAGGTCAAAAAAAAAATGGTAGAAAGAAATGTAAACGTGTGTACCTAATGTCGTAAATGTAAAATACAGTAGAGTTAGGTCAAAGTAAATAATATTACTATGTTCCAGATGAGAAAGAAAATATACAACTGTGCACTGTCATAAAGTAAAGTACATGGCGGAGATACGAGTATATTAAAACAATATAAAAGGGTAGAAGGAAATATAAGTATTGCGTAGTATCATAAAACATAAGTAGTTAGAAATATAACAAAATGTATACAAAAGGATAAAAGAAAAAAAGGTGATAGATAAAAAAAAGAAGATATTATATACGAAATACTACAATATAATAATAGATAAGATTAATATAGATGGAAAACCAAAAAATGTTATTTCATAAATCAAAAATTAAAAAAAATGTATTGTAACAAACAGAGAGATATGAGAAACTTAAATGTGTGCAAGGACAAATAAATTATTGAGAATTTATTTTTCGAAAATAATTAATAATTTTATGTGATTGTTGTATATAAAATAATTAAGAAAAATGATTTTGATTACAGCGGCTTATAAATTAAGAGATTTATTAAATATTCATATGATGATAAACTAATGAAATATGTATTTAAAGTGAAGGGTAGAAATACTATTGCAAAAAAATAAATGACCATAGGTATAAAGTATAAAGGGTTTGAAAAATAAATAACAGTCGTAAGAAAGAGAGGACCAATGAAAGGGGATTATGATCAGGTAGCTGGGACTGAGACGAGCGGAGAAGCCTTAAACCCGACCCCAACAAACAAAAATAAATATTTTTTCAATAAAATGCTAAGCATTTTATAAATATAAGAGATAGAGAGAGAATAGCGGTAGATAAATTACTATGCATATATTTAAAAAAATTGCTAAGTTTTCCTAAGTGTGTACGGCATGGATTACTGAAAACTTGAAATTTAATTTCGAAATTTTGAAGATTATAGTACATTTTACATGAAATATAGATATAAAAGATGCGTTAAATGTGTTCTTACCAGCAGATCCTGTGCTGTGCTAACTATGCCTTGGATAAGCTTCCAGCGATTTCTATGGTACTTTTTGGTTTGGGTAGGGTTTTTTCAGTGACTTCTTTGACGGTGGTATAAAAATACTAGTCAGTTCTTTTTCCGATAATTCGTTAAGCAAAAATTTGGTGTATTCAGCATGGATATCTTTTGTTTCGATTTGTTTGATATTGGTTGCGAGTTTGTTAAATATGAACATATATGTTGGAATACCTTTAAAATACTGTGAACAGTTGAGATAAAAGGAAAAACATGGAATTGTACTTGTCATTAAATGAGGAAAATTGTGGCCGAAAACCAGTGATACAAGCGGAAAACTTGTGAATCTACATTTCGATTTAATTTTATACACTTTGTTTTGCAAGTTAAATGCTCAAACTTTTGCAGTCGAGTTAATTACGCTTGGGCGGATTTTAAAATACAATAATAGTAAAAATAATAGTTGAAAAACCGATAACAACCGAATTTAAAAATCTTGAAAATTACATCTTAATGCTGGATTTATTTTCCAAATATATACTAAAAAGGTAGAAGCGTGAGAAACACAGAGGGGTAGAAGGAATTAAAAAGGATTTAATGTCATAAATGGAAAATAAAATAAAGTTAGGTCAAAGGAAATACTACAAGGTTTGAGGTCATAAAAATAATTAAATATTTATAATAGGGCGGAAGAAAATATGAAAGGGTGAAATTACATAAATGTTAAATAAAATATAGCTAGGTCAAAATACTACAATTTTCCAGGTCAGAAATATAATGAAATATTCACAAGAGGGCAGAAGGAAATATATAAAAGAGTTAAATTTCATAAAATATAGCTAGGTCAAAGAAAATACTATAATGTTTGAGGTCAGCAATATAATTAAATATTTATAAGAGGGCAGAAGAAAATATGAAAGGGCGAAATAACATAAAATAAAGTTAGGTCAAAGGAAATACTACAATGTTCCAGGTCAGAATTATAATAGTAAATATCTAATAGGGTAGAAACACTTAAAAAGGGCATAATGGAAAATAAAACATAAATAGATCGACAGAAATACTACAATGTTTGAAATCAAAAATATAAAGATGGTGGAAAGAATTATAAAATGGTGTTACGTCATAAATGTAAGGAAAATGTAGTTAGGTCAAAGGAAATACTACAAAGTTCTAGGTCAGATATAAAATAAAATAATATAAAATGGTAGAAAGAAACATAAACTTATATGCCTAATGTTGTAAACGTAAAATAATATATATATATATATATATATATATATATATATATATATGTCCCTGAGGTGTCAATATGTTTATCTGTTTCCAGATTTTCGATTGAGTTTCGCTTATATTGTTTTCATTTATTTAAATATATATATGTAATTAAAAGTAAATACTTAAATGTTCCAGGTGAGAAATATAATAAAAATATTTAAAAATTTAGAAAGAAATATAAAAGTACGTTTTGTCATAAATGTAGAGTACAATATAGTAAGGTCAAAGGAAATACTACTAGTTTCCGGACACCATGTAATAAGAAAAACGATAAACAGAACATTAATCCAAAAGACAGTACAGAGAAGATTGATGGTAACGTCACGAAGGTCGTACTTCATATTTACGTAGCTTGTACTAGTGAAGTTCCGATGAGTTGTTTCAAGATGCGATCTGCAGGGGGAAGATTGCCCTACTGATAGCCTACCTCCGATAGGAGAGGACGCCAGAAAAAGGATAAGAATGATAATAACAAAAAATTAGTAAAAGAAGAATATTAACAGAGAAATTCTTCTTCTTCTTTTTATGTTATTTTGACAGCAAGCATATTAATTAGAAAAGGGAACTTAAATAAATAAAACAAAAGACAGCGGATTCGACATGGATAATCGAGCGGCGTGTCTTCGTGAAACATCACAGATCATTGCATAACGACGAAGAGAAAGTGAGGGTGACCTATTTAAAGTCCGCGAGCTCTGCTGTCGCCTTCGCTTCCTTCTATCCATTACCGCAACATTTTTTTAATAAAGAATTAAAGATCTCTGATTAGAATTAACGCCCTTTAGTACTAGAATTATACGATTGTGAAATTGGTGGATTTAATCATGGAATGACTAACTTAACGGTGGTTAAGCAAGGTTGGTTTCACTCCAAATCACTTTCCGAGTAAAGAAAATAAATTATCTTAGAAACGATAAAATCACTGAAAAAAACCACCCATAAAACAAAGGTTTTTTTAACATACATCATTTTGAAATGAAAACTTCTTTAGCACCCTTGTGATTTGAAATTCGATGAAACGGAAGCGAGCGACACTAAAAAGAGACAAACACACATCTATAGGAATTAGCCTGCGAGTGGTTGAGATAGCAAAATTAACGGCCTCACGTAAGTCTCTTTTGGTCACTAGTGGTATAAAACGTCTGACGAAACTTAGCGGCCGGACACCGGAAATATTCTGACGGAATATGGTCGAGGCCTGAGGTGTTAAAGTATCTGTGGGCCCTGTACTACATTAAACGCACAGCTTCTGAGAGGCCAACTTAACTAAGGCTTCGATGGAGAACTGGAGAAAAATGGAAATTTTTTGTGGAGGAGTTTAAATCTAAGGTGAAACATTATAAGGATTTGTTACTAGCAAAGGACCTATCAAAGATTATCTTTATCAATGATAAAAAGTAACATTGTAATAAAATTATCCTAAAATTACTATCTGTACAAATCACATCAATCACTCTATGGAATCGTCTCAAAGATTATAACAAAATGAACACATTGATTGTATCTTACAAGGTTACAAAAATAATAATTTTTTAATATTTTGTAACACAAGAAATAATTATTTTGTACACTAAATTTAACGGTTCCATGACAGTTGATCCGCCGACAATTTACCCCCCTATGTACATATGGAAAATACGGTACACATAAGTGACCCCGAGGGGATGTGCAGATAGGATGTACCGCAAAATAACAAAAGTATGAAACATATTTTCATCCAAATGGATCAAGGAAAAATTTGCTTCTCCATACTTCTTCTCCTGTTTATACTAGCGCATAAGTACAAAAAAATCGGCACTGTGTATAAATTCGTTTGATATTCATATCACTTACAATTAAGGCCCCGCATCCACGCTCAAAAAGAAGAAGACGGAGAGATATGTAATTACGAATGTTAGAGGAGCGCGCTAATATTTAAAGCGATAAAATCGATGCGAAAATTGCGAAAATGTTTAATAAAGCACAACTCGTTTAAAATAGAGCAAAATTTTCGTGGAAGGCATCTTAAGTATCATTTAAAGAAACATTGTGATTATAACTTGTAAAATAACTGAAACAAACGTGTTTATAATCATTTTCGGAGCATACTTTGCAATTTTTTTCTATTTGAGGGAATTTTATATAATTTGCATTTTGGTGTGGAACGCGTCTAGATATTATATTAAAAATAACATATATTTTTTTAAGAGGTCAAAAACTTCAAATTTTTATGGGAGATATATAAGAAATCATTAGAAATTCGGGTAGCGGCGCCTTATGAGTAGTTTTGAAGTCGATTTTCCATTTGAAATTGGTAAATAATGCACAGATAATTATAATTTTATAACAAATATCATTTCGGGGGACCATTTTCGACGGATTAACTGTGGGGTCACCAATTTTAACACACAATACACGACATTTTTTTTGAGAAAGCACAAGTAAAACATTAAAAAATATAAACAAAATAAAATAATAATGTACAAAGGAACAATAATTTTTCGTAAAGCCTAGCAAAATTGTATTATTTTTACGCAGTCTACAAATCAGAAATTTAAGTATTTTATCTTACAATTATACAAACACACTTATAATAAAACATTGTTTACAAATTTATTAAAAAATACACTTATTTTATATTATGTTGTAATATAATTTATTACCATTCAAAAACAATGTTTTAAAATTTGAAGTAAATTCAAAACAATTTAACTATTTTATTGGTTTCAGGTTCATAAATTGAAATTTCGTATTATTAAAATTATTTGTTGTTAAATAAATGGTTCATTAAAAATCAAACAGTTTTAATAGCCCAGCGACTGTACGGTTAAAATTTAAGAATTCGGCTAAAAATACAACTCTGACGCCACGCCTTACGCAAAACCGTTTTCGTACTTGGAGTTTGAATACAAATCTACCTTTGTTGCCGAATTAAAGCAATGCCAAAAGATGGTGCCACTTACGTTAACAGCTAGAGTGAGGAGCATCGTAAGTACTATTGGATTTGTAATTTCGTGAATCTCTCCGGATATGGATAGATTGACGAAAATATGTTAATTATTGTAACTGGCAGTTGTGAATAATTATATCACGTGTCTATATATTATATATGACGTCATTGCCTGTCGCGGTTACTTTGTCCCGGTGACTAGCTGTCACTGGATCTCAGTAGATCCGATTTTTGGAACCAGTTCCTATCGGATTTGTAAAATAGTCACCAACACTCAAACTGGGCGAAGTCGACCTAAATGTTGCCTTTAACTGCTAGTAACATTTATAAAATCATAGGCTAATCAAAGTTACTGACAATAAAATTTTGAATGAAATAATACGTGCATATATGAATGATTTTTTTATGTTTATTAAATTGCTGAAAAAAGATGCTTTTATCAATGAATTTGGTGCCCATCGATAAGACACGATATGAATTACTGATAACAATTAAAATTATTTTTATTAACCAATATTCAAAAAATCATTCGAGGTTTTTAATGTTGACAATTTGCTGACGTTAATACCGTTAGCTCCTGCATACATCTAGAATATACAAAATATTTAAATCGTTCATTGATTGATACGAATTTGAATTTTGTAGGTAATATTATTGAATTGGATGTGGAATACTTATTAATTATTATTCTGTTTTTTTTTTGCATGTGTGGATTTCGCACAATAGTCCCAAATGCCCAGAGATTATTGGGACGATGGCATCCTTAATTGGTATTAGATAATATGTCGTAAGAATGAGAGGAATGGTCTGAGGACAGAGATGGAGATGCTGCAGAGGAAGGTTGGTGGTTGTATTGGAATGGAATTGTAAAACCATGTAAAGTCGATTTTCTGACTAGACCTGAAAATAATGTAAGGTTAGTAAGGATATTGAACAATACTAAGAAATGGACGCTAAGGTGTTAAGAATGTTTAAATTTGATAAACATAGATGAGAATGTCACAGAAAAAGCAGAGTGTAACAGCGTGTAGTGTATTATTTGAAAGTTTATAAAAATGTGTTTTTTACAAAATAATAATAATACTTTAATACAATTTTAAATGAATAAAATACACAAGAATAATAATTTAGATAATTGAAATATCGTAAAATGTATTAAAACATTATAATAATTATATGTAGATTAGTAATGAAAAATTATAAAATAACATACACGTACATTGAATTTAAATAAGTTATTGAAGTTTTACAAAATACAAGGTGTCCGGAAACTCGTAGTACAAGCGGGAAACTGGAGAATCCACATCACATTTGGAGTCGATTTTGTAGTTTAACTTTTTTTGATTTGAGCTTTCGTTTTCGAGTAAATCGTGTCCGAAGTTGGAATTTTTTTGGTTAAATTTTCACTAGGGGGGTTGATTTCAGCTGTGTAATGTCTTATAAAATGCAACGAAGGGTAAACCGGGCTCAAAAATTTTTTTAACCCTTTAGTTGCCGAAAAAATGGTAAAATAGAAAAAAAATAATATTAAAATCGAAATGCTTAGATCGAAAAAAATAAGTTTTTTGGGTTCTCTACGTGATGTAGATTCACCAGTTTCCCGCTTGTACTACGAGTCTCCGGACACGTTGTATATAAGAAATAATAATATCATATTTATACACATCGATTTTTATATGATTTGAAGAAGATATAAAATATAACTGGAAGATGATGATATAATTTGAACATTATATAAAACGGTAGACTTAAATAGAAAAAAATATTAAGGTAATAAATAATGAAATATATTAATAAGCAGTAGACTTAAATATAAACTTAAATATGCATACATAAATAATGAAATAATAAAATATATTAATATACGGTAGACTTAAAAACATAAATGAAGGTTAATAAATAATGAAATAATAAAATATATTAATTCGCGGTATACTTATACATATATAAAAAAATTTAGGTAATTAATAATGAATATATTAATATGCGGTAGACTTAAATACATAAATAATGCAGGTAATCAATAATGTAATAATAAAATATATTAATACACGGTAGACTTAAAAATATATAAATGAAGGTTAATAAATAATGAAATAATAAAATATATTAAAACGCGGTAGATTAACATATATAAAAATTTTAATGTAATAAATAATGAAATAATGAAAGTATATAAATTTGCAGTAGACATACATATTATATAAAAAAAAATTATTACAGTCATCCAGAGGAAGACCAAAGATGGATGACTCAATGCTCCAAAATTCTTCAGAGAAACGGCCTGGATGAAGGCGATACTCAGAACAGAAGAAATTACAACCTGAGAACGAGAAGAGCCGACCCCAATAGCCTACCTAGGCAATGAGTTGGGACAGCGCAAGGAAGAAGAAGAATACATATATAAAAATTGAAGGTAATTAATAATGAATATATTAATATGCGGTAGACTTAAATATATTAAAAAAAATAATCAATATATATTATAAAAGAAAGTCCAAAAAAACGTGCGGAACGCAAAAACTCAGAAACGAGTGCCGGTACGATCAAGAGAGTTATATGGTATGGTAGATCACTATCCCCCCTAGGGAATAAGGGTATTCGTTTTTACCTAAAGGGCTTGCTTTTGAAGATATAAGGGCTGAAAGTTCTAAGAAGAGAAACTTCAAGAAGAGTCTAGAAGATTCCGGAAACTTCTAGAAAATTCTATAAAACTCTGGAATGTTCTGAAAGAAATGGAGGAGTATGACAGCGAGCCTAGAAGGTTCCGGAATGTTCAAGAAAGTTCGATAAAGCTGTAGAAAGTTCTTAAAGGAGTGGAGGAGTGTGTCGGTGTGTCCAGAAGGTTCCGGAAAATTCTAGAAGATTTCACAAAGCTGTAGGAATTTCTAGAAGGTTCGATAAAGCTGTACAAAGTTCTGGAAGGAGTGGCGGAGTAGGTCGGTGAGTCTAGAAAGTTGTGGAAAGTTCTAGAAGGTTCGATAAAGCCGTAGAAAGTTCTAAAAGGTGGTAGTATGTCGGTGAGTCTAGAAAGATCTGATGGTCCAAAATGCTTTAGAAAATTGTGGATGGGGAAAGTTCTAGAAGCTTTTAGAAATAATTGGTGGTGAGTCTAGAAGATTCCGAAAGTTCTAGAAGGTTTGATAGAGCTATACAAAGTTCTGAAAGGAGTGGAGGAGTGTGTTGGTGTGTCTAGAAGGTTCAAAAAAATTCGAGAAGGTTCCATAAAGCTGTGTAAATTCTAGAAGGTTCGATAGGGCTTTACAAAGTTCTGGAAGTAGTGGCGGAGTATGTCGGTGAATCTAGATGGTTCCAGAAAGTTCAAGAAGATTTGATAAAGCTGTAGAAAGTTCTGGAAGGTTCCATAAGTCTGTAGAAAGTTCTGGAAGGTTCCATTAGTCTGTATAAAGTTCTGAAAGGGGTGGAGGAGTGTGTCGGTGTGTCTGGAAGGTTCCGGAAAATTCTAGAAGATTCCACAAAGCTGAAGGAAGTTCTAGAAGGTTCGATAAAGCTGTACAAAGTTCTGGAAGGAGTGGCGGAGTAAGTCGGTGGTCTAGAAGGTTTGATAAAGCTCTACAAAGTTCTGAAAGGAATATGACGGTGGGTTTAGAAGTTTCCGGAAAGTTCTAGAATATTCGAAAAAATTGTAGAAACTTCTAGAATGTTCCGTAAAACTGTAGAAAGTTCTGATAGGAGTAGAGGGGTGTGTCGGTGTGTCTAGAAGGTTCCGGAATTTTCTAGAAGGTTCCATAAAGCTGTACAAAGTTCTGGAAGGTGTGGCGGGGTATGTCGGTGAGTCTAGAAGGTTCCGGAAAGTTTTAGAAGGTTTGATAAAACTGTAGAAAGTTTCAGAAGGTGCCGTTAAGCTGTAGAATGTTCTGATAGGAGTGGAGAAGTATGTCAGTGTGTCTAGAAGGTTCCATAAAGCTGTAAGAAGTTCTAGAAGGTTCGATGAAGCTGTAGAAAATTCTGGCAGGAGGGTGGAGTACGTTAGTGAGTCTAAAAGGTTCTGGAAAGTTCAATACAGTGAGATAAAGCTGTTAAAAGTTATGGAAGGAATGGCGGAGTATATCAGTGATTTTTTAAGGTTCCGGAGTGTTCTATATGGTTCGATAAAGCTGTAGAAAAATCTGTAAGGAGTAGCGAAGTATGTCGGTGAGTCTAGAAGATTCCGAAAAGTTCTAGAAAGCTCGATAAAGCTCTAGAAAGTTCTGGAAGGAGCGATGAAGTGTGTCGATGAGTCTAGAAGGTTCTAGATACTTCTGGAAGGTTCCCTATTGCTCTGTGATGTTATGGAAGGAGAAAGTTATAGAAACTTTCAGAAATGAGTGACGGAGAGTGTCGGTGAGTCTAGAAGGTTCTGGAAAGTCGGATAATCTTAATCTTCAATGTACATTATTAAAAAAACTCAAATACGAGACCCGGTACGATAACGGGAGTTTCCGTTTTTACCTGAAAGGCGAGCTTTTACAGATATAATGGCTTAAAGTTTCGCCCCCCTTGAAATTTCTAGAACAGTTTAAAACATTCCAGAGTATTCTTTGGCATTTCACCACATTTCAGAACATTCCGAAACATTCTAGAATGTTCGGGAATAGGATGGAACGTTCAGGAACATACCGGAGAATTCCATCCATCCATCATTGTAAAACAATCCGGAATACTCCTGAATGTTGTGGAATCATCTGGAATATTATTCTGAAACATTTTAAATATGTTTTTTATGGGGTTACACAAATGGGGTATATAAAGCAAGTTCCGTCGTGGATTCAAACGTCAATTCAATCTCGCATCAATTCCTTGAGCGAAGCCGGATACCCCAATCAGAGTATTTGAGAGCATTCCACAATGTTCCAGAACATCTCGGAACATTCTGGAAAATTGTGGAATGTTCGGGAATAGGGAATCGGGAACATCAATGTGAAACATTCCAGAACCCTCTCGAATGTTGTCCTGAGCGAAGCCGGGTAACCCAGCTAGTGAAATAATAAAATATATTAATATACGGTAGACTTAAATATTTTTTTTAATTTGAAGGTAATAAATAATGAAATAATAAAATAATATTAATATACGGTACACTTAAATATATTAAAATATGAAGGTAATAAATAATGAAACCATAAAATATATCGATATACGATAGACTTAAATATATTAAAATATGAAAGTAATAAATAATGAAATAATAAAATATATTAATATACGGTACACTTAAATATGTTAAAATATGAAGGTAATAAATAATGAAATAATAAATCATTTTAATATACGGTAAACATAAATATATAAAAATATGAAGGTAATAAATAATAAAATATAAAATATACGTTAGACTTACATATATATAAAAATATGAAGGTAATAAATAATAAAATATTTTAATATACGGTAGACATAAATATATAAAAAATATAAAGGTAATAAATAATGAAATAATAAAATATATTAATATACGGTACACTCAAATATATTAAAATATGAAGACAATAAATAATGAAATCATAAAATATATTGATATACCGTAGACTTAATATATATTAAAATATGAAGGTAATAAATAATGAAATAATAAAATAATATTAATATACGGTACACTTAAATATATAAAAATATGAAGGTAATAAATAATGAAACCATAAAATATATCGATATACGGTAGACTTAAATATATTAAAATATGAAAGTAATAAATAATGAAATAATAAAATATATTAATATACGGTACACTTAAATATGTTAAAATATGAAGGTAATAAATAATAAAACATTTTAATATACGGTAAACATAAATATACAAAAATATGAAGGTAATAAATAATAAAATATAAAATATACGTAAGACTTACGTATATAAAAATATGAAGGTAATAAATAATGAAATTATAAAATATTTTAATATACGGTAGACATAAATATATAAAGAATATGAAGGTAATAAATAATGAAATAATAAAATATATTAATATACGGTACACTCAAATATATTAAAATATGAAGGTAATAAATAATAAAATATATTAATATACGGTACACTCAAATATATGAAAATACGAAGGTAATAAATAATGAAATGACGGCCTCCGTAGTCCAGTGGCTAAGACTCTTGACTCATATTCCGGAGGTCGCGGGTTCGAACCCGGCATGCGCAAATAAATTTTATTTGATTAATTTGTGTTATTTCACAATTTATTCATTTAAAATAATATATAGTATATTTGCGGCATGTTCCAGAGTGGAAGATACTATCAGTATCGCCCTGGTGTAAGACCACCATTCAGAATTGAAACGTTGCTTGAAAATGGCTTTAGCCGTGTTTAGTGACCAGATCTGAATAGCCAGGTACTTCCCAACCTTCCTCTTCCCCACCTCCTTCCCCTCCCCGCTACCTTCAGCCTCACAACATACCCCAATTGGGGATGCCATAGTCTCACTGGCTCCAGACGGGAGCAGTTGAGATTCTTGTGCGGTATTCACTGTAAAAAAAAAAAAAAAAATAATAATAAAATATATTAATATACGGTTCACTTAAATATATTAAAATATGAAGGTAATAAATAATGACATTATAAAATATATTGATATACGGTAGACTTAAATATATTAAAATATGAAGGTAATAAATAATGAAGTAAAAAATATATTGATATACGGTAGACTTAAATATATTAAAATATGAAGGTAATAAATAATGAAATAATAAAATATATTGATATACGGTAGACTTAAATATATTAAAATATGAAGGTAATAAATAACGAAATAATAAAATATATTAATATACGGTACACTTAAATATATTAAAATATGAAGGTAATAAATAATGAAATATATTAATATTCTGTAGACTTAAATATATTAAAATATGTAGGTAATACATAATGAAATAATAATAATAATATTTTATTTGATAGGAAATGATATTATCATATAAGATTTAAATTATATTCCGTACATATATGTATTGGTATATTATAAAATGTAAAAATGTTATAAAATATATTTGTACCCATAATATATATTATAAATTTTAGGTTTTACGAAGAAAAAAAAAAAAGGTATATTAGGTAAATCGAAATGTTATTGAATTTCATGTTAAGTAATCATTTGCATTACAGAATAATGAAAAAAGTTATTTAGACAATCGAAATATTATAAAATATATTAGAAAATAATATTATATATTGAAATTTATTAAAGTTTGTTAGATAATAATTTAGATGCAATGTAATATGAAGTTTCTATAAAAATACTGATATAAGATAAACGGAAATATATTTTTAAATGAATATATTATATCGAAATAATAAAATAATAAAGTAAGGCGTTAGATAAACAGAATTGTTACTGAATTTCAAATTTATTTTTCAAAAAATTTTGCATTATAAATAAGTTGAATATAATAAAGTTAAATATATATAAATTGATAAATAACGTATTGTCTATATATAAATTGATAAATAATGTATTGTCTGTATTCAGTTAATATAAAACTTGATATAAAAATTATTTACGTTAAAGTAATACAAGTGATAAAATAATATGAATAAAAGTCAACGAAATAATAATAAATAATTGAAGTGACAATCAATTTGAAATAAATTGGAAAATTAAAATGAGTCGAAAATAATGTGTGTCATAAAATATAATATAAGAAAATCATTTAAATAATTGAAATATCATAATATGAGAAAAATATAAGTAGAAAATAATTAATATTTAGAAATATTAAAAAATAATATATTCATACATACGAATTTTAATAATTTATTGAAGTTTCATAAAATATATTAGATATAATAATTTAATATTTGGAGATTTAGAAATATTATATAATTTGGTGATGTTATAAGATACATTAAAATAGGGTAGACTTAAATATATAAAATATAGGCCCCGAGGTAATTAATTTCCCTCAGGGTCTATCTCATCTTTGGGGATGCTGCGTGAAGGATGTTTTTGGGGAAAGGAAGGAATTAACGTGAATTTTGAAGGGAACCGTGTTGTAGGAGGGAGGAAACACAGAGGCTGACAAATCGGTCCAAAGTCGAGCTGTTGAACTCAAGAACGAATCCGTTTTCATGTGACAAATGACAAACAAATGTTGGGCGCGCGTTTCGACGGTGCTTCCCGACTGTGCACCGGTGCTGAAGGAATCAATGACGCTAGTTTGTGGAGCATCTTCCATTGAAATAACGATAGAACAAGGACAGCATTCCCACCCGACGCCTGTGCTCTAAATATTGCAATCAGTTTGTTAATTATGTAAAATTAAAATGTTAAATAATTAAAAAATGACAATATATGAAATAGTTAAAATTAATACGCATAAAAAATACTTTTTATCTAAATCCATAACGGTACAGTAATTAAAAAATAATAAAATGAAATACACCATAATATTGTATAAAGAGTTTGTGAAATTATATTATATTATATTTAATATAGTAAAATAAAGTTAAATAGTCATAAAATATAATAAAACGTAATAGAATAATGTAATCTATAACATGGTACAACACGTGATAAGAAAGATAAAACCGAACCATGAATCCACTGAAAAGAAAAATCTATAGTAGTACATTGTGGACATGTCCGAAATAAAGTAAAATTTTCCTCACTCAGCTTTCTCATCAGTTTTCTTTCAAATCGGTTAAGATAACACTTCTATGAATCTTGTGTATAGTGTTTCAGAATAAGAACTTACAGCTACGTAGGGATACCAATCCAAAGAGTTTTCAAACTAAATTAAGGGCATAGAAATCGTCAAATGATGCAAACATCTGCGTATTAATAGGTAGCGTAATAGGTTTAGTGTTGACTCAAACAACAGAAGATTAGGATTGTGTGTGTTGGTGTATATATATATATAGTATAAAGGTACACCAGGTAGTCCTGGTACCTACACTGATGTATGGCAGTGAGGCATGGAACTGGCAGAGGAAGGATGAAAGTAAACTGAATGCTGTTGAAATGAGATCCCTGAGGCGAATGTGTGGTAAAACCATGTATGATCGTGTGAGAAATGTGGATATCCGCAAATAATGTAAGGCTGGTGTTAGCATAATGAGTAATATTAAGAAAGGGACCCTCAGATGGTTTGGGCATGTAGAGCGAATGATAGAAAAAAATAGTGTGAGAAGAATATATTACGCTAATGTGAATGGAAGTCGGGGACGCCCGAGGAAGACATCGATGAAGAGTATGTATGAGACGATGTATGAATGTGAGTGAGGCAAAGACTGTGTGCCAGGACCGAGTTGTTTGGTGGTCTGTCCTCTCTGCCTACCTCTGCGGGGAAACGTCGTGAAGGTTATTTAGTTAGTTAGTTAAAGGTACACTTTCAACAGATCATGCCAAAAGTAACTGAGAAACAGCCTTATGTCGTGTTTACGCACTCTTATTGTTATTAGAAATTTTTTACAGTTATCAAAAAGTGTTAGTGATAAAGTTTGGGTGATTATGCCGTATTGCGCTAGCTCCTTCTTTAGCCGACGTTTCGGACAGCGTTGCAGTGTCCATCATCAGTGTTCACATCTGCCTTGGTGATGGACACTGCAACGCTGTCCGATATGTTGGCTAAAGAAGAACGAAACGAAACCCGGCATAATAAACCAAAAAATAATCACGATAATACCGTTAAATACCTGCTTACACAAATCATAACTAAGAGTCCCTGTAAGAGAGGATTTACCGCCGAACAACAAAAGTGTAAAACATATTTTCATTCAAATGCATCAAGGATAAACATACTTCTCTATTTACTGTATGTACCAGCGCATATGTACAAAAAATCGGCACTGGACATAAATTTGTTTGATAACCATACCAACTTATTGCTAAAGGAATTTTTAATTCGATTTTAAGATTAAAGTAGGTAAATAATGAACGAAAAATTATAATTTTATAATACTTATAATATCGGGGAGCCTTATGTCGGGGTCACCATTTGCAACAATATTCGCTGTGATACCTACATATAACACATAACAAATATCTGTCTAAAGTTCGCGTAAGTTATATGTAAGATCCGTATCGGTCAGAGGTGAACAAAGAACACAAGAGGAGAAAGTTTGGAGATCCTTTGTTGTGGCCAAACCACTCTGACCTATTTCCGAGGTCCGTTCAATATTAAATCACCTACCTACGGCCACTTATGTAGGTGGCAAATCCTGACTAACGTGGTACGAGCATCTGGTCAATGATGTGAAATAATATAGGTGCTACAAAGAAGTGCGCCCAAATCAGATAAGTTTAATTACGGTAAAAAGATAAAATCTGCAAACAGTTTTATGTAGGTGATAAGTCGTGACTAACGTGGTACAAGAATCTTGTCATTTATGTGAAATAAACTAGGTGGCACAAAGAAGAGAGCCCAAAGTCAGATAATTTTGGCAAAAAAATGTGAAAATTTTACCAGTTTTGTGTTTAACATATTTACATTGAAAGCATATCATCAAAAATACTATTTTAAGCTACGGATCTGTTTGTCTGTGTAACTTTGGTTCCATGAACAGATATTTGCTTAGAATTTAAGCGCAGTTTTAAAAATTTTAACTGATTGTGTGACGAATTTCTATTAACATAATATTTTAACAGGAAATTATTTTAATATGTCATTTTACAAAATTGGAACTGATGTGTCAAGAATTCAGATAATCCCGTGATTTTTCACGGGTCTCCGTTTGTTGATATAATATGTATCTATAGTATATCGACTAAAATATAGATGGATATGATTTTAGATTTTCACGGCAAAAAGTATTTTTGTTATTAGTTTTTGGGGTGTTATGCCGTGTTGCGCTACCTCCTCCTTTAGCCAACGTTTCGGACAGCGTTACAGTGTCCATCATCACACATCTGCCTTATGATGGACACTGTAACGCTGTCCGAAACGTTGGCTAAAGGAGGAGGTAGCGCAACACGGCATAACACCCCAAAAACTAATTACAAAAATAAAATATCGATGATTATGTAATCAAAAAATTACAGCAGTTCACAGTGTTCACACGCGGTAGAAATGAAACCTTCAAAAAAACTAAAGAAAACAAGAGTGGAGAAGCTACGAAGCACCGCCAAAGAGGAGACCGATTATTTTACCTCATTCTCTCGTAGGCTAATTCCTATAGATATATGTGTTTGTGGTCTTTTTAGCGTCGCTTTTTCGTTTCACCGAGTTTCAAATTACAACTGTGCTAAAGAAGTTTTTACTCCAAAAAGCACTTTTATGTTTCAAATTTATTTACAAAGCGACTGCACAGATAAGATCGTACCATTTGATACTTTTAGTTCATAATGTTATGTAAGTTTTAGAAAATGAAGACGCCCGATTTATCCAACTCGAAATTTAAAAAATGCATTTTGAAAAAGCCATGCCATTAAACATTTATCATGGCGTAAAATTTAGATACGAGAAAAAAATTGTTGCCATAAAAAAAGTGGTACCCAGTTTTGAGTTCGAGATTTACCAAACTAAATGATGGCTTAGGATGTTTTTGTGTGTGTACATGTTATATCTCACAGGGCCACTCTAGACACATGTATTACAGTGCAATTTGCCATGCGGGCGACGAATAAGAGAAATCACTTCCTGTAAACCTCTAATGAAAGTAAATAAATATAAATAATTTAAATTTAAATAATTCTGCATTTTAATTTGAATACTTTTTAGAAAATATGTTTATCACATGTGGCTGTGGGAGATTGTTAGATTAATGGTGGATATAATTATAATCATTTAAAAAATAAAATAAAATATATAAGTTGAGTATTGGTTATGGATTTAAATTTTCACGAACAAAAAAATTATCCTGAATTATTTTTGGGATATTACGCCGTGTTTCGGACAACATTGCAGTGTCTATTAATAAAATAAGGTTGTGAGTAGTGTAATATTACATGTCTGCCCTGATGATGGACACTACTGTCCGAAACATTGGCTAAAGAATGAGGCAACGCAACAAGGCAAAATATCCCAAAAAATAAGTCACGATTAGTTGAGTGTTAAAATAGTTTTACGAATGAAATAAGCCGGTAATTGTTTTATAAGTTTTTATAGATAAAGTAATATATTGTAGATAAACTGATTAGATATTATAATAATATAATAAAATTAACTAAAATATAATAGTATATTTTAATAAATACGTTAAAAAGACCTAATGAACGTAATATAATAAATAAAATAATTTCGTATAATATTTGTGTTAATAATAATAAAACAGTATTTAATATTTAAAAATAAAATAAAATAATATTTGTAGAAGATTTTTATATTTCGTTCACTAGCTTTTTCCCGCGGCTTCGCTCGCACGGTATTAGGGGGGTTCCCACTCGGCCTCCCACTAGAGAGGAATAAGAAGGAGTGAACATATTGTAGGAAGGAAGAAACAAAGGCCGGCAAGTCGTAGAAACGAGCAGTTCTCACGTGACAAATATCAACCGTGTACACATTTCGAAATAATATAAAAATATCTGTAAGTTGCCTAATCACAGTTTGATAATGCCTTCAGAAGGCGAAACAGCTGTCACGCATAATAATAATTACATAGAATAACTTGCTTATAAATTAAATAATAATATTATTTTAAATATATGTACCTACATAAAATAAATAAAAATTAAAATGGAGTTCTATAATAAACTAAAAAATAATTAATAGATATAATACCTAGTGTTTTTTTTTTTAATTTTCTACAAATATATGTATTTAAAAATGCACTAAAATGAAAAAAAATTGCGATATTTTTAAAACAAAAAAATTAGAGTGTGCAATTCACGCGCAACAGAAGTGAAACATTCAGAAAACTAAAGTAGACAAGAGTGGCGAGACTACGGAGCACCGCAAAAAGAGGAGACCGATTATACTATCGCATTCTCTCGCAGGCTAAATCCTATAGATGTATGTGTTTGTCTCTTTTAAGTGTTGCTATTTTTCGTTTCATCGAGTTTCAAATCACAACGAATAAAGAAGTTTTCACTTCAATAAATTTAATTAAATAATTGAGAACTCGGGTCAACCTATCAGATATAAAGTTCTTCATCGGTCTGACAATAAAGTTGTAGGTATGTATCTTACTAATATTATAAAGGCGAAAGTTTGTATGGATGTATGTGTGTTTGTTACTCTTTCACGTTAAAACTACTGAAAGGATTTTACTGAAACTTTACAATAATATAGCTCATACATCACAATAACACATAGGCTATAATTTATGTTGCTAGCTAGGAAGGGGTCGCGGGAGGTATTGCAACGCATGCCGGGAACCAGCTAGTATTGAATAGTTCCCACTCGGACACGGATAGCAGAAGAGGTAGATAGGTAGAAGAGGTAGAAGCGGAGGTGACGCAGAGAAAAAGTGAAATTTGGAGACGTCGTCGGTGGAAGTTAATGCAGTCGGTGGAGAGGGGGCATTTTCAAGGTTCGCTTTGGGCAGAGCTTGGCTTATCGAGATGGTGAGGCCACATGAATTTTTGTACCAGTCAGGGCTATCCAACTTTCGTAGCTTAGAACGATTTTAATAATTATAAATATATATTTTTAATTTAATTTAAACGAAATTTAATAATTTTATTATCAAGTTCTGCGAGTATTTTAGATGTTTCGGCTTAAAAGGCCATTTTAAAATTGTGATTAAACCACTTTGAGACGACTTATTTATAAGATTTTACATGTCAATTTTTGAAGGTGTCTAAATTGATTTATTAATTATGAAAAAGTAATTATTTTCATAGTTAAGAGTGTTAATGACATTCAAATGAAATTAAATAGAAAAATATACGAAATATAAATAAGATGTAACCCGAAACAGCTGTCATACCTAATAATAAAAATGTAAAATACTTGCAGAAATTAAAATATAATTTAAATAATAAAATGAACGTTCTACGAACTTAACACAAAAATAATATAGAAAAAGATAAATGAAACAATTCAACTTTGTACTAGCTTGTACTGACGAAGGAACGTTTGTTCCGAAACCGGTCGGATTTGCGCATTATATAAGTGGTTTATACAAAGTTGAATTGTTTCATTTTTCTATAATGGATAACCACAAAGTAATAGCTACATTAAAAAAAATAAAAAATAGAAAAAGATACATACAGAATAGAAATATATTATATATTAGATTGCGACCAGAAAAACTTTAGACACATTAACTGCGAATACAATATATGTACAAGGTGTCCCAGAAAAAAGTGTGCGCAAATAAAATTAATTTGATTAATTTGTGTTATTTTACAATTTATTCATTTAATATTGTATAGTAAATTTACGGCACGTTTCAGAGTGGAAGATACTCTCAGTATCGCCCTGGTATAAGACCACCATTCAGAATTTAAACGTTGCTTGAAATGGCTTTAGCCGTGTTTGGTTATCCAGACACTTCCCCACCTTCTTCTTCCTCTTCCACTCCCCACTACCTTCAACCTCACAATTGTTGATGCCATAGTCTCACTGACCCCAGACAGAAGCAGTTGGGACTCTTGTGTGTTATCCTACATGATAATACAAGTAAATGACACCTTTGACAATGTAACCCTGTCTGAAACGTCGGCTAAATATGGAGGAAGTGCAACACGGCATTAGAAACCCAAAATTAATCACGATAATTCTCTTTGCCGTAAAAATCTCAAATCATTTATCAGATAATCAATTATTGATGTGGTTCACATCTATAGGATTTTTTTTCAGTGATATTTGAAATATATTAATTAATCTAATATATTAATAAAGAATATTAGATACGGTGTATTTATCGATGGAGATATAGACAAAATAATTATATCAACTTATTTGTTATGATTTTAAAAATGCAGATAAGTTTGTTTTAGTTAGGACATGCAAAGAAGAAAAAAGGATTTTATCACAAGATACATATCAGAAACATTCAATCTACAATGATAAGAAATATTATGTATTTTTCGCAGAAAAAGATAAAAACTACATATTTACTTATTTTTAGTTAGGAAATGCATCAAAAAAGGACTTTATCATCAGATGTATATCAGAAATATTCAAGACTCAAGGATAAGAATATTATAAGTTTTTCGAGGAAAAAAGATAAAAATATAATTAAATATACATATTGTATTAATATACATAAATACACAACAACAAATTAAATATACTCGTACTTAAAACATCTCGAGGATAAGTATAGATTTAAAGAAAGATAGGAACCTACATAAAAAATATATCATAAATGTAGTAAATGTGAATAATATGTATGTAGTTTCAATGACTCTCAACAGATGTCGTTGGTATGTGTAGTGTGTCAATAGATTTAATTGGTAATAGTAAAACCCGAATGATTACGAAGATAGACAGGCTGGCATCTTCAGTGAGCGGTTCACCGTTCACAGAAGCATCCTTTAGAACGGACGTTAAGTCCAGTTAGATATTCATTGTAAATACGATAATAAACTAGTCTCGTAATCTCTGATGAACTGAAGTACTGTTCAAACAATAGTTAGTTGCGAGTTTCTTGAAGAGTTATTGTTTTGTGTTGGTTATTCGACAACAGCATTTCAAGCAAAATCACATGAGTGCTAAGTCAACTCCAAACGGTGACTTGTGGTTTGATTCCCGCAAGAAGGATAGTAGAGTTTTATTTTATTATTACTATTGGTAACAGTGCAGAATAGAGACATCTGTTGAGAGACATTGAAACTACATACACATTCACGCACACTACGATAACCAACACCTCTGCCATAGGTCACCCCAAGTGGTTCGCTACGTTTGGCGATTTAGCAGGGATGCCCGGGTTCATGGGATGAGGTTTGTCTAGGTCTTGGAGGTGGATGACCAGGACACACTGAACCCCAAATTCCTACCCACCCCTTAAACCCATGTCCTTCCAGAACTCTCCCCTCCAAAGATGACATAGGCCCTCGGGGAAATTATTTTCCTCAGGGCCTCCTGTGTGGAGCTCATGTAAAAAAAATTATGTTATTAATGAAATAAGATATATATGAATAATAAAATAATAAATAAATATCTATACGTATATAAAATATTTAATTATAATAGTAATAATAATGTAAGAAAGAGCCGCAGCGTTATTGTGATATTTGTGATAAGGAACGTATGTTTAATGCCATTCCGTAAACCTGGGAATATTAAAAGCAGCTAATCGGGGATGTCATAGTTCCACTGGCTCCGAACAGAGGAGCTGTTAGGACTCTTGTACTGTATTCATATTAAAAAACATCTACAAACATACAGCCAATTACAATACAATAATAAATCGAAATTTCGATTTATTTTTTGGTTGGACAGCCCTGCTTTGATTCGGCCTCGAATTTACGACCAAAATGAAAAGGAAAGTAGAAAGTGTACGCATCTACGCATGGGTCGGATGTTCAAAAAAATCACCTCAATTCCTGACGCCACGTAGTAAAAAAACGTTCCTCGGAATCAAAACACCTCGAACAACGTAGGTTATTTTTTACTCCGTGTCTTCGATTTGATTGCATTTTTGGTGGAAATTTGTTGCGTGAAGCAAGAGTCGTTTTCGACGAGTTATTTAATCATCATAATTATATATGACCACCGAAATCTTCTTCTTTTCTTTTTTGATGCGGTATTCGAATCACGTGCCACTGGAAAAAACGCGCCATCTTAGCTCTTTTTAATTCAAGTACATAACCAAACATGTGCTTTTTTACAAAGTTTAATTTTGAAATTGGTTTTGAATTTTTAAAGTGAAAACTTCTTAGTCCCGTTGTGATTTGAAACTCGATGAAACGAAAACGCAACACTAAAAAGAGACAGACACACAGGTACATCTATAGGATTTAGCCTGCTCCTCTTTGTGCGGTGCTTCGTAATCTCCCCACTCTTGTCTACTTTAATTTTCTGAAAGTTTCATTTCTACCACATGTGAGCTGCACACTTGTAATTATTCAAACTCGGTTTGAAACTCGATGAAACGAAAAAGCTACTCCAAAAAGAGACAAACACATACATCTATAGAATTTAACCTGCGATAGAATAAGATAGACTAATCGGTCTCCTCTTTGTGCGGTGCTTCTTAGCCTCCCTACTCTTGTCTACTTTACTTACTATTACTTTTCTGAAGGTTTCTCTTCTACCGCGTGTGAACTGCACACTTGTAATTATTGAAACTCGATGAAACGAAAAAGCGATACTAAAAAAAGGCACACATACTATAGGATTTAGCCTGCGAGAGAATGAAATGGACTAATCGGTTTCCTCTTTGTGCGGTGCTTCGTTGTCTCCCCATTCTTGTCTACTCTACTTTTCTGAAGGTTTCACTTCTACCGCGGGTGAACTGCACACAAATATATATATTTTTATGTTTATTTATTTTGTAACACAAAGGACATCTAAATGAACATAACATAGTCTATCACAAACACAAAATACTGCAAAATTCACGATGGAAAAATTGTAGATTAGGAATCGTACAATAAATGAAGTAAGTCGAAGCAGAGTTTGGTTAATTAAATTTGTTGTTCTGCTTTCTGATATAGATTCTACTATGACCTGTTTAAATTTAGTGATTGATATGTTAAATATGTCAACAACTTCCTTAAAAACATTACCCAAATTCTGTATACGACGAACGGGGGTATACAGTTGTGATTCCGTGTTGGAGTTTTCACAATAATTTGGGAGATATTGTCTCGATGTAGATTTTGCGATGTAAATTTGGAGAAATCAAGTTTAATAGTTCAGGGCTGCCAATAATTGAATTATTTATTATAAACGACGAAATAAAATTATATATTTTTGTATCTTTCTATTATATATAAAAAGTTATTCATTTTTGATGATTTAAATATTAAACTTAGTTAGGAGTTTTTCAACCCCCGTTAAGAGTAATTGATTCAGTTTTTTTTTCCAAAATCTAATTAAAATTTGACCAAACGCTGAAACGTGGCGGTATCAGTATTCAAAGGGGATCATTCAACTGTCAACTTTAATGGAGATTGAAACAGCCTGAGTTTAGTTCATTAGAAATCTCGATAATAAATATTTTCAAATTTTATGTTATTGTAGGGAATGTTCTCTGATGGTGTACATTGCTAGGCTTTCCGAAACGTCGACAAAAAATGAGACCTTGATGTGTTATCGATATAAGATAATAATTAAATTTATTAAATTTACCTCATAAAAGTGTTTTTCATTTGTAGGTATAGGTCGCGCAATAAAAGTTAACCAAACAGGACAAACTTAGAATTATGTTCGGTGCATTATATATTCACTTCCGCCATTGATGCCCATGTTATGCGTTACTGAGAAACAGCCTTTGGTCTTGCTTATGCCAACTTATCGAATTTGTATACTTATCGAAAAGATTTCCAATTTGTTCTTTTTATTATGCTGGATATGTTTTTTTCCAACAAGGTTGAAATGTGCTGTATGTAAGCAGTGCATCTGCGTGAGTACTGAGTTCAACACTGTTTGTGTTGGCTATACGAAGCTACTTTGGTGCAATATAATATTATAGTAAACGTCAAACTTTAAAACCGGCTTGAGCATGGTTCGAGGCAACCTCGCGCAGTTACTGACTTTTCAACGTAAGCGAAAGAGAAAGATACGTAAAACATAAGTGCGACAGAGAAAAATATGGGCATGCTATATTCTATCCCTAAACTCGCATATTACGTTGTTCCTGGTCAACTTCAGGCTCGTCTTAAAGTTTGGCGTGTACTATACAATGCAGTAAGAAAATAAACATACGTATATTATTTATATAAATATAATATATTAGGTTACCAATAGTATCTACAATATATAACGTAGCTTGATTTTTTAAAACAATATCTGAAATAACGAATTCAAGATATGTCTTTTTATCTTTTCTAAACTTTCTTGTGGTTCTTTGAAACATGGCTTAGTGGACATGCTTGCTTATGATAAAATGTTGTGAAAGTTTTCTTGTCTTTTTTGTCAAGAGACATCTTCGAATTCTTTGTGTAAATTGAAAATTTATTGGTCTAGACAACGATTCTGTATTTGAAATAAGAGTGGTATCAAAAACGAGAAATTGTTCCGTATTTGAAATAAGAATAGTATCGAATAAGAAATATTATTCTGTATTTGAAATGAGAATAGTATCGAATACTAGAAATTGTTCTGTATTTGAAATGAGAATAATATCGAATACGAGAAATTGTTCTGCATTTGAAATGAGAATGGTATCGAATAC
This sequence comes from Limnephilus marmoratus, assembly GCA_917880885.1. Taxonomy (NCBI): domain Eukaryota; kingdom Metazoa; phylum Arthropoda; class Insecta; order Trichoptera; family Limnephilidae; genus Limnephilus; species Limnephilus marmoratus. The sequence continues at coordinate 44,407,214 of OU862928.1, read as the reverse complement.
GAGAAATTGTTCTGTTTTTGAAATGAAAATAGTATCGAATACGAGAAATTGTTCTGTTTTTGAAATAAGAATGATATCGAAAACCAGAAATTGTTCTGCATTTCAAATAAAAATGGTATCAACAACCAGAAATTGTCATGAATTTGAAATAAGAATTGTATCGTAATTTATTATGATTTATTTTGTCTTTTTCTTGTTAACAAATGCCCTATTTTGTATTTTGTATATGTGTGTATGTGCTCGTAAAGAAAAGCATAGAATAATTATATATAAAGAAGGGAAATTAATAAATAAATAGTTTGCGTAACAGTTATAAATAGATTTTTATTGTTTGTATAAGAAAAATATATATCGTTTTATGTACAATAAATATTTAAACAAAATCGTAGGTACATATTTATAAAGGACAGTATAAATTCAGTATAAAAAAGATGAAGATGTACAAAAGAAATGGATAGATGAGGTAAGTATGGTGGTTCGTGATAGAACGATGATTGTTTTTGTTATACAAACAATCCTACAGGTCAGAACCAGGGATCTATTGCACCCCAACATTGAAAATATCGAAAAATAAATAGAAAAATTGGGAGAAATTCATCAGATCTAGTCAGCAAAATAATAAGTAATTTAACATCAGTATTTTAGCGGTCAAAATAATTAATAAATATTCCACAATATTGAGTCATTCAAAAATCATTAAATCATGACAATCTTTTCGAAATCTTCGAAATCAGTTTGATATTTTTGTCACAAATATATCGTTTGATACAGGAAAAGAAAATTGGAGAAATTCTCTTGGGATCTATGTCATCTATTTAGGATAGTAATTGAAAGGAAGAGTTATTGCGTTTTAATAATTTAAAAGTAATTTCCTACCTTTTAATTGGTTGTATCGCTGCTTATTTTCAACTAAACTTATTTTAAAGTAAATTAAGGAGAGCTTTTGTGCAGTTCGCATTGATTCACTAATTCATCAGAATGACTTAATTTTTAAAGACACCACATAACGAATAGATTAGTCTAGTCAGCATTAAAACTAGACTGTTTAATGAGACAGTGATTTGAATTTTAAAAAAATTGTCAAAGAGTTACTCTTTTGGCCAAGAGATCATCTTCTGAATTTGTTTATCAATGACATTAAAATATGAAAATACTTATTGTCAATTTGTAGATTTTAAAAATCGATGCAATCATAAAAATAGTAACTGTATTTATCTACATTAATATATTAAAATATGTCTAACTTTCATAACATCTTATAAAGTTTTTGGTATGGTAAAACTTTTCTATTAAAAAAATAGCTTAATACTAGAGAAATTCGCGTAAAACTAGGAGCAATGTTTTCCTTAAGAACTAGTGTTGAATGTTGTCGTTGTTAATAATTATAAACTAATTATTATTTTAGTCACATTATTATATTAATTAAAGTATTTAAGAAGTTTGAGTCTGAGATCTGTAAGTTGGGCCCCAGCCCGTAACTGACCTTAGTTCACTTGAATTTATTTTCACTTTATCACTAAAGCAACGAATCCCAAAAAGAAACAAATTCGCACAAGACGTTCAGCATCTCAAATCATGTCTTTCAAACACGAATATTCAGCATTTCGCCTTCCTTGCTTCCAGAAATGGATATCTTCGTGTTTCTTTTCATCGTAAGATCATTTCTCGCAGTTTGCTCTCTTGGTTAAAAGCGTCTTCATTTAGGAATCTCCTTCGATATTCGGCCTCCTTCGACCGGACACTACTTTACATCAGGCATTTTTCTATGATAGACCATCTTTCAGGAATTTAAAATCAAATTACTAGAATACCCATTGCTTAGTGCCGGATTCGTTGCTACATCTGGTGATCCGGTCCGGAGCCCAGGTTCAGCATACTGCGGCACAGATCGTTGATTTCTGGATGGTTTAGGTTCATGAGGTGCACGTACATCTGCTTGTGCAAGCTCAGTTCTCCGGACATCGCTTCGAGTCTTTTGACTAGCGAGTCCTTTTCTCTGATCAGGCATTTGACTTTCTCTTCGACTTCGCGCGAGCGGACCTTCGCCTTTTCCCTGCTCTTGCGGACGGCGATGTTGTTTCGTTCTCTTCTTCTTCTGTACTCGTCAGTTCCTTTGTCCAGAGCTTTTCCGGCGTGTCTTCTGCTGTTGTGGTTGTTATTGTGTCCGTGATTGTGGGCGTGGAGAGATTTGTGTTTGAGAGCGAGGTGTTGTGGGGCTCCAGGAGGTAGGAAGCTTCCCCCTGCTCCGTTTGTGGCGTAGCTCCCGCCGGTGGGGAATGGGGGATTCGAGACGAAGGGGGCTGGGGGAAGTGGTAAAGGACCGATCTGTTGGCATTGTCTTCTGTAGTCGTGCGGTTCTTGGGGCTCCTCTTTGACTGATGCTGAATCAGAAGGGGGATCGGGGGGATACGCCCCTTGGTGAACACCCTGCGGCATGTACGCGAGAGTTGTTCTGGGAAACACGCCATTCTGAGGGTTGGCTCTTCCACCAGGAAGGATCTCCTGCAGTAAGGCGAGCCCTTCTTGATCTCTGAACTGATCCTCGATCAGATGCTGGAGATCGAGACTGATTTCTTGTCCAGTGAGCTCGTCTAATTCAGGATGTTGATATTGCGGCAGGTGTCTGGGACGTAAAGCGAGAGGAGCATTGTGATTGACAGCGTTAGGTTGATTATTATTATTGTTCCCTGGTAGTTTTTTCATATCATTGGGATTGCCTCCTCCGCCCCCGTTGACCTGACCACCGCTATCGTACATCTGCGGGGACTCCATCTTCTGGATAGTTTGTAAAAGCACTTGAGCCGAAATTGTAAATGGAGCACAGACGACACTTTCCTAGCTAAACGCAACTGTCATCACGTAAGCAATGTTATCAAAGTCCACCAGAGTTTAAATTCACAGATATTTCACTGAGAACCAGTGTCACACAGAAAGAAGATAGATTTGGGGCGGACAAAGTATAGTTCTTGCAGCAGTGTTGTTTACATATCACTGTGTCCAAATCTGCAAATCCATTACACGTTCAAACGCACTCACTATCCACGGGTATTTTTATTACCAGAAATATGTACCGCCTTGGATAAGCTATCGAAAACAATAAAATACGTACGTTTTATACCGTAAAATTATTATTAATCAAGAAGCAATCGGTCACACGATATTATTTGATTTTTTAAATTCTTTATCGCGGCGGATCGATAAAATTCAACTTATTTTATTATTATTCATATTTTGAATATGGAACAGCACCAACAATAGAACATTAAAAATCACAACAGCAATATTATATATTTTAAATTTTTTAAATAATTAAATTAAAAATTTAATATTTTTTTATTTATCGCGGCGATTCATAGATGGTTTGATGCACTGAGTTTTGAGGAGTGTCCATATCGCGACAGTGTTTGTTTATTTGACTATAATTTGTTTGTCAGCGTGTACACTACGAATGGAGGTACCAGGCGCACAGGAGAGGCGAGTGGTCGCGCCGGCTTGCAGCGCGTTACTGACTGCTTTTCATGATGCAACGGCACACAAAACTGCTTAGCAAGAAGAAAGAAAAAGGGTTTATTTTACACTCATTTAGCGCGGTGAATGGCCAACGGTGGCGCGCGTGCCACTATCCCATCTTTCAACAATACAAAAAAATATCTTGAAAACTGTCTGTAGAATCATTTTCAATTGTGATATACGCACATTTTCTGGAACTGAGTAATTATTATTGTCCAAAAGAACTTGCGAAAAATCAAACATACTATGTAATTTCAATTGTTTGCGCTGAGCAATATATTTTTTAATTTTAATTTTTATTTTTATTTCATAATAAAATTATTATTATTTAATATATAAAAACAGTTTATTATAAACAAATGCTGCTGTGGAATTATTATTACGCGTGACAGCTGTTTCGCCTTCAGAAGTTTGCCCATAAAATCTTCCCATGAAAAATCTTCCTTCTCACACTTCATCTAAGAAAATGAAAAAGATACAAGGCGAAACAGCTGTCACGCGTAATAATAATTCCACAGCAGCACTTGTTTATAATAAACTGTTTTTATAGATTAAATAATAATATTATTAAATATACAAAACAAATAAAAATTTAAATAAAGTTCTACAAAATAAACTTGATAACAATAATTATTTTTATATGAATACCGCACAAGAGTCCTCAACTCCTCCCGTCTGGAACCAGTGAGACTATGACATCTCCAATTGGGATACATTGTGAGGCTGAAGGTAGTGGGGATGGGAAGAAGGTGGGGAAGTACCTGGCTATTCAGATCTGGTCACCAAACACGGCTAAAGCCATTATAAGCATTTTAAGCAATTCTGAAAGGTAGTCTTACGCCAGGGCGATACTGAGAGTATCTTCCGCTCTGGATCGTGCCGCAAATGTAGTATAATATATTATTTTTAATTTATTAATTGTGAAATAAAATTTATTTGCACACGCCGGGTTCAAACCCGCGACCTCCGGATTGTGAGTCGAGAGTCTTACCTCGGGACCACGGAGGCCCTACGTGCTGTGCATTAGTCACTGAACTTAAGTATCATTTTCATAATTGATACAGACAAACGATAAAGTCGGTACCTATTTACCTTCAATGTAATGATCAATGACCTGTCAGTGGCTGAGTTGGCACCACTTTGGGACCCACCCGGGCGTCGAGTGTTTGATTCCTCGGCTGGCTAAGTCCTCCATCATGACACAAACAACATTTTCCACTTATTGTGTTGATAGTAGGAGGTTCTTAAATATTTTAAGGTTACACGTAACTCGGAAATATTTGTATTTATTTTTAAATAAACAAAAAAAAGAATAAATATGCACAGAAAATTATTTTAAGTGCCATTTTCAAAATTGGAACTTAATTTTTGAAAATTTAGATTATCCCGTAATATGTCAGGTCTTAAATAAAAATAAAACTGTTATAATATTCGCGAACTAGTGGTGACTGGAAGAAAGTAGTCCCATAATGAGGTCGTACGTGAAGCTATCGTTCTAGGATCTTGTATCTTTTTAATTTTCTTAGAAGAAACGTGAGAAGGAAAAATTTCCGTAGGAAGATTTTATGGGCAAACGGCCCATTTGACGGCCTACGTAGTCCAGGGAAAAGGCTTTCGACTTTATCAATCCGAAGGTCGCTGATTCAAACTCCGGAGTGCGCAAGTAAAATTTATTTAATTAATATGTTTTATTTCAAAATTTATTAATTTAAATTAATATATAGTGTATTTGCGGCGCGTTCCAGAGTGGTAGACATTTTAAGTCTTGAAATAGCTTTAGCCATGTTTGGTGACCAGATATAAAAACCAAGTACTTCCCACCTTCCTCTTCCATATCTCCTTCCCCTCCCCACAACAAATTTCGGCCCAACTAGTTTTCTAATATAAATTCATCTGAATCAAGAATTTATTGTAATCTAAACAAGAGATTAAGGAAGCTACTAGTATTTTATCAATGGCAAATGGTATCTAATCTCCTCAGTAATGCGGCATTAAAATAAGATAATTGTGTTTATATAACAAAGTAACTACCCTATTTTTATTATTTTTTTACGTGAATACCGTACAAGAGTCCCAGCTGCTCCCAACCGTCTGGAGCCAATGAGATAACGGCATTCCCAATTGGGGTATGCTTGGCTATTCAGATCTGGTCATCAAACACGGCTAAAGCCATTTCAAGCAACGATTCAATTCTGAATGGTACACCAGAGTAACACTGAAAGTGTTTACCATTCTGGAACGTGCCGCTTATATACTATATATTTTCTTAAATTAATAAATTGTGATATAACACAAATTAATCAAATAAAATTTACTTTTCGTACGTCGGGATTTGAATCTGCAACCTTCAGATTGATAGTCGTAAGCCTTACCCCTCGACCACGCGGCCGTCTAAACAGATATAGGTATGAAGATAGAAGTGTCCTGCGGGCATTTCCGTGTGTTCGGAGTAAGGTCAATTTTTACTAACTTCGTGATTTTATTAACACTTAATCAGGCAGTTTTTTTTAATATTCTTGTTTTATTTTGTTATCTTTGTAAATAAGCCAAGTCTCGTAACTATATACATATTATTTTTATAACAATATTTTTCGTTGAATTTTCTCTTCAAATGAAAATGCTTTTCTCGCACCACAGTTTGTTGGCACCAAAATTTCACACAAGCTTCACTTTTCGTATCCGGATGTCCATCGCTTCGTAGTGTTAGTGAACTTTGCATGTGTGTGCGGCGTCTGCTATTGTGTCATAGAGAGTTATTTCATCGGAACAACAATAAAACTAGTAAGCAAACACAGCCACAAGCGTGGAAATTTCCCACACTAACAAAAAGGTCAAAATAATTCCTATTGACATGCTAAATTCTCTGTATAAATGGTATTGCTCTTTTGAAGTGACCGCATGAAACCACATTATGCATTTAGGCTAGACAGAGCGGGGCGATATTTTCATGGAAAGCGGAAGGAAAAGTTTTGTGAGAATATGTAAAAATGTGTTTTTATTCGAACGTATTTGAGATAAGGGCTCTTGTAAATGATGTGACATTTTTATTAGTTTGTCTACTTTTGGTTTTCATTGCTTTGAATTTTCTTCTCGGGATGCATTACCCTATTCTTCACCTAGTAAAAATTTGTTTAAGTTTGTGCACACTTTGCTGAAAGGGAAAAATTATCTAGTTTACTTAAATTTGAACAGGAGTAAATTGGAAGACCTTTTGTTGCGTTTTCTTTCATTTGATAGATGAAAATTAGTGTTTGTGTTTTCACAATGAATCTTAGCGAGATGCGAATGATTTTGTTATGATGTATGTGAGTGTGAAATGCACAAACGCATTGACGTAGAGTGACAAGTAATTTAATAATTCAACGATATTACATTGGCCGTAATTAAAAGAAAGTGAAAGAGAGCACTCGGATTTTTGTTACATTAAGTCTACATGGTTGAATTTGGCAGCCACCTCTGGTAGGAGCTCCAAAATACCTGAAAAATACCCTCGACTCTGTGCAGAAACGGGCCGTCCGTTTGATAGATTATCCCATCTTAACAGACGGATTGCAATCTATCCTAGTTCTACCGGTATTACAATGGAAGATACTCCGAGGAACTAGCGACATTGATCTCTTCGGCACCGGTGCATAGTCGGGAAACACGCCAAACGCGTGCCCAACATTTGTACACGGTTGACATTTGTCACACGAGAACGAGTCGCTTCTTCGACTTGTTCTTGTATTCAACAGCTCGGTTGTGGAATGATTTGCCGACCTCTGTGTTTCCTCCTTGCAACAACATGGGTCTCTTCAAGACCAATATTCATTCCTTCCCTTCCTTAAAAAGATCCTCCACACAGCATCTCAGATGACATAGGCCTTGAGTGAAATTATTTTCCTCAGGGCCTCCTGTGTGGAGTTAATATAAAAATAAAAAAAAAACATAGGAGCTCCTGAGGAAAATAATTTCCCTCAGGGCCTATGTCATCTTTGGGGAAGCTGTGCGAAGGGTATTTTTGTGGAAAGGAAGGAGTGAACCTGGGTCCTGAAGAGACCCATGTTGTAGAAGGGAGGAAACACAGAGGCCGGCAAATCTTCTCACATACGAGCTGTTAGTCGTAGAAACGAACCGTTCTCAAATTGTATACAAATGTTGAGCGCGCGTTTGGCTGGTCTCCCCACTGTGATCTCCTTTGCCGAAGGAATCAATGACGCTAGTTTCTTGGAGCATCTTCCATTGAAATACCGGTAGAACAACAACATCATCAATTTAAATAAGCAATTTTGTGTAGGAATTTGGAAATCGCATTATTTTGGGTAAAATTCGCTTTATTTTATTTATTTTGGAGAAAGTTGACAGCAAATCAGAGATTACAAAATAATACAATAATAAGATGTTAATTATGCCAATTATGAACTTTCCACTGATGATACTTAATAATAAAGTGTGACATATAAGGGTATTTTCTTAGTTTTATTTTTTAGTTACAAAATATAAAAATGGGAGGGGGGGGGAGGAACATAGGAATAGGATTAAGAGGCAAAGGACGGGAATATATAGGGGTTGAACTTTCTAGTTTGAGTCATGGTGCTTGGTGAGTTTTCATTTTATGTCACGTAAAGTTGAGTTAAAAATGTCAATGTGGTAATAATTTAAGTTAAATGAGTGTGTGGATCTGTAGATAAATGAGTTCTGTTTGGAGTTGGTCTTGCAAAGAGGGAGATTAAAGGTAAGCGACTGCCTGCTGTTGCGATTTGGAACATGGAATGATAGGCGTTGAAGAAGATCAGGACATTCGATTAAGTTATGTGTAATTTTAAATAACATTACCGAATCTGCTATGTTTCTTCGACAAGTTAACTTCTGTATTTTGAAGAACTAATAATAGTAATAAATTTATCTTAGCAATATTTTTAGACTTTCAAAGGGCATTCGAAACTATAGATCGAGAAATCTTAATAAGAAAACTTAAAGAAATTGGTTTCTCATCTATAGCCATTAAATTAATAGAAGAGTATTTGAAAGACAGAAAACAGATAACAAAAATAAATAATCAATTCTCAAAACCAATGGAAAATAAATTAGGAGTACCGCAGGGATCGGTCCTTGGACCCCTATTGTTCATACTCTATATTAATGACATGGTGAAAATATTTTCAAAATGCAAAGTACGACTTTTTGCCGATGATACACTTATATACTTAATTGGAGATAACTATGAAGAACTAATAAATATTTTAAATAATGAACTAGATGATGTATCAAGATGGCTAAAAATAAATAAGCTTAAATTAAATACAAAAAAAACAAAATGTATGGTGATTGGATATAAGAAGACATCCAGTGAAAGCAAAATTAAAATTGATGGTGAAATTATTGAAAATGTTTCCGAAATGAAATACTTAGGAGTCATATTAGATTCCAAACTAAACTTCAATAGACATGCCGAATATACCCACAAGAAAATTGGCAAAAAGATATCTTTTTTGGGAAGAATTCGGCCTAAAATTTCCAGAAAAACCGCCATCACCATTTACAATTCAATTATTGCTCCACACTTCAACTACTGTTCAAGTATCCTTTTCCTTTGTAATGAAAGAGAACAGAATAAATTTCAAATTCTCCAAAACAGAGCAATGCGAATAATACTCCGAAGAAACAGATTTTCAAAAATAATTAAAATGTTAAAGGAACTTAATTGGTTAACAGTGAAACAAATACTGACCTTGAACACGTTGATATTTATTCACAAAATATTAAACAACATGTTACCAAAATACTTCACAAATAAAATCGTATACAATAAGGACATTCACAGACATTACACAAGGACTTGCAAGGAAATAAGATTAAACAAAAAGGACAAAACGAATACGCAAAACAGTCTGCTGTACAAAGGAATTAAGTTATATAACACACTACCAGAAACTCTTAAGTCCTCACCAATTGAAAAGTTCAAGATGGATTGTAGGAGCTACATAAAACAAAAACAAAAAATTTTGTGATTTCAAAAATTTTTGTGAATTTAAAATATTATAATTAAAAAAAAACTGCAATATGAAATATTATAATCAATTAGAAATTTGTAAACTTAAATGTACAAATTACTAAAATAAAATTCAAATAAAAAAAAAAAACTTTGCAGAGTCTTCATTACTAACATGAGATAGAAAAGAGCGGAAATTGAGGTACCTTAAAAATCTATTTTGAACGCTTTCAATTCTATTTTTGTGCACTGCATAGACACCTGAGATGTGTAGATTATTTTATTTTTCGATGAAGGTAATTCGCTACATTTTTGGGAGTTTTTGTGAAAAGTACCTACTGTCATTTTTCAGAAAAACCATGTATTTTTTGACAAAAGAGATGTTATGTTGACTTTTTGGTATTTGTTGGCAGTTTTTTTGTTGTTGTTTTAATTTTGTTCTTTGAAAAAAGAAAATTTCTTTTTCACTTACTAAAAAAAACATCAAAAATATCACCGGAGACCAAAATTTCATTAATTTTTTTTACTCCAAATAATGTCAGGAATCACTTGTTCTAATTCTATAACATCACTTAACACCATGTACAATAAAATTACAAAATTCACGTTATCCGCGTAAACATGAATGATGCCGCGTATAAATTAGCATTATCGCAAATACAAAATTTTCAAGTCTTAGTGATTTGCTTTACAATTAATATTAGAAGTCTGTTAATGTTACTTAAACATTTTCTCAAAACTTTTTTTTAATTGACTATTTTCCAACGGGGGTTTGACGTTGCCTGATTATCTAAAAGTCCAGAAAAAATTAAGAAATTATCATTATGAAAAAATACACGATTATGGTAAAAATATTTTTTCCACTCTTCGCCTATGTTTTCCTAGTGATAGTAACAGATTTAGTTCGTAGGGTCTCACTTCTCACTCACACGCACCCTACTAGTCGTGTCGCGCATTGGTAGGAAAGGGACAAAATTACATTCGAAGCTATTCGTAACTACACAGAACTTACCAGCGTCTAGATACGTAATAAAAAATTAAATTATTTATGAAAATATTGTGAAGTATTTTTTTCAAAAGAATTAAGTTAGTTTGGTACCTATTTAAAAAAAAGTTTCAATAAGGCCATGAATGGTTACTTTTTATTTTATTTTTATTTTTTTTATTTTAGCGACTATACAAAAAAAAATTTACATACAAAATGTAATGGTGAAATTAAGTATAAAGTATTGTATTTTTGTATTGTTACCCGTTATTTGTTACCCGTTAAATAATTCAATATATACTAGTGTTTCATTCAAAAATTACTGCTTATTACATTTTTACAGTAGATTTAGATTCAGTAATTTAAATTATTCCCGGCGGGTATTCGATAAGCCGACATAGCTCAGTGGTGGAGCACCTGACCGGCAATCAGAAGGACACGGGTTCAAGTCGTTGACGGCATGTATCTTTTCTCGGAAGATTTTTTCAATGTAGATGAGTGTTTCAGGCTGATAATAATTGTTACCCTTTGTGCTATGCATAAAAATCTTGTCTTAAACGTTAGTTTATCAATTAAAAATAATAATTAGATTTTCACGGCGAAAAGTATTTTTTTGGGGTGTTATGTCGTGTTGCGCTACCTCGTCCTTTAACCAACGTTAACAAAAAAGAAAAAGACAATGATCGCAAATTGGACTCGAACCCAGATCTCTCGTCAAACCCGGACGAGTTGCGACCATTGTCTTTTTCTGTGTTACTGCGTCTATTTCATATTTTCGTTTAGATTATTATATTATTACTATTTTTCTTGCCATTGTTCCAAATATCAAACGCTTTTCCAGCAAGGGATGTGGTTAGGGAGGGTAGATACTGGATAAATTACATTCCAGTAGGAACTATGCATATCCTCATCCAAAACGAGGTTATGTGCAAGAAAAACTCGAAAAACTTGCTTCCAAGGTAGTCCCAATAATTCTTCTGTTTTCAAAAACAAATGCATTCGAATTTGCCATTTATCTTGCCATTTTTCCAAATATCAAACGCTTTTCAGCAAAGTGTTGTGGTTAGGGAGAGGTAGGTACTGGATTAATGACATCCCGGTAAGAACTAAGCATATTCTCATTAAAATAACGAGATTATATACACGAAAAACTCCAAAAATTTGCTTCCAAGGTAGTCCCAATTCTTCTTCTTTTTTTCAAAAACAAATGGTTTCGAATTTGCTAGTTTTCTAGCCATTTTTACAAATTTTAATAGTTTTTAAAGCAAGGTGAAAAGATTAGGGAGAGATGAGTAGGTACTGGACAAATATTAATCCGGTGGGAACTAACCATATTCTCATTAAAAAAACGAGATTATATACACGAAAAACTCAAAAACTTGCTTCCAAAGTACTCCCAATAATTCTTCTGTTTTTCAAAAACAAATGCATTCGAATTTGTCATTTATCTTGCCATTTTTCCAATTATCAAACGCTTTTTCAGCAATGCGATGTGCCCGGTAGAAACTAAGTATATTCTCATTCAAAAACGAGATTATTTACACGAAAAACACCAACAACTTGCTTTCAAGGTAGTCCCAAAAATTTTGCTTCTGTATTTCAACAATAATTAAAATCAAATTTGCTGTTTTTCTTGCCATAATTCCAAATTTCAAATGCTTTTCCAGCAAGGTGATATGGTTAGGGAGAGGTAGGTTCTGGATAAATGACATTCCGGTAAGAACTATGCATATCCTCATTCAAAAGCGAGGTTATGTACAGGAAAAACTCCAACAATTTATTTTTTTTATTTTTTTATTATTTCATAATTGTTTACGTGTTACAGATTTCGCCATTTTTAAATTACCATACTAGGGTATTGCCCGTGTTGTGGTAGTCATACATGAAATATTATTATATATAAACAGATAATAAAATATAAGAAGATGAAAGAAAAAATAACATATTTAGGGAAAAAACTTGCTTCAGAGGTATTATCAATTCTACTTTTGTGTTTCAAAAACAAATGCAATCGAATTTGTTTTTGAAACAAATTTCTTGCCATTGTTTCAAATGGATAAATGACATCTCGGTAAGAGCTATGCATATTACTCATTTAAAAACCAAGCACCCATGTAGGCGCATGTTAATATAAATAAATAATTATTTAAATATTATAAGTTTTCCTGTTTTCATTATAAATAATGAAATAGTTATCTAACAATCTGACACACTTATTCCGGTATATATTACGTTCAAATAATCAGACAATGAATATATTATTATTATTACTACGTTTCCCGCGTCGCCTCGTTCGAAACGTCAAAATGGACGTGATTTCCTTTTTCCCGCCCGAAAGCTGAAAGCGAACAAAGCCAACATTTCTTTTAATTTAGTATATTGATGACGGGAGTGAGAGAGATGGGGGTATTTGGTGGTGAAGGCTTTGAAGCGGTGCTCTTTAGAACGAGTAGAAAGTGAAATTTTCGGCCATAGAATTTTGGTGTTGCCAGGCGGCGGCGGTGGGAGAGATTGTTCCGTAGGTAGCTACCTACTGAATATTAGTTAATGCAGAGGTGGTCAATTTATCTCTACGTATTATAAATTAAAGTTCTCCGCCGCGTCTGTGCGTAAAAACTACGCAACGGATATTCATGCGGTTTTCACCAATAGACAGAGTGATTCATGAGGAAGGTTTAGGTATATAATTTGTCAAGGTTTTGTGTAAATTGGTTGAAATATCTCTACATATTATAAAATAAAGTCCTCCGCCGCGTCTGTCTGTCAGTTCGCGATAAACTCAAAAATTACTAAACAGATTTTCATGCGGGTTTCACCAATAGATAGAGTGTTTCATGAGGAAGGTTTAGGTATATAATTTGTCTAGGTTTTGTGTAAATTTTTTGCAATATCTCTTCATATTATAAAACAAAGTCCTCCGCCGCGTCGGTCTGTCTGTTCGCGATAAACTCAAAAATTACTGAACGGATTTTCATGCGGTTTTCACAAATAGATCGAGTGATTCATAAGGAAGGTTTAAGTATATAATTTGTCTAGGTTTTGTATAAATTGGTTGAAATATATAAAATATAAAGAGGTGCTGAACGAGCGGGCTGACAAGCGGGCGGTGTATTACAAAGATTGGGTAACCATCTAGTAGATTGCGTTGTGTTTCGTTAGCCACAGTTACGCGTATCCGGGTCAACTAGTTACAGTTAAATTATAAAATCACTGTATAAAGATAAATATACTAAAAGGTAGGTACCTAGAGCAGAACAAATAAAATCGTGAGATGTAACAAATAAGAAAAATCGACTTCAAAAATACCTTAATCAGTTGGTATGGATATTAAACGAATTTAAATCAAACGTATACTCTGATATACCTATACAGTATATAGACGTAGTTTTGTACTTGATGTATTTACTTTAGTTATTTGGCGGTACATCCTTTCTGCAAACCCCTCTGGGGACACTTTATGTTTTGTGTAAGTAGGTATACGTATTTTCCCTAAACAGACTGCATAATATTGTATGTGAGTATGCTGGGGGAGCAACTGTCGGGGGATTAACTGTCATGGAACCCTCATTTCGGGTGCCCTCTCGCATTCCTTTATAACATTAACACAGATTTCTTATAATAACCATTTCATTTCTTATATTTTTTCTTTGGCTATATATATTTTTTAAATTGGCATTATGAATGGTCGAAAATTATTATATTTTGTGGCTCTCGTGCCACGTGGTTTTCCAGCTCCGAAAATTTTATAGTTTTAGTTAGAGGTACCTACCTAATAGATAAATAAGCAGTTAGAGTTAGAGTTACCTACAGCCGCGTGCTTTAGCGACTAGGCATGGACAAGAATACAATCGGTGCTTACGTATTATTCTGATCGTGATGATTTTGTCGCTGAATTCAATCATTGCTGTAGATGCGTACTACTTTACATACTTACCAACACTGCACTGAAAATCTCTAGAGGAGTAATATGTGAGTACACACACACAGACATAAATGAATTTCTAGTTGGTGCCAATATTATACTGACAGAATTATGCTCATAAAATTACACATGGAGAGAATTACACGCACTTAAGGCGTAGCTACCCGCATTTCTACCGATTTCTAATATATCTCCCTTAAACATTTGAAGTTTTTAAGCTCGTAAAAAAAAATATTATTACGTTATTTTGAAGATATTTTCTAGATGCTGCCCACGCCGAAACGCAAATTATATGAAATTCCTCGATAGAAAAAAATCGCAAAGTGTGCTCCAAAAATTATTAAAAACAAGTCTGTTGCTATTATGTTATAAATTATATTTGTGAAAAAAATCACAATGTTTCTTTAAATGATACTTAAGATGCTCCCCACGAGATTTTGGCTCTATTTTAAACGAATCGTGTTTTATTAAACATTTTCGCAATTTTTGCATCGATTTTGACGCTTTAAATGTTAGCGCCCTCCTTTAACATTCGTAATTTCATATCTCTCCATCTTCTTATTTTTAAGCCCGGTTGCGGACCCTTTAAATACATCTACAAGAATTTCACACGTCCAAAAGCTTAACCTAACCTAACTTTAGGTATTTTAGCTAAACGAATTTAATTTAGTGCACACTTGAGGACGGGTTATTTAAAAAAAAAAAAGAATAATTCATCAATTGTTTTAAGTTAATTTTCACGTTCTGTGTAAGTTTTGTTCAAGTCCTGTTATTATATCTTTATAGGCCAGTTGCTTCATAAAACTGAAATAATTACACAACTCGAATAGACCTTACACAGAACGTGAAAATTAACTCCAAATTTTTGATGATTGTAATTTTTTTTTGAAATAACCTTTCTTATAAACATTCTTCAATACAAACCTTTAAAAATATATTTTTACAGTGTTTTTTCACACAACCGATAAACAACCATTTACCATAGATTAATACTTGTTTATCAGTTTTGTAACATTTAAAACACGTTATTTAGTAATTTCTTTAGTGTTAAAGTTTGATTATTATTATTGATATGAAAAAAAGTTTAATTATGTTAGGATTTTTTGACGAGTAATTCTATTAGGTATATATTATTTAACCCCCCGTGTTAAATTCTGTCAGTATAATATTAGTACGCGAAATTCACGCCTCTGTAATTTTGTCTTGATACCATGATCTACAACGATTAAAAAACTGTCTCCAAAATGTTATGACTCCTAGGCCTAGGCCCCAAGTAGGTTAATGTAATTGAAGATCTGTTCATAAAATTAAATAGATATTTAAAAGGTTGTGTCTATTTCATTCAAACTGATGTCAAATTAAAATTACTTCTGGCACATAAACACGCCCACGCGACACTTCTTCGATTTTTTCTTCAGTGCTTATCTAAAAATAATATCTTTGGGTTGAAAGGATTATAAAACACTTTAATAAAATAATATTTATGTTCATTTTTTTATAAGAAAAGTTCTCTTTTTTAAGGTTATTCCCGCCAATGTAATATATCATTGAAGAAGAAGATAACAATAATAATCTAAACGAAAATATGAAAGAGAACAAGACACAGAAAAACAGAAAAAGACAATGGTTGCAACTGGGTCCAATGGACAATGCTGCCACTTGTGTTGGCAGCATTTCACTTCTGGCAGGGTCCCATTTATAAGCGATGGAGCCACTTGGTGATGGTGGGACTGCACCACCCTCGCCGAGATCTGGAATAATAAAAAAAATATGTACATAATAAAAAAAATACAAAAAAATCAAAAAAATGGTCCCGGTTGCGACCATTATCTTTTTAGGTTTTTCTGGGTCTTGTTCTCTTTCATATTAAGATTTTAATTGTTATCTTCTTCTTCAATGATAATATTGATAGTTTTTTATCTTTGTTGTGAAGATTTTATCAAAATAATATAATATTTTTTGGTATCTATTTCTGCCATCATTTTTGATTTGTGGATAATATTATTATTTCTGAATTTGAAATATGAGATCGATTAAAATGGCAAAATAAAATATAAGCCCCAATGGCCTAGTTGGTTCAGGCGCTGTTTCCCGATAAGACAAGATCCTAGATTCGAGTCCCAGTTGCGACCGTTACCTTTTTGAGGAGAAAACTTCTTTAGCACGGTTGTGATTTGAAACTTGATGAAACGAAAAAGTGACACTAAGAAGAGACAAATACATACATCTCTAGATCGATAGGATTTAGCCTGCCAGAGAAAAAGATAGAATAATTGGTCTCCTTTTTGTGGGGTGCTTCGTAGCCCCCACTCTTGCCTACTTTAGTTTTCTGAAGGTTTCACTTCTATCATGTGTGAACTTGACTCTTTTTTATATTTCTGTTTCTTGTTTTTTTTTTTTACATGAATACCGCACAAGAGTCCCAACTGCTCCCGTCTGGAGCCAGTGGGACTATGGCATCCCCAATTGGGGTATTTTGTGAGGCTGAAGGTAGTGGGGAGGGGGAGGAGATAGGGAAGAGGAAGGTGGGGAAGCACCTGGCTATTCAGATCTGGTTACCAAATACGGCTAATGCCATTTCAAGCAACGTTTCAATTCTGAATGGTGGTCTTAACACCAGCGCAATACTAAGAGTATCTTCCACTCTGGAAGGTGCCGCAAATATACTACATATGATTTTAAATGAATAAATTGTGAAATAACACAAATTAATCAAATAAAATTTATTTGCCACGCCGGGATTCGATCCCGCGGCCTTCGGAGTGCTAGTCAAGAGCCTTGCCGCTGGACTAAGCCGGCCGTCGGCGTAGTCCAGCGGCAAGGCGCCTTGTTCAGGATTATTTCGTTTAGATTTATCAGTATGAGTTTGTGTATCTGGTAAGTATGTTTACGGGAGATGGGAAGACTGACAGAGATATTTAAACGAGGGTAAATGCAGTTAACTGATGAATAAAGGACTGAATGCCGTTAGCGCTAACAAAAAAACAAAGAAGCGAAGTAAGCAGTCCACAATGGAGTGCTGGTACTTATCCTGATTTATGGTGGTTAGGCATGGAACTGGCAGAGAAAGTACGAAAGTAGACTGAATGCTGTAGAAATGAGAACCCTGAGGTGCATGTATGGTAAAATCATGTATGATCGTATAAGAAATGCGTAGATCCGCAAATAATGCAAAACTGATGTAAGCATAATGAGTATGATTAAGAAAGGGAACCTTTAGATAGTTTGGGAATGTAGAGACCCGAATGTGAATGGTAGAAGAAGTCGGGGATGGCGGAGGAAGATATAGCACGATCGAGTGAATCAGATACTTAATTCGGGCCATGTTAATGTATTATGTATAAGACGATGTATGAATGTAAATGAGGCAAATATTTTGTGCCAAAACCGAATGAGTTGTTTGGCGGTCCGCCCTTTCTGCCTACCCCTGCAGGGAAATGACGTGATGGTACCTACACTGATGTTTGGCTGTGAAGCGTGAAACTGACAGAAAGTAGATTGAATGCAGTGGAAATGAGATCCCTGATGCGTATGTGTGGTAAAAACCATGTGTGATCGTGTAAGAAATGCGGAGATCCGCAAATAATGCAAATCTGATGCAAGCACAATGAATAAGATTAAGAAAGAGATCTGTAATGTACGTTATGTAAAGGTTAATATTAAGAAAGAACAAGTAACACTCATCTTAACTGATATCGGCTCACGGCAAGCGTCCCCGCGTCTTCTCTATGCAGTCGGTCGCCCAGTACCATCCCAGTACCGTCCTACACCCCACAACTCCGCGCGCGCACTGCCTGAGACGACAGAGTTATTCACAACTATACATGTGTGAATACACTACAAGATCTTCAGATGGTTTGGGCATGTAGAGCAAATGAACGAAGAAGGAAGTGTAAGGAGAATATGTGACGCATATGTGAATGTAAAAGAAGTCGGGGCGCCCGACATACATGGTACGACCAAGTGAATCAGATACTAGAGTCTGGCCGTGTTGAGAGTCAGAATAATAGAAGAGTACCTACGTATTAGACATAGAGTGTGCCAAGACCGAATTGTTTGGCGGTCCGGCTCTCCGCCCACCCCTGCGGGGAAAAAGCGTGATGGTTAGTTAGTTGGTTTTCTTCAATGATAATTATTTTCATTTAATATTTCTTCTTCTTCTTGTGTCCTGTCCGTTCAACGGACGTTATGCGGACTTTGTTTACTGCGGCCCGGAACAGCTGTACAGTAGACTGGCCAAACCACTGTCTCAGGTTTTTCAGCCATGAGGTTCTCCTTCTTCCAGGGCCCCGTCTTCCAGCAATATTTCCCTGCATTATGAGATGCAAGATCTCGTACTTCTCTGGATGTCTCATCACATGTCCAAGATATTAAAGTTTATGTATTTTATTTAATATTTAATATTTACACCATATTATTAATTATGTTGCAATAATTTTCTCCTTTCATAAATACCTTTGTTCTGAGTTGTAACTGTCTTTAATACTAATTAGGATTTAAGACGAATAAGAAAGTGTGTGTATTTGATATTAGCGCTCGATTTCCAAGAACTTTCCAAAATTTCTGTGAATTTCTGTATTTAGTTTAATCGATCTGTTTTCTGATGAAGCCTACGTTAATTGACCAGTCATTTCTTGACAATTCAATGAAGCACATGACAGTATATACAAATTGTACAGATTTAAATTATTGCAAAATTCTATGCAATGAACATTAGTTAGATTCGCAAAGCTCCTGCGTCATAGGCAATTTACAATGCATTAAACAGTAAATTTCTTTGACGCTTAGTAAAATAGTAAATAATAACGCTGCATTTTAATTTATTTATTTATTTTTAATTAAAAATTATACAGTATTTATCGTACATATCTAAACTACATTGCATAATATTTTGTATTTGTTTAGTGATAAATTGAAGATGTCCACTGATTTAAGGGCCTCGGCCGAGAATCCAAATTCCGATGAAAGATGTTCATACGATCGTACAGGGCGGTTCCAATAAGAAAGATGAATTATTCTTCGTACCAGCTTTTTAAAACTATAACTCAATATCGATTTTATTTCATTCCAAATTAGCTTTAATTTATACCTACATCCGAAAATGCTGAAAGGCGTGATGATAAAACTATATAAATTATGTCCTTTTTGTAATTATTTTTTTGATCAAAAGTATTTTTAATTTTTCAATAATGTCTAAGCAAAATAAGAATCTAAAAAAAATCTTAAATATAATTGGTTTGTAAGACTGTAAATAAATACACAAACTGATGTATTTTCGTCACAAAACACATGCGCGGATCATTTTTAATGATTTTATTTAAAATAAAATTAAAATTCTGAAACAAAGCTTTCCCAGAATATTTATTGATTTATTTTACTGAATGATTATATGATTTGAAATGAGTTTTGTATAATACAAAATTTTTTTTGAAAATTTAACAAATCTGCCGTCGACCTATGGTATAACCTATTATTCTAAAAATAAGCATTTCTTCTCAACATTTAAAACATGCCTTTACTATGTAAAATAACAATCTTTCGAAATCAATTTATGATTTTTTGTGGAAAAGAGTCACTACGTCTAAAATTTGATTTAAAAAGTACACATTTCTGGTTTTCTCTAGTAATACCCTCTTAAACACAAGAACGTGCTGAGGAAGCGACAAATATCAACCGTGTACATATGTTGGGCGCTCGTTTGGCGTGTTTCTCGACTATGCACCGATGCCGAAGGGATCAATGACGCTAGTTCCTCGGAACACCTTCCATTGAAATACCGGTAGAACAAGGATAGCATTCCCACCCGACGCTGTGCTCTAAAGATTGCAATCCGTTTGTTAAGTTAGGAGAATCTATCAAACGGACCGCCCATTTCTGCACAGAGTCGAGGGTTTTTTTAAGTATTTTGGGACTCCAAACCAGAGGTGGCTGTTAAGTTTATTTATAATAAGATAGAGTGTGCTAAAGTAGACATTTTCGTTGATAATAATCGAAATAACGATAGGTAGGTAGTAGGTACCCTCTATTTTTTTACATATTTTTGTTAGACTGTACTTTCACAGCTGCTACAAATTATATTATACTCATTTTAAAAGAACCTACGTAGTTAGTAACCTACTATCATGTTAGTTGCAAACCACCAAATATCCACTTATGCGGTATACATTAATTCTATGGCCACACTTCTACTTTAAAACCCATTATTAATAAACACAGACCATAGATCAATGAATAACTATCTACTAATAAGGCAATAAGTATGCAGGAACATTCACAACTATCTACTGATCATAACCAATTTAATTAAAACCGTAAGTAGGTAGGTACCTGCCCAAATACAACATACCATAGACTAACATACAGCACACGGTGTGTTTGACAACTTTCCATTTCCGTTCCCAAAGTGGGTCAGGCGCTCAAATATTGACCATAGATTTATTCAAACATTGACCATAGAGTGAAAGCGAGACTGGTTTTTTTACCGCGCGCTCAATTCTATATATTATTACTTGTTCAAAGATGGCCGCGGTTTCGTAATGTTTATCTTTGGCTGATGCAAAGTTCTACTTTTATGTAATACGCCGATAATGTCAATACAATAAACAAATATTGCAAATAGAAAAGATGCTAGACCGTTTCCCGTTTGTTTTTAGCAAAAATATAATAAATATTCATTTGATTAGGGATGTATTCATATTTAATTTAAGAGTAAAGTTAGCCTCCTAAAAACTGGGCTTATGGTACAGGACCCGCAGATACTTTAATCGTACATAACTGCTAACCCTGTACAAATCGTAAGTGCATCCCACGGTTGAATTTGGCAGCCACATCTGGTCTGGAGCTCCAAAATGAAAAATACCCTCGACTCTGTGTAGAAACGGGCGGTCCGTTTGATAGATTCTCCCATTTTAACAAACGGATTGCAATCTTTATAGCACAGGCGTCGGGTGGGAATGCTATCCTTGTTCTACCGGTATTACAGTGGAAGATGCTCCGAGGAACTAGCGTCGTTGATCCCTTAAACACGCAAAACTCGTCCCCAACATATGGACACGGTTGACATTTATCACATGAGAACGGGTTGCTTCTTCAACAGCTCGGCTGTGGAACGATTTGCATTTGCCTCTGTGGTTCCTCCTTCCTACAACATGGGTTTCTTCAAGACCAATGTTCATTCCTTCCTCTCCTCAAAAAGACCCTCCACACAGCATCTTAGATGACACAGGTCCGGAGGGAAATTATTTTCCTCGTGACCTTCTGTGTGGAGATAATGTAAAAAAACGAATTTCAATGAAAATACAAAACAGATCTTTCTCTCTGGTTTCAATCCTGGGATTGGTTTGCAGCAATTTCATTTATTCGTTTCTTCCACTCTTCCCTGTCTTGTGCGGCTCTTTTGAAGTCTGCATATGATAAGCAGCGCACGTCCACCAGCAGGTCCTCCAGGTACTCTCGGCGTGAGCGTCCCCTAGCGTTTGTCCCCTCGGTCATACCCTCCATTATGGCATGCAAGAGGCCTTCTTGTCTTATTGCATGGCCGATCCATCTTGCGCGCCTTTCGGACAAGGTCCTGAGCAGGTGCCTTCCTCCTTCGATTCTTTGGAGAACCTCCTCATTTGTGATGTGGTCTCTCCAGGAAATTCCTAGTACTCTTCTATAGGACCACATCTCAAAAGCCTCTAGTCTCCGTTTATCTCTTTCGGATAGGCACCATGTTTCGCAGCCGTACATCAAGATACTCCATACATAGGTCTTGATGAGGAGTATTCTTAGTTTCAGGTCTATATTATTCGATTCTATTATTTTCGACCTTTTATTGAATGCAAGCCTAGCCTGGTGTATACGGCTATCGACCTCGCTCTTAGACCGACCGTCCCATGTGATTTTGCTCCCGAGGTAGACAAACTCCTTGGTGTTCTTTAGTGGAACTCCTGACATCTCTACTCTCATCTGATGTTGCGTTCGGCCTGTTGACTGTAGTCAGCAGCTTTGTTTTGTCTTTATTTATCTATTATTTATTTACTTTTATTATCTATATTTGCAATAAAGACAAAACAAAGCAAAACAGATAAAGCAACAGAAAAAAATGTAAATGAAAACAAATAAATTATTGACGATTATTATTAATGGTGAATTTAAAATATAAGCTCGACAAAATAGAAATAAAATGTGTAGGTCTCAATGGCCGAGTTAAGGCGCTTTGTGCTGGTAAGACAAGAGATTCTGGGTTCGAGTTACAATTGGTACCGTTACCATTTTATTTTTCTGTGTCATATTCTGTTTAATTTAATTTATTTAAATTACAAGTAGGTCTATAGAACAAAGAGGATCAAAACCAAATATTAGTAAATACATACATGCACATTTACTAATATATGTACAATGTACACGTACACACAAGTATGTACATGTACACGTGTGCACACTCTACACATATATTTGCATACATGTACATATACACACACATGCACACACATATACATTTGTAATTATTATTGAGCCAATGCATAATACATATTACGCAATATTATGTTGATAATTTTGACGTTAATTGATTGAATGGCTATTAAACGCTGTTAATGCAAGTCTGGTCAATGTCTGCGAGATTACTTAGTAACTACTAACAGCTTACCAAGGATTACTATCTTTTTTGCATTTTGTTGATCTGATCGATGTCAATCTGACTGGCACTTATTTCCGTCGCATCAATACTTCAATGCTACTTTAGGTTTAAACTACTGTTTTATGTTTTAAAATGTATGAATGTACTTACTTAACGATAAAAAATACACATAAAGATAAATAATTGGCTGAATTATCTTATAAAATCTCATTAAATGACACATATTTACATTAAGCTTAAGAGTACACCAATTAATTATCCTGTTTAGGTTATTTTGTAGAAAGATCTTCAGCGGTTTTAATTATTTTAAATGTTTTTTAATCGTCTGCATAAAGTAATTAATGTATATCTTTATCTGTATCTTGTTAACAATGTCTTTAATAAACAGTAAAAATAAAATTGGGCCTAAATGAGACCCTTGTGGTACACCACTGGTAGCTATAAATTGATTGGAAAGAAACGAATTCATTTTGACTAGTAGAACTCTATCAGATAAATAGCTAGCGAACCAGTCTAATACTTTTCCATCACCTTACATAGCACACATTTTGCTTACCACCTATTTCTTAATTTATAACGTCAAAGCTCACCTAGGACAATTGCAGGTCGCTAACGTGCAAACAACAATTGACGTCGATTATACTAAGGACACTTAGTCATGATTCATGATAAACTGTTACTAATTCTTCATTTTTCAAAAGAAGCAAACACATTGTGACTTGACATTTTAAATAAATAAAAAGGAAACAATTTGTTTTACGTCACTTTATTGATATTTCTTCCGTCTACCGGTTCATACGGAGGTACCGAAACCGGTAGACGGAAGAAATATCAATAAAGTGACGTAAAACAAAGTGTTTTCTTTTTATTTATTGTTACTAATTCGTTGGCGATCTCCAATCATGCTAGGAAACGATGAGAAGTTACCGAAAGTTATCCTACCAATCCTTATCGATTGATTATGCTGGGTGGCCAGATAGATAAATAAATAAATACTTTCAATTCTACGTATTGCATAATTGTTTTTTTTTTAAATGATTTATTAATTTTTTTTTTACATTAACTCCACACAGGAGGCCCTGAGGAAAATAACTTCCCTCTGGGCCTATGTCATCTTTGAAGATGCTGTGTGGAGGGTCTTTTTGAGGAAAGGAAGGAGTGAACACGGGTCTTGAAGAGACCCATGTTGTAGGAGGGAGGAAACACAGAGGCCGGCAAATCGTTCCACAGCCGAGCCGTTGAACTGAAGAACGAGTCATAGAAACGACCCGTTCTCATGTGACTAATGTCAACCGTGTACAAATGTTGGGCGCGTGTTTGGCG
This sequence comes from Limnephilus marmoratus, assembly GCA_917880885.1. Taxonomy (NCBI): domain Eukaryota; kingdom Metazoa; phylum Arthropoda; class Insecta; order Trichoptera; family Limnephilidae; genus Limnephilus; species Limnephilus marmoratus. The sequence goes on along the minus strand of OU862928.1, from coordinate 44,382,880 downwards.
TGTTTCCCGACTCTGCACCGGTGCCGAGGGGATCAATGATGCTAGTTCCTCGGAGCATCTTCCATTGTAATACCGGTAGAACAAGGACAGCATTCCCACCTGACGCCTGTGCTCTGAAGATTTCAGTCCGTCTGTTAAGATGGGAGAATCTATCAAACAGACCGCCCGTTTCTGCACAGAGTCAAGGATTTTTTTAGGTATTTTGGAGCTCCAGACCAGAGGTGGCTGCCAAATTCAACCGTGGGGCGCACTTGCGATTTGTACAGGGTTAGCAGTTGTGTACTATTAAAGTATCTGCGGGCCCTGTACAGTACGACCAGTTTCTGAGAGGCTAACTCAACTCTGGTTTCGATGGAGCCCCCGTACCTGAGCATATCGATGGAGGTCCTGTTCGGAAGATTGCTTCCGTTGAAGGAGACTAGATTTTCATTTCGATCCCTTTTAGAAGTTATCAAACATGATTGGGTCTTTGAAACATTCACAGTGTAGGTACTAGATTTTACCCGCGGCTTCGTTCGCATGGTATTAGGTGGAAATATCAATGATTCATTCATTCATTAATCATTCATTCATTCATTCATAATTCATTCATTCTTCATTCATTCATTTATTCATTCATTCATTCATCATTCATTCATTCATTCTCAATTCATTCATTCATTCATCATTCAATCATTTATTCAATCATTAATTCAATCATTCATTCATTCATCATTCATTCATTTATAATTAATTCATTCATTAATCATTCATTCATTCAATCATTCACTCATTCCTTCATCAGTCATTCATTTATGATTCATTCCTTCATTCTTTCATTCAACGTATACTCATTCATTCATTTATCATTCATTCATTCATTCAGTCATCATTCATTCATTCATTTCCCGGCATGCGTTGCATTCCCTCTCCCCACTCCCCTCTCCCGCTTCCCCCGTCACACGAACCCCTCTCACGAGTTCTTCTTTCCCCCAGCCGGGTTCTCTTCTCCCCTCCCGAGTTCCCCTCCCCCCTCCCCTTTCCCACGAACACATCAAATCCCCAAAGTTTCATCGCAATCGGATGAATGGTTTAGCAACAAATACAGAAACAAATATATTTTGATTTTTATATACAGGGTGTTAAGGCGGTACACAATCCTAATAATTTTTGTACGCTCAAAACTTACATTCTAATCATTTCCGGTGAATCCGTAACTAAAATAACTTTTTTATTGCCATGCCACACAAGAAATGCGAATTATTTATATACTAGATTAATAAAAACAGTACCTTACCATTAATATATTTTACGTACAACGATTTGAAAACTATATAACCCGTTTTTCAACTATAAAATTAGCGGTAAGCACCAGATTTTATTTTTCTAGACGATGAATTAATAATTTCGGGAGGCAACATATGTTTACATTTTTAATATTTGTAGCTCGTTCTTCAGAATTAATTAAAATCAACGCTGCAGAAAGGTCGAATCTCCAGGCCTCCTAGGGTGAATTCGACCGTACGTTCGTGCAATACGCCGTGCCGCGGCGTATATCTGTTTACACGCTTTCTTCACTTACGTCGTTAAGATTCCCACATTATTTATCTTCTTCCTCTTTTCTTTGATAAGGCAAATTCGACCGTAGGTTCGTCCAGAGCACGGGTCGCGAGTCGCAATTTGTATACACGGTTTCTTTACTTACGTCGTTAAGATTCTGAATATATTTTAGGGTATATTGTCATCTTAATGGACGTACTTGACTTACTCCAGTGATTCCTGACATTATTTGGGGTAAAAAATGTAAATGAAATTTTGGTCTCCAGTGATAATTTTGATGTTTTTTTTTTTCTACAAAAACATAAAAAATGGTAGCTGTTGAACAGTTGGAGGCGGGGTAAGGGGTTCGTCGGACACCCGGCTGAGTGACCAGTGACGACATACGGAAGAAAATTTTTTTGTTTGATTTTGAAAAAAAAAATTGAAAAAAAAAGTCGTCAAAAAAAGTCACCGGTGACCAAAATTTTATTTACATTTTTTACTCCAAATAATGTCAGGAATCACTGGTTAAAGCAAGTCAAGTACGTCCCTTAACACCCTGTATATTGATATCCATTGTTTACTCCAAACATTGATAGAGTATTAACAATTATTATCGACTTGATTTGGTGTGCGTAGATATTTACGCTCAAATTTAAAATGTTCACGGCATGCTTAAATCAGGGTTTAGTTGTTACTAGGTGGAGATGCCACTAATGAAATTTGTTTTAATTTCACAAAAACGCTTTGAATAAATTTGGCTATCTACCGGTTAGAAGTCGAGTGAACAAATGCGTCAGATCAGATCTCGTATGTATCTTCGATTCCTTCTCTAATCCTTTATAATTACAAATGGCATTTTCATTAACGTAACAATTACTAATACTTGGTAAATATTTCAAACATTAAATAAATAAAACATGTTTCACTCGTCTTGGCCCAACTATCTCCAAGGAAATGGACTACGTGAGATTTGGCGTGATTCCGCATTGGACTCAGGAGATTTTTGGTGAAAGTGGAAGAACCCAGCAGATTTTAGCAAAAGCAGGTTTTTAAATTATTTTTGGAATCTGAAAACTGACCATCCCAAAATTGGGTGCCCGAAAGCCCCTCCCGAAATTATAATTTTATGTGCATTATTTACCAATTTCAAAACTAAAATCTACTTCGAAAATATCTTTATTTTTTTTTTCTTTTTATTTTAGCTCCATACAGGAGTCCCTGTGGATACCTAATAATTCCCCTCAGGGCCTATGTCATGTTTGGGGATGCTATATGAAGGTTCGTTTTAGGAAAGGAAGGAGAGAAAGGGGTGGATGAGTGTGTCCAGGAGTAACGGAAGTATGAATCCATCCCACCAACTGCGGTGCAAGGCGATGTCGAGAGAGTTTACGGCTGAAGAAATCAAAGGGACTCCCTCAACCATTATCTTCCGATCCAGCCTGCCGTGCAGCTGGTGGGCAGACGCATCCGCCGCCAAGAACATGACACACCTCACCCTATGAACCCGGGCATCCCTGCTAAGTCACCAAACGTAGTGAACGACTTGGGGTGATCTAAAGCAGAGGTGTTAGTTATCAAATAAATGGTTCAAAAGTTGCTATTTGTAAGACTGACTCCACACTGAAAGGCGGGAATGGGTACCGCCGCCCCGGGAATCTTTATTGGATAACCAACACCTCTGCCATAAGTCACCCCAAGTGGTTCGCTACGTTTGGTGATTCAGCAGAGGTGCCCGGGTTCATGGGGAAATGTTTGTCTTGGAGGCGGATTGACCAGGACACACTGAACCCCAGATTACCACCCACCCCTTAAACCCTTTTTAAAAAATCCTCCACACAGCGTCCCCAAAGATGACATAGGCCCTGAGAGAAATAATTTTCCTCAGGGCCTCCTGTGTGGAGTTTATGTAAAAAAAAACACTGTGAGGCCCTGAGGAAAATAGTTTCCTATGTCAACTTTGGGGGTTAGTCGAAGGAGGGTCTTTTTGTTGAGTGGAAGGCGTGTCTTAGAGACCCGTGTTATAGGAGGGAGGAAACACAGATGCCGGCAAATCGTTTCACAGCCAAGCTGCTGAACTAAAGAATGAGTCATAGAAACGAGCGGTTATCATTTGATAAATAAATTTCAATAGTGTACAGTGTGGGCGCTTTGCGTGTTGTTTGAAATGGCTTTAACCGTGTTTGGTGACAAGATGTGAATAGCCAGGTACTTTCCCACCTTCTTCCCTGTCTTTTTCCCCTCCCCGTACAACATACTCTAATTGGGGATGCCATAGTCTCACTGTCTTCAGCAGGTTTTTAGCAGTTGGGACACTTGTGCGATATTCACATAAAAATCATTTAAAATAAAAGCTGAAACGGACTTGTGACGAATCGTTTCGTAGAATTGGAACAATTCATCAAATTTTCATAGTTAAAATTCAAGTTCTGTGAACATCCTTCAAGTTCGGTTATTATCCAAGTATCGAATATTAAACAACCGGCCCATGATGAAATAATAACAGAACTTGAAAAAAACTTTCACTGGACTAGAGTTTCAACTTCGAAATATGACAAATTGTTCAAATTCTGTGAAAGAACCCGTCCTTAGAATCGTCATTTAACGGGAACCTTTCATCTGGTAAAAAAGTAAAAATTCAGAGTGCGCAATTCACACGCGGTAGAAGTGAAACTTTCTGAAAACTAAAGTAGACAAGAATGGGGAGACTACAAAGCACTCTTTTTTATCAATGAGAAGGACGATTTTTTCCATATATTTGTTGTCGAATTCCAGTGCACCTTTTCTTACACTTTTGGTCATCTTATTATTACGTGGGTTTTCTTCTTCGGAGTCTCTAGATGCCGCTTTCTTTTGTGTTTTCTTTGCCTGTATGATTTTGTAGGATTCGATCCTTGGTCCGCTGAATGTCTTGCCACTGAGTTTCGTCAAGCGTTTTATACCACTAGACCAAAGGAGACTTACGTGAGACCATGGATATTATCGAATTATATATATTTATAGTTTTGTTTTAAAGAAAGACAAACATTCCCGGGTTACGAATAACCCAACAATGTTTGAAAATCTCCTACTACCACCACAGAAAGCCGAAAATGTTGCTTGTGCTGTGATGGAGGACTTAGCCAGCCGAGGAAACGAACACGCGACGCCCGGGTGGGACCCAAGCGCCATGCCCACTCAACCACTGCCCGGTCGGTATTGAAACGAGTACCTGTGAAAAAAATAAATATGTATTTTTATTTTTAACTTCATGAGTAAAAACAAGTACGGGTTTGAATCCTGCAATCATATATAAAGATCGCAGCCAATAATATGTGCGTTAAGAAAATAAAAATAGTGTTTTTAGTTCTTAATCGAAATATGATACAGTTAAAAGTAACCGAATTGGATATAGACACCTTAGCTCAGTTGGTAGAGCTGTTGGCGCTGTTGCCATGTAAGCAGAAAATCCTGGGTTCGTGTCCCAGTGGAGCCAATATCTTTTTCTGATTTTTCTGTCTCCAGTTGTTCGATTGAGTTTCGCTAATATTGTCTTCATTTAATTAAATAAATATTTTATTGCTGTCGATGAATGTGTTTATCTCTGTTTAGTATCGCTCGTTTCCGTTTCATCGAGTTTTAAATCACAACGGTGCTAAAGAAGTTTCACTGCAAAAGCAGAATGTGTCTTTCACACGCGGTAGAAGTGGAATTTTCAAAAAACTAGAGTAGACAAGAGTGGGAAGGCTACGAAGCACCGCACAAAGAGGAGACCGATTAAACTATCTCATTATTTCGCAGGCTAAATTCTATAGATGTATGTGTTTGTCTCTCTATAGGACGGCCGGCGTGGTCTAGCGGTAAGGCTCTTGACTTGGAATTCGAAGGTCGCGGATCGAATCCCGGCGTCGCAAATAAATTTTATTGGATTAATTTGTGTTATTTCACAATTAATTAATTAAAAATAATATACAGCATATTTGCGGCACGTTCCAGAGTGGAAGATACTCTCAGTATCGCCCTGGTGTAGGACCACCATTCAGAATTGAATCGTTGCTTAAATGGCTTTAGCCATGTTTAATGACTAGATCTGAGTAGCCAGGTACTTCCCCACCTTCCTATACCTCATCTCCTTCCCCTCCTGTCATAGTCTCACTGGCTCCAGACGGGAGCAGCTGAGACTCTTGTGAGGTATTCATATAAAAAAAATTGTGTGCTTTAGACCACACGACTGTAGTAAAACTACAAGACAAACCTCGCCCAATGAACCCAGATATCCCTGCTAAGTTAGCAAACGTAGCGAACGGGGTGACCTATGACCTAGGGATGACATATATAACATTGGGGTGAAATATGACCATGCGTGACCTACAACCTTGGAGTGACCTTGGACCTTGGGGTGACCTACGTCTTTGGGGTAACCTACGACCTTAGGGTGACCTACGGGTGACGGATGACGACCTTGGGGTGACCATCCTTATCCTTATACTTACTCTTATCACTCCCCAAGTCAAGCGTGCGTAAACACCCAACCGTTCGCCTAGCAATCGATCACCGTTCGCATCGATTACCGTTAACAATCACCACTTTTCGTAACGCATTCACCAGTTTACCCCCCGAGTCGGGCGTGCGTAAAGAAGTTTTACTTCAAAAATAAAAAAAGTCCTTTTTTTCGTTTTATCAAGTTTAAAATCTGTGCTAAAGAAGTTTTCACTTCAAGAATGGTGCTGAATGGTCATTTCTGATGAATATGTCAGATTTGAATTTCTGCGAAACAATTGGACCTGAATCTGCAAGTAATTATAGTCGTTGTCTGTTTACCTTATACCGTGATAGGTGCGCTGTGGTAATACCGATCATTACGGAGGCTGGCTCCACTAACATACTTACTGCGACTGAGTGTACTCTCACTCTCTGCGGAGAGTTGCATCTTGTTGCACAACCAAACGAGCCTCTCCGTCAGAAAGTGGGTCGGCCTTTTCTCCGGTGGTCGTCATCAGCAGTAAAAACCACCGCACGTCATGGAGACACGCTAACTGGGACATCGTGGTACATCCGATCATTGATGATTATTATGGTGTACTATCAATTCCTCTTTTTGACATTAACTCTGCACTGTTTACAATTCCATTGAAACTCCGCATTTAAATTATTGTTCTAGTGTTTTATTCCTATGCAACGAAGCCAAAAATAATAAACTACAGGTTATACAAAATAGGGTGATGAGGATGATTTTAAAATGCAACATTTTACTAGAGTTAAAATTATGTTACAAAATTTAAATATGATGACAACAAAACAACATTATAATATATAATACATTAACAATGATACACAAACTTAAAAATAATATGCTCCCAAATTATCTGCAGAGTAATATTATGTTCCAAGAAAATGTTCACAATTATCCTACGAGAAGACGCGGAGACTTTAGGCTTCCCGTAACTAAACTTTCGTGCACACAAAATAGCGCGTTTTATAAAGGTCAAAAACTTTATAACAGTCTGCCAAAGGCCGTAAAGGAAGCCTCAAGTTTCAGCACTTTTCGTAGGATATGTGCACTATAAGTAAAAAATATGTTTTGATAACTTGCCAATTTTACGCACCAGATTTAAATGTCCGGGTTAAATTTTCCTAACAGGAAAAACTAAACCCTTTCACACACTTCCCCAAATGATCATTTAGTCAACCCACGCTATGCAATTGCACTATGTAAGTATTATAAATACAAGAACAACATGTCAACCTACTAGAGACCAAATGGGAATATAATTCACCGACTCCAGATATTTTCATATCAGAGGGTTCGGCTCTGTGGCATTTCTAATTGAACCTATAAATCCTACTGATCCCTCAATATAAATATTTAAAAAATCTTTTGTAATCCTACGTGTATTTAAAATTACTGATTTTTGCATTTTTATATACAAATTCTTTGATAAATCTAATATGCTTAAATTTTGAATCAGATTCCTAGGTGTGGTGAACGTATGTCTTGCGGTATGAAGAGACATGCGTGTATGAGTGAGACAGCATGAGGCACGTATAAAAGGGTGTGATTGTTGTCTACCGTCCTCTTTGGATTATCGCTTCGTAAGAAGCACTACCTGTACCATATCTCGGAATAAACTCGCTAAGTCTACCTACGAGTATTTATTGTTCAATCTCCCTGAACTGAGAGCACAATATAGAGGAATCTGGATCCATACAAAGGAGTCCAGAAAGTAATGTTGATACCGGCCACGGTCATCACATTTGGCGCAGCCGATAAAGGAACGAGAAGCAGCCAAAATCACATTTGGCGCAGCCGATAAAGGAACGAGAAGCAGCCAAAATAACATTTGGCGCAGCTGAAAAGGAACGAGAAGCAGTCAAATCATATCACATTTGGCGCGGTTTGAAAAGAACCACGGGCAGCCAAATTGTCACATTTGGCAGTCGAAAGAGGAATCCGAGATTGAGGCTACAGGGGCAACAGGCAAGAGCAGCAGATATTGGCATCCGAGGAACAGCAAGGCGCTGGTTTGGTTATTCAGTGCCGAGAATCAGGAGCATACACGTAAGGCGTGGATGGAGAAGTCCGGGTCTTCAGGAGAAGACCAGAGACCAGGTGCAGACCTCACGGAAGGCGTGTACGGTTCAGTTCGGCCCCCGGCTGACACTGTCATCCTTAAAACTTGTCCCGAATCTAACTCTAAAAATACGGTAAAAGTTTATTTTTTAGTGATTTGTATACGTTATAAGTGAGTAGGGATTCTATCCCCATCACATAAATATATTTTCTGTGAATATTTATCACAGTTAAGTGTAAATTTACAAATTTAATTGCGAAAGTGACGTTTTACTTAAGTGTATTTCTGCGAACAATAGTGCAGTTTTATAACTCTATTATAGTTTATAAGTACCAAATCTGTTCCTATTTGTGATAATTTTTAGTTATATAGTGTTTAAATATAGTGTCTAGCGTTAATCTACGATTTAAAAACTGAAAACGAGTTTTGACCCAAAGGTCAAACCTTGCGATATATTAATTCTTAAAGTGACTCATACGCGATTAATTCCGTTAAATTTCTTGAACACCCGTATAAAATCGGACGGGGATCAAAAATCCCTACCAGTTACTGAAAAGATATTTTAGTTCGGTTATATAATTAAAAAGTTATTCAAGTTTACAATTATTAACTGACGGTAGTTGAAATTGTTAGTAAATAAAGTGTCTTTTCATCAACGGTCTATTCATCAAGTTTCATTCCAACAACTTTATACAAAAAACGTCTTTACATTTTAATTAATACGCCAATTCTTTTTTTTTAATAAGTTCAAAGTGTGAATTCAAGTAGAGGGGAGGCACCCGAAGCTGAAAAACATCGTCTTCTTCTTCCTTTCACCCAGTTTTTAAAAATTCTGTACCTAAAATAGACAAATAAACATTGATTTTAAATTTTTTTTTTTAATAGATGCTTACTGGTGAGGGTTAGTCCGGTAAAGCATACAACAATCTTACGAAGTCTTCTTCTTCTTCTAAAAAAAAAAAAAAAATTTTTTTTTTTTTTTTTTTCTATACTATTGTTCTTTATTTTATTTTTAAAGAGATTTTATCACTCGTGACGGCTTCCCTGTTTCGAGAGTCATAATGGAGTCTGACTCAGATGAGCATGAAGAGGTTGAGCAACAGCAGGGTGAAATTTTGACAAATTTCCAACTTTTAGCGAAAGAAAATACGGACCTTAGGAGGGCACTTCGATCCACTCAGGAAGTCTCCCCAAGGTTGAAAGCCCTAGAAAGATCGTTGTGCGTACGAGAACCACCACTGTCATCAGGAGCGACTAGTCGTGTTGAATCACCGTATACAAGCATCCATGGTAGTCGCTCTGACGAGCCACAAACATCTCAGGATCCCATCACGGAAGCCCCTACACCAAAAGGGCAATCAGTAGATCCCGCTACACAAATCAGGTCTTCACCAAATCAAGCCAACAGAAAGCGCCAGAGAGAGGAGGATTCTACATTGCCGGAAGCGAATAACGATTATTTCGATTTTAATGCTGAAACTCTAGACCCAATATGGACCCAGATGACGATAATTTCACAGATCATCTCCGAAGGCAAAAATAGATTAAATAAAGAGGACCGAACCACGGTCGCGAGATCTTTGGATGAAATAAAAAAAAACTTGCTAAACTTTGCAATGGCCCACGCAGCGGTGACCTCGAGAGCGCAAACACTGTCAGAAGTCTTAGCGACCCAAAATAAGAGCACGTCGACGAAATTAGACAAAATAATATCACAAACTAGTCTAGCTCCAACCAAACCCTCTGGACAAATCCCTATTCCCAGAAAATCCTATGCTAGTGTGGCCTCAGAGGCTCCTGCCTCCAAAACCATTACGATGAATGGTTACGAAAGACCTTTACCAGCGCTTCAACCGACCTTGCTTTTCTACCCAACACAACCAGAGGGTAAGACATCTGAAGAGCTGCAGAAAAACCTGACCTCGATTCTAGATCCCAAGAAGGATGGTTTTCAAGTGGTGAAAACGCGTAAAATTAGAGGCGCAGGTATTGCCTTGCAGACCACCTCACCTAACGGCCTGTCCAACATAAAAAAAGTTGCAGACAAATTAACAGCAAAAGGCATAAAAATTGTTGCTCCTCAAGGTAGGTTACCCAAGATAGTAATCTACGATGTACCCAAGGGAGAACCAGAGTCTGACACACCCCTTTTCAGTGAGATATTCGATAACAACATATTAGGTAAGTGTAATCTCACGAAAGAAGACCACCTCCGTACGATGAGAAGAGTATCTTTGTTTGGCAAAAGAGATACTGGCACTATGAATATGGTTATTACATGCCATCCGGAGGCCAGAAAGATTCTCATCGACAGCGGCCTGTGTTTTCTTGGCTGGAATGCGTGCAGAGCTCGCGATTACCTCGGGGCTACGCGATGTTTTAAGTGCCATCAATATGGCCATGTCTCTAAGGCCTGTACCCAGGAAGTCATAACCTGCCGACACTGCGCCGCAGCCGGCCACGATTACCAAGATTGTCCCAAGAAAACACAAGCTGCTGTCTGTGCTACGTGCACCAGGTTCAAGAAACCGGCTGACCACTCCACGGGTGACAGATCGTGCCCAGCCCAGAAAGCAGCCGTAGAGAATCAGGTCCGAATGACCGATTATGGATATTAATAAATTTCTCTCCATAGGGCAGATCAACCTGCAGAGGTCACGGGCGGCCACAATCGAGGCGCTGCGGGTCATGTCTGACCTAAAAATCGACATCTTGCTAATTCAGGAGCAATACACTAGGCTAGGTAAGACACCAGTTAACTTTCCGGGTGCGGTACTCGAAATCGGCACCTCGCCGGGGGCGGGTGTTCTGGTCAATACTTCATTGATCAGCCCCCTCCTTCTAGTGGGATTGTCGAATGAATACCAAACCTGCGTATCAATTAAATTTGGGACAACTGAGATCTTTTTGATCTCAGTTTACTTTAAATATTGTAATCCAGTAGGGCCACATATCTTGAGTCTGACGCGCGCCCTAAACGCGCTTAAAGGACGTAACATAGTTATCGGAGGAGACTTTAACGCTCGCTCACCACTGTGGTTCGATTCTTGTAATTATAGGACGGAGCGCTCAGACGCCGTCGAAGACCTCATTGCGGCGCAAGGTCTATCAATAATAAATGAACAAAGTATCTATACCACTTTCTCGAACACTTCTGGTGAGAGCAACATTGATTTAACTCTTTGCTCTGGATCTGTTGCGACCAAGATATCAAAGTGGACAGTTCATGAAAGCGCAATTGCCTCTGATCACAGGCTAATAACATTTACGGTTGGTGTCAAAAAGACGGAAGCTCCAAGATCCTCCTGGAACTTCAAAACCTCCCGGGCGAATTGGGATAACTTTGGGGATGCTCTACGTGATACTTTAAGGGGATTTCACGACGTAGCAGCTAGAGATCCAGATAATTTGGGGAATTTTTTTAATGCAGCCGTGGTATCAGCTGCCGAGCTGTCTTTGGGAAGATCAAACCCAAAGACGGTTATCAGGACGCCGTGGTGGTCGAGTGAGCTGACTTCACTGAAAGGGGCCTATAAGAGAGCCTATCGAGCCCTGAGCGTGTCCAGACGTGGCGAGTGTACGCAGGAGGAGACATATGCCCTTCAGTCACGACTCAGTGGCTCCCGTAAAGCCTTCAAACAGGCCGTCCTCTCAGCGAAACGAGCTGCATGGCATAATTGGATACAAGAAGTGGGCAACGCCAACCCGTGGGATATCCACAGCGCCATTGATAAAACGGGAAAAGGCTCTGACCGGTATTTGACTAGTGTAATAACCGAAAAGGACGGAATGAACGTTGAAAGTGTGGACGTGGCATCCACTCTCAATACACTTCTGGGTAAGTTAGTTCCTGTAGATTCATTAATTGGGGAAAGCGACCACCACAAACAGATTAGAAATCTGTCACGGCTCCCACCGAGAAACCTCGCCCAGGAGGTTAGGATGACACCAGTAACTAAAGCGGAAATCGAGCTGATAATCAAGGGTTTGGGTCTTAAGAAGGCACCAGGGCATGATAGGCTCAATGGAATAATAGCGAAGCAAGTATGGATCCACGCCAAGGAGGAGCTCTTCCAGGTGATGGATACATGCATGAGAAGAGGAACTTTCCCTTCTGAATGGAAGAGGGGCGTGCTTAGGATTATACCAAAGGGGAACGATAAACCAAGGTCGGACGTGAAGGCGTACCGTCCAATCACCCTGCTACCTGTCCTGGGGAAGATCCTGGAGAAACTGATTCGGCAGCGTTTACGTCATACCTTATCCCCACCCTGCGAGCGGCAGTTTGGTTTTGTCCCTGGTATGTCCACTGAGCACGCCATCACGTATGCGCTTGACTGGGTGAAGGCTTGCCAAAAGAGGTACGTAATCGGAATCTTCCTCGATATCACTGGTGCCTTCGATCATGCGTGGTGGCCGATGATACTTGTCAAGCTCAAAAATAGGAAATGTCCACATAATCTATTCAAAATCTGCGCTGATTACCTCTGCGACAGAACTATCATCCTTTCTTTTGGAGACTACCTGATTGAACGAATAGTTGACATGGGTTGTCCTCAGGGTTCAATCCTTGGACCTGAGTTTTGGAACATTTTGTTTGACGATTCCTCCAGGCTGCCCTTGCCTGAAGGATGTATCTCGGTGGATTACGCTGATGACAAATTGTATCTGGTCTCGGGGAACAGCAGAAAGGAAGTTGAGAGTAAAGCTGGAGAGGTTTTAAGTGTGACTTTAGAATGGGGAAAGAGAAATCGGCTGACCTTCGCTCCCCACAAGACCATGGGACTCCTGATGAAGGGTAACCTCAATAGAAGTAGAAATCCCACCATCAAAATGGGAGATACCAACATCCGATTCGTTGAGAACACTAAATACCTAGGCGTCACTTTGGATCGAACGTCCTCATTCTTGACCCATGTTAAAAGCGTATCAAGTAAGGCCCAGGCCCTCTTTTTGAAATTGAGAAGAATCTCTACTGCCGAGTGGGGACTGCGGTCTCCAGCGCTCCGTCTCCTATACAGGGGGGCTTACGTGGCGCAAGTCTCGTATGCGGCCTCTGTGTGGGAGCACCGCCTGGAGAATGCACTCATACTCTCGGCGCTCAAGAGAGGCCAGCGAGTCCCCTTGCTGGCACTTTCGGGTGCGTACAGAACAGTCGCTTCGGACGCTTTGCCAGTTTTGGCCGGCGTTTTGCCTATCGATCTTGAAATTAGGGAGGTGTTAACAAAGAAGCTTCTAACAAGAGGAAGAACTGCCACCCATCATGGTATTGAGCTAATACCAGGTGGAGCAGTTTCCCTTCCAGGACTTCTTAGAGAGATGCGAGAAAGAACTTTGAGAGAATGGCAGGAACGTTGGGATAGGTCAAATACGGGAAGGTGGACTTTCTCCTTCTTCCCGTCAGTTAAACTCAGAATGGAAGGGGCGCACATCACTAGGGATCATCATGTGACCCAACTTCTGTCCGGTCACGGGGAGTTCAGAGGGAGACTTCATAGTCTCTCTCTATCACCCCATTCTAACTGCGCTTGCGGTAATACTGATCAAACAGCCGAGCACATTCTGTGGCACTGCGAGATTTTGACGGATGCCCGAGAGGAAATGCTCGATGGCTTGCAAGTTACTACGAGACCAGCTTGGAATGCGGATCTCGTTTCGAATAAGGTGAACTTTGAGTGTTTGAGGAAATTTACGAAAGTCTGGGTTGAGAGATGGCCTGATCTTAGAGTCGCTGACTAGTTGTAAAATCATGTAGGTGCCAGATGTATCTGCTCTTGAATCCACGGATATTCTCTTTACTTCATTACATCTACTGCTAGTATTTTATGTTTCATGCTTTATATCTGCATATTTTTTTTTGTTATATCATCTCTATCTTAGGTACCTTTATCTTATTCTATTATATACATGTTATTCCTATTTCTTTTATTTTTGTGTGACTTATCTTTTTTCTGCTTATTTTATTTCTTTTCACATGGTTTATTATAGATTTCACTAAGCTATGCTAGACGAGGTTTTATCGAGATACCTGTTTATTATTTTCATTATTTTTATCATTTTTGTTTGCTTTTCTTCTTTTTTTTCCAGCTTCATATTCCAAGGAACACTATCGATTCAACTAACATAATCGACTCTGTTTTTTTTTATTATTTTGTTTAGGTTTCTTTGTTCCTCTTTTTCTTTTTAGTCTCACAATGCTACCTTGCTTCGCTCAGAAGGCTGAACTGAACTGCATCTATCTGTTTTGTTATGTTTCTTTTCCCCTTCTGGGGGTGCGCTAGACCTCGTCCTTGCATCAACAGGAGTCAGTCGACGATGGCACGGTGCCCTCTAAAATTAATTGCGCCACCCCCAGCAAAATGTGCAGGCTTTAGGTTTGGGGGGGCGACCTTGGCTCTCCTTCGCCTTGCCTCCGGCTACTCGACGCTGAATTCCTTAGGGTCGTCGGGTATTTCCCCCCAATCTCCCATTTACTTTTCTTTGAGGCATCACCGAGGAACCGGCTAAGGGGCGCGGAAGCTGAGTGTGGTTCACGACTAGACCGAACGTCATGCGCATTCTTGCTGGGACTGCCAATCGATTAGAGAGGACTCCCAACCGTTTGCCATACCTTTATTACTTATCTACTGTGTCTTCCTCCCAATCAGGTGCTTGTAGGATACGCTGGATACAATCACCCAGCGCTTGCCACCTCGTGGACTTTCACCAACCTGTCCCATTGTCTTGCCTATTTTTGTTATACTAACACATATTGTATCTGTATTTCCCGCTAAGCACTTGCATACTGCTTGCTAACAACGTATGCAGGGACATTGGAGGTTTAGTTTCGTTATCAAATGTAGAGTCGTTTTTACCAAAAAAATTAGAGTCCTTGCAAGAGCCTTGAAGGGGTAACCATCTGTTACCTATACCAGGGCGGGTATGTGGTGGGTCCTCCAATGTATCTGTGTGAAGATGGAAGGGGGAGAACTGCCCAGGTTTTGTCATTTGAGGGACAAACTGGAGACGTTCGTGTTGCAATACGAACAGTTCATCCTCGTCAATGATGACAAGTTAAATTCGGTAGAAAAAAAGAGAGCGGTTTTAATATCTCATTTACACACAGAGACAATAGATTTATTGATTGATTTGTGTTTTCCTAAAAAAATTACAGATATTACGGTCGAAAATTTATTGTTATTACTAGAGAATCATGTAGGTATCAAACGAAATGTTTTCAAAGAGCGCGAAATTTTTTTTGCTACGAAACAAAAAAGTTCAGAATCGGTTAATGATTATATAGCACGGTTAAGAAATCTCGTTAGATTTTGCAAATTCGAGGACAGACTTGAATATAATTTAAAAGATGTTTTTGTCACCGGTCTTCGAGTGGGGCGTATTAAGGAGAAATTATTTGTAGAGGCTGAAAACTTTTCATTAAAAAAGGTTATAGAATGTGCTATTGCTATGGATTCATTCGAGGTAATGAATAAGCAAATTAAAACGGAAAGTGTTGATTTAGTAAATAAATTTAAAAATACATCGAACAATTTGTCACAAAAACAAAATTCGGTAGGTAAACATTTTTTTAGAACTTCGGACAAGAATGTTACATCGTACAGAGCGAGGTCAGCGGACCGAACAAAGTGTAAACATTGCGGGAATTATCACGATTCAGTAAACTGTAAATTTAAAGACGTGTTTTGTTATAAATGCAGAGTAAAAGGGCATATTGGGAAGATATGTCGCAGTTTAAAATATAATAACATTTCTTCAGTGTTCGTAAATACGCAGGAACATAAAAACATGTTGCGGATAAACGCAGTATATTGTGAACCAATATTGTGCAAAGTTTTAGTGAATAATGTGGAACTAAACGGTTTATTGGACACAGGGGCGGCAATTTCGATTTTAACGGACGAAGATTATGTTAAACATTTCAAACATTTGATGTTAAAACCAAAGGATTTAACCTTAATGGGTTACGCTAACTGTAAGTTAAATTTATTGGGTTGTATCTTATTAACAGTTGAATTTAACGGTTATAGGGAAATGTTAGAATTTTGCGTAGTAAAACAGGGAACAATTACGGTTCTAGGGCGTGATTTCATTAAAAAGTTTAATATTGGATTTACGGGCTTACAATCTACTTTATCCCGGGAGGGAAGTGAAAATGTTTCTCACAATATGGTTGAGAATAATACTAGTGTAATTGATAATTTAATTCGGAAATTCCCGGAGGTTTTTTCGGAGAAACTGGGTAAATTCAATAAATATAAAGTGCATTTGAAATTAAAAGAGAATGCGGAACCGAAATTCTGCAATCCGAGAAATATACCGTTTGCCTTAAAAGCAAAGGTTGAAGCGGAATTGGGCCGGTTACAATCGGAAGGTATTTTAGTTCCGGTAAACTATAGTAAGTTTGCGTCTCCAATCGTTCCCATAGTAAAAACTAACGGCGAAATAAGGATTTGCGGTGATTATAAGGCAACAATAAATCCACAGCTAGTGGTAGATAAATATCCGATGCCACGGATAGAATGGTTATTTTCTCAAATGGCGGGTGGAATAATTTTTTCCAAGATTGACTTGAGGCAAGCGTACCTACAATTAGAACTAGATGAGGAAAGTCAGGATTTCACAACTATATCTACTCATTTAGGATTGTTTAAATTCACGAGATTAGTGTTTGGGATTAATAGCGCACCAGCTATTTTTTGTAAAACGATAGCTTCATGCTTGCAAGGTTTGAAAAAAACAGCGGTATTTTTAGATGATATTGTGGTAACAGGAGATTCGGAAGAAGAACATAATGAGAATTTAACAGCAGTGTTAAATAGATTAAAAGATTGTGGATTTAGTGTAAATATTCACAAGTGTATTTTTAAGGCGTCATCAGTAACTTTTCTAGGGTTTGAAGTTTCAAAGGAAGGAATTAAACCATTGAAAGACAAAACTATCGCGATTAGTAAGGTATCGCAACCTACAGACATTACGGAATTACGAAGTTTTTTGGGGTTAGTGAACTTTTACAGGTCATTTGTACCTAACATGTCTGTACTTCTAGATCCGTTACATAATTTATTGAGGAAAAATACACATTTTGAGTTTAATCAAGATTGCTTGGAAGCTTTTAATAAAATTAAGTCAATTTTATGTGATGATAGAGTGCTAGCTCATTATGATCCGGATGTAACATTGAAGATTGTTACAGATGCCTCAACAAAAGGGTTAGGAGCGACGCTTTTACATTGTTATGATAATAATTTACAGAGACCGATTTCTTTTGTTTCTCGAAAATTAACTGAAGCAGAAAAGAAATATTCAATTTTGGATTTAGAAGCAACAGCTATAGTGTTTGCGTTAAAAAAATTTTTTGAGTATATTTATGGAAGGGAATTCATTTTAGAAATAGATAATGAACCGTTATGTAGAATTTTTGGTGATAAGAAAGGTATCCCAGTATTAGCGTGTAACAGACTTCAACGTTATGGGGTAATTCTGTCGTCGTTCAATTACAAAGTACAGTACGTGAAATCAGCATTGAACTGTTCGGACTATTTGTCTCGGGTTCCTGTCGAGGAACCAGTTCACGTAGAGAATGACTTTGATACTCAAATTCTAAGTTTATTTAAAAATAACAGAGATTTACCTATAGATGTAGAGGAAATTAAAGCGGAATCAAGTACAGATAAAATTTTATTGGAAATTAAACATTATCTCAGAACAGGGTGGCCAAATAAAATAAACAAGGAGGATTCAAAATGGATTTACTGGATTAAACGGAATGAGTTATCCATAATTGATGATTGTTTTTTTTGGAATCATAGGCTAATAATTCCAGTAAGTTTAAGAGAAAAAATTTTAAACTTGTTACATAGATCTCATCTAGGTATAGCAAAGATGAAAGGTTTAGCCAGAGGTATATTTTGGTGGCCAGGGATAGATGGAAATATTGAACTTTTAGCGAGAGGATGCGAAATTTGTTCAGAGGTTCAACCTTCGCAACCAAAGAGCGAATTGACTCCGTGGCCTATAACGGAAGAAATATGGAGTAGGGTGCATATTGATTATGCGGGCCCAGTTGCAAATAAATATTTTCTTGTAATTATTGACTCAACCTCAAAATGGTTAGACTGTGTAGAAGTAAAGTCTCCAAATTCGTATAACACTATTAAAATATTAAAGGGTTTATTTAGTTATTTCGGGAGTGTACAGACAATAGTTTCAGATAATGGAGCCGCTTTCATGTCAGCGGACTTCAAAGAGTTTTGTGAGATGAATAACATCAAACATTTAACTACTCCGGTAAATCATCCACAATCAAATGGTCTAGCAGAAAACGCGGTTCGAACGTGTAAAAATTTTTAAAAAAAAATGATGATAAGAAATAAGTTTCAGTCAGGTTATGAGGAAAAATTAGGAAATTTTTTAATTGATTACAGAAATGCACCACACTGTACAACTGGCTTAGAACCTGCAGTTGTAATGTTTGGAAGGAAACTAAGGTCAAACTTAAACAGTTTTGTACCGAGAGGGGGGAGAGATAAGGATAATAGAATTAAGAAAGAAACAAAAATTAAAATGTCTAAATGTCAGGAAAATCAAAAATATTATTATAAAAGAAATAATAAAGAATCGGGGGGTTTTTCGATTAATCAAAAGGTAATGGTTAGAGATTTCAGAGACCAAAACAATGATAAATGGGTACCAGGGAAAGTGTATAAACAATTAGGAAAAAAACTTTATATAATTGAGGTAAATTTAAATGGTAAAATTATGTTTTGGAAAAGGCATTTTGATCAGTTGTCTAAATTATGTGTGTCATGGGAAAAGAAACACAGCAATCTTTATGTCGCGTCTGAGACGAAGAGACTGTCGTATGATGAATACGATGTCTCCAGCTTTGGCCTGGATGACAGTCTAATGGGTTTTTCTCCTTCTCATTCCAGCCCCAGTGATCCAGTGGCGTCAACGTCGGGAAATTGGAAGGACCGACTACGACCACGAACACACAGATGAGTCAATGAAGGCAGCACTCAGCTCTCGACTCAACATGAATTACTTACATTGTAAATATTGGAATATTTTATGTATTGTAAATAATTATCAGTTCATGTTGTGTAACTGTCTTCGGATTTAAGTGTGGAGGGATGTGGTGAACGTATGTCTTGCGGTATGAAGAGACATGCGTGTATGAGTGAGACAGCATGAGGCACGTATAAAAGGGTGTGATTGTTGTCTACCGTCCTCTTTGGATTATCGCTTCGTAAGAAGCACTACCTGTACCATATCTCGGAATAAACTCGCTAAGTCTACCTACGAGTATTTATTGTTCAATCTCCCTGAACTGAGAGCACAATATAGAGGAATCTGGATCCATACAAAGGAGTCCAGAAAGTAATGTTGATACCGGCCACGGTCATCACACTAGGTATTATGCCAGTGGCCGAAATAACAAATGGTAATATTTTTATAGTCCGAGAATGCCAAAATTCTTTTAATCTCATTTCCTAAATCTGTGTATATTCTAATTTTTTCAGAAACAGTTTTTTATAATAATTCTTAATTAATTAATCTTATATAATAATTCTAGTTATCTTTTTTATATAGTATTCTTTTTAAAATGTACTTGTAAATGTTACTGTACTTCGTAAATTGTATTCTTTTCTGTTTTCCTACTAGATGTATGAATAAATCTACGTACATCTAAATAAAAATTTCAGAAACAAAACCAAAGGAGGCCCTGAGGAAAATAATTTCCTTCTATGTCATCTGAAATACTGTGTGGAGGGTCTTTTTGAGGTGAGGAAGAAATGAACATTGTTCTTAAAGAGACCCATGTTGTAGGAAGAAGAAACACAAAGATCGGCAAATCGTTCCACAGCCGAGCTGTTAAACACAAGAACGAGTCGAAGAAGTGATCTGTTCTCATGTGACAGATGTCAACCGTGTACATATGTTGGGCATGGGTTTGGCATGTTTCCCGACTATGCACCGGTGCCGAAGAGTGCCGGAGCATCTTCTATTGATAAGGATAGCATTCCCACCCGACGCCTGTGCTCTAAAGATTGCAATCCGTTTTTAAACTAGGTGAAGCTATCAGATTGACCGCCCGTTTCTGCACATAGTCGAGGGTTTTCTTCAGGTATTAAGGTCTCCATAGCAGAGGTGGCTGCCAAATTCAACCGTGGGGCGCACTTGTGATTTGTACACGGTTAGCAGTTGTGTACTATCTGCAGTATCTGCGGGCCCTGTACAGTACGCCCAGTTTTTGGCTAACTTAAAGAGATGAGTGACGAGAGGGTAGGGGGAGGAGGCAGAGTGGGATAATACCATGATACCTAATACCATGCGAGCGAAGCCGCGGGAAAAATCTGGAAAATAATAATTTCATGTCGCTATTAAATACAAGCAAACAAGCATTTGACGACTTCCGTGGTCGAGGGCAAGGTTCTGGACTAGCAATCCGGAGGTCGCAGATTTGTATTAATTTGTATTATTTCTCGATTTATTAATTTAAAGAATATTTAATACGTTTGGGTCATTTTCCCGAGTGGAAGATACCCTCAGTATTGTCCTGGTGTAAGACCACCATTCAGAATTGAATAGTTTCAAGAAATGCCTTTAGTCGTGTTTGATTACCAGATCTAAATATCTAGGTACATCCCTTCCTTACTCTTTCCCATCTCCTTCTGCTCCCTACTACCACCAGCCTCACAACACACCCTGATTGGGGATGTTATTGTCTCACCGGCTCCATACAATTGGGATCAGTTAGGACTCTTGTGCTGTATTCACATTTTTCAAAAGTAGATTTACATATTTTGGTAGCATAGCTGCGTTTGCATTTTTGCCATTACAGCCAAAATCTTCGTTTGAATCTATGATTTCGTTAGCAATTGCGTTGCTGCTACCTACAAGTGGACAAAAAATTCGCTAAATTCCCAATCAAATAGTTTTGAAATTGGCCTGAAGATTCTTGCAAAAACTGGCCGTTTTGAAACAATATTGTAAATAATGCTCCCGTTGACTGACTTTGCTAAAAAGGAAAACAAAACGGCGATAGCTGGTCTTGTTTCATAGAGCCACATTAAGTGCGGATCGCGTGCATGACCAATAGCACACTTTTCACAGTGGTGAAGTTGTTATGTCCCCTCCATACCGCGGCACGGTGTTATGCAAGGATTTGCTCAGGTATGCCGGTACGGATAGTTCCGAGAATGTACGCAGGTTAGGAATTAATAAATGAAGATTAAGAAAAGGACGCTTATAAGGTTTGAGTGTGGATGAGAATCCGTGTCTTGGACATTAGGCAACTTTAAGCCAATTTTTGTTTTCATTTTCTAGATTTTTATGTGCTTTAAAGAGGGGAATCATTTGAATTGCTGAATTTAAATCTACTGTTCACATACAAATAGTATGTGTCGGTTTTCTGTTTAAGGATCTAAACGTCACAAAATTTATAAAACTGGAGAGACTTCGGTGGCTGGGTCATTTATTTATTTTATTTTTGTTTTATTTAAATACACAAATCATTTTTCAAAATTTTATTTATACAAATCACAAGTGCGCCCCACGGTTGAATTTGGCAGCCACCTCTGTTCTGGAGCTCCAAAATACCTGAAAAATACCCGCGACTCTGCGCAGAAACGGGCGGTCTTCCATCTTAACAGATGGATTGCAATCTTTAGAGCACAGGCGTCGGGTGGGAATGCTATCCTTGTTCTACCGGTATTACAATGGAAGATGATCCGAGGAACTAGCATCATTGATCCCTTCCGCACCGGTGCATAGTCGGGAAACACGCCAAACGCGTGCCCAACGGTTGACATTTGTCACATGAGAACGGGTCGTTTCTTCGACTCGTTCTTGTGTTTAACAACTCGGCTGTGGAATGATTTGCCGGCCTCTGTGTTTCCTCCTTCCTACAACAAGACCAATGTTCATTCCTTCCTCTCCTCAAAAAGACCCTCCACACAGCATCCCAGATGACATAGGCTCTGAGGGAAAATATTTTCCTCAGGGCCTCCTGTGTGAAGTTAATGTAAAAAAAAAGTTATTTAATTGTTTCAATAAATAATATTGTTTGATGAAAAAATGTGTAAATATTTAAATTTATCCGATAATAGGTTTTCACTGACGTATATTAAATTATTTAGTGAGTAGGTATAAAAAATAGTTAAATTAGGTTATGTGGATGGGATGGTGGAAGGGAGGGGATAGGGATGGATCATTTCTGTGTAAATAGTAGTATGTATGTGTAAATTTTATTTATTCGTTTTATGTTTGAAAATGTTAGGTACTGTGTTAAATAAGTCGAATTCACTCTATGAAATGTTAAAGAAGCGCGGTGAATGAATGAATTTAGTTTAGAGTTAGTGTTGCATGTTGAAGGTTTAATGCGAGGTTTTGTCTGGTTTGTCTGATAGGCACTCTTAATTTCGGGCAATCTATCATAGAGGTAGCTATTTTTTGTAAAAATAGTACGTCTGCCAAATTTCTTCGACTTTCCAAAGACGATATCCTGAAGTACGCAGCTGACTCATGTGGAGAGAATGACCGAGCATCAAGCACCAAAGTCTCTGCTGAACTCAAGACCGATAGGGCGAAGGAACCTGGGAAGACCAAGATTAAGATGGAGCGACAACGTCCTCAAAGATATATCTACCTTGGAGCTTCTAAACTGGAGAGAGCTGGCCTAAAACTGAGATGAGTGGAGGAAGACTCTTGAGGAGGCCAAGACCCACCAGGAGTTATAGAGCCAAGAGTGATGATGATGATGTAGGTATTCAAATTTTTACATGGCTATTATAAACTAAGGGCGGGTTTCTTCATTTGCCGAGAATGCTAAATGCAATGCTAATTGTAAAAGTAAACGATCGAAATTTAAAATTTTCTATGCAATTGACCGTTTACTTTTACAATTAGCATTGCATTTACCGAGAATGCTATGTTTCATCGGTAAGGAAAAATTGTTATCTAAAATTGCATGTTTTTATCAATATCAGCAAGCGGCAGCTATTTTTTTTATTTATTTTATTTTTTAGCTATACTGTCTAATAAATAAAGATACAGACAAGATAAGATAAGATAAAAAAAAACAGAGAAAAGTTGAAAAAATAAATAAATATATATATTTATATATTCAGTCATTCCTTCAACCCTTCTATGTTTTCTATGTTTTTCTATATTATCTATAATAATAATTAAAATTGAAAAACACCAGATGTGATGACGAAAACGTTATATGTAAACATATATTAAAAAAAAACAAGGAATAGCAAAATAAAAGTGAAATGAAAGTAAAATAAAAGTAAATTAGTAAAATAAAGTGTGCCAGTTTTATGTTAGATTAAATAAGTATTTTTAAATAAGATAATAACAAACTAAAAATAAAAAACTGAAAAACATCAGACGTGTTTAAAAGCGTAAAGTGGACAAACAATATACACTTACTTGTATACATTATTTTAAAAATTTCAATACAAAAAAATACATAAGAAATTTATCAGTTTTGTTACAATGAATTAAGTTATTTGTTAATTGATGGATAATTATAAGACTCCATTAAGTATTTGTCTAAAAGTGCTTAAAGTACACGAAAAATATCAGCATCGATACATTTTTTGTTATAAAGATTGCAAGTTCTTAATAAGAAAGAATTTTGCCTGAGACTGGTTGAAGCACTTTCGATATGAAACAATGACTTGTCTCTAGTTTTCTTACTCGGGATTCTAATATTAATTGATGACAAAAGAGCTGGACATCAATATGACCACTCAAGACTTTGTATAAGTAAGTTATATCCGCGATGTCTCCAGTGCCGTAAATAGCCTTTTCTGCGCCCTGTGCGAGCTTCTATAACTGCGCCCTATTAAGTGGACCCTTCGCCTATTATACGCCATTCTTGCGCCCCCCAGAGTCTACGCCCTGTGCCTGGGCACCGGTGGCACCGCCCTATTTACGGCACTGGATGTCTCTCCTACTTTTTAGAGTTTTAAGTCCATAGTGTTTTATAGAGCTGTCCATGTCATAATAACGCACATGTCTCTTAAAGTTCAAATGGTGTACAAATTTTCTTTGGACAGCTTCTATGCGCTTTGTGTGTATATTATACAGCGGATTCCATACAGGAGAAGCATATTCAAGATGACTACGAACATAGGAGTAATATAATATTTTGAGGGTATGGATATTGGTGAACTCTTTTCCAATACGGAATAAAAATCCAAACATGCTCATGGATTTCTTAACAATAATATCCACATGTGCCTTAAACGAAAGTTTATTGTCAATAAGAACACCGAGGTCTCGAATTTGATTGAGTTTTTTAAGTGCTTGACTGTTTGTAATATGATAATCATGTTCGATTGTTTTTTGGTTTTTTGTAAAGGTAATAACGTAACATTTGTCGGGATTCAAGCGGAGATAGTTGACAGTACAATAATTATTAAGTCTATTAAGATCTTCTTGAAGTTTATAGCAGTCAGAAATAGAGTTGATAGAAAGAAATATTTTCATGTCATCAGCAAAGAGCAAAACTTTAGAATGCTTAAAGCATTTTACAATGTCATTGATAAATATAGCTATATATACATATGTGTCTGTTTGTATTATTTTGGAAGTGGCAAGGATTCGGTCGTGTCCTTTTATTTGGGAATTCTTCCGCATTTAAGGAAACCAACGAAAAACCTTATTCGGGAAGATGGGGTCGACTGCCAACATTTTTTTTGTTTTTTTTTACATGAGCTCCACACAGGAGGCCCCGAGGAAAATAATTTAGTGGAGAGGTTTTAAGGGAGGGGTTTTAAGGGAAGGAAGGAGAGGAGAGTTCTAGGAAGGAAACGGTTTTAAGGGGTGGGTAGGAATCTGGGGTTCAGTGTGTCCTGGTTATCCATCTTTAAGACCTAGACAAACCTCACCCCTTGAATCCGGGCACCCCTGCCAAATCACCAAACGTAGCGAACCACTTGGGGTGACCTACGGCAAGGGTGTTGGTTATCCAATAAAGGTTCCCGGGGCGGCGGTACCCATTCCCGCCTCCCAAATTGGAAACTAGATCGGCCTACAGTATACATCTTTATGTGATGTCCTGCATTGTGAAGTGTGGAGTGTGCCAAAAACATACTAGCATACCTCTTCAACCACAAAACTACCTTTGAAAATGTCCAAACGGCTCCAGATACTAGAACCAACGAGCATAATATTTTAATTATCCGTTTTGCTAAAACAACTTTTGGCCAAATCTTTTGCAACACATCTCTACAATGCACGCCATTAGACAAAACACAATGTATCTTAAATGGTGTCCCGACAATTGGTCCGACGACAGTTGGTCCGGCGACAGTTGATCCGGCCGACATTTGGTCCGGCGACAATTGGTCCTGCCAAAAGTTAAGAAGATGTTTTCTTCAAGTAAGTATGCAAAGAGGATATACGGCCGTACAACCAAAGTCGATATACTTATATCTGAAGGCATCTTGAGTGAAAATCCACTGTAAAAATATTTTTACTAAAAATTTCGACTCTCTTATTTAACTTTTATATCTGAATACAACACAAGAGTCCCAACTGTCTCGAGCCAGTGAGATTATGGCATCCCCAATTTTGGTATGATGTGATGCTGAAAGTAGTGGGAAGGGGAAGGACATGTGGAAAATGTACCTGGCTATTCAGATATAGTCATCAAATACGGCTAAAGCCGTTTCAAGTAACGTTACAATTCTGAATGAATACTGACGAATAGCAAAATACGATGTACTTCGTGTTTTATTAAACATTTTCACAATTTTCGCATCGATTTTGTCGCTTTAAATACTAGAGCTCTCCTCTAACATTCGTAATTTCATATCTCTCCATCTTCTTCTTTTTTAGCCCGGTTGCGGCGTCTTAACGGAGAATTAGTCAATAAATTCAGTGTATAAATGAGACCAGATTCATCGACCAAAAAAAATTCCATAATACAGACGACTCTCGTTAATTCAAACCTGTGATAATTCGAACCTCTCTATAATTCAAAGTTATCACGAGTTCCCTACGAAATCTCTTTATATTTCGAACTAAATCCGTACATTTTTGTACACTTGGTAATTCAAATGAAAAAATCATTGCTATATAACAAAACGACGCGTTAATTCGAACTCATCGGCGTTCAACATTCGTCAATTCAAAGTTGCAGAGAGAAAGAGGCGGAAAGATTGTTACACACACGTTAAAAATACAATTTTGCGACAAGTTCAAACGTGTATTGTTTTTGTTATGATTAGTTTTTGACACACACTCTAACGAATTGGTTTGTGTTATCATTCAGTTACTGTTATCTTCCAATACTTATGGATGATGAAGAACCAGCAATAGAACCATTAATTGACATCAGCGATGTGAGTATTCTTGACTTTGTTCAAGTGGATGAAGATGTTGCTGTCTCAGGTTCACTAACCGATGGCGAAATTTTATCTGCGACAGATACTAATGAAAAAAGTAACGATAAAGATGAGGACGATACATCAGAACCTTTGGCAGAAGTGTCAGTTAAGGAAGCAAGATCCTCATTCGATTCCTTACAAACCTTCTGTCTACAAAACGAAAGTGATGAAAAAGCATTTCAGGCACTTTTTCTCTTAAAAAAAATTATTGAGAAGTCTGAGCAGCAGCAATGTGCTTTGAAGCAAACCAGTATAACAGAGTTCTTTCTTTCGAAAGATTAATTAATTCACATTATGATTACATGTATGTACACGAATGTACCTATAAACTTTTGTCATTGTTATAGAATAGGAGTTAATAAATAATAATTGATCAACACTTAATAATTGAATTCCAAGTTTTATTTTTTTACTCTCACAAATTTCGAACCATTTGATATTTCAAACACTCGATAATTCGTAATATTTTAAGAGTCCCTCGAGTTTCGAATTATCGAGAGTCGACTGTATATCGATTGAGTTTCTGAGAACTGAATAATAAATATAAAATATATGAGTGATCGCCGTTGTCCATCGAGAATCAGCGCTCATAGAAAACGAAAGCAATGAAAGAGAGAGTGTTTTGTTGGAGCTTATTTGTTTGACGAACGAGGATTGAGGTTCGAGGATACGGTAAAACCCGCGCAAGTAGGCCACGCGAATTAAAGCCTGAATGAGGACAACGCTACGGTAAGGAAAGCGTGTTCTACACGAAAACATTTAAGTTAAAGGGCGCCAGGAAGTCAAATAAAGTTACTTCAGTCCATTTTATTTGCCATTAGAATAAATCCTGCCACTTTTACAACATTTTGAATAATGGTATTTGAAGACTTAAATGCCAGATTTGTTTTAAAAGCACCCTTTCCTTTTTGCAGTGAGAACTTCGTTAGCACCGTTGTGTTAAAACTCGATGAAACGGAAACCCCGTGAACCCGAGCAAACCATTTGGGGTAACCTATGGCAGAGGTGTTGGTTATCCAATGAATGGTATAAACTTTTTATATACTAGGTCCTTCGAACAATAGCGATGATCGCGACGCAGGACAGACTAGACACCTAAAGCGTTATTTATTATCTTGGTCCGATAGAACATTGTCATTGCCACTGGGTAGTTAGGTACAGCCTAGCGGGTCATATCGCAAGCACTCCATCTTTTTCTGGCAGCACGGTAACAAACGAGGCAGAGCGTTAATCACGTGATCCGTCCCGACGTGTGTGACCAGTGGCGAAGTTTGATATATTTTTTAGATGTGAAAACATCTTTAGCACCGTTGTGATTTGAAACTCGATGAAACGAAAAACGGCGACACTAAAAAGAGACATACACGTAGGTACATCTATAGTATTTAGCCTGCGAGGAAATGAGATGGTATAAACGGTCTCCTCTTTGTGCGGTGCTTCGTAGCCTCCCCACTATTTTTTAACATAGTTTTCTGAAGATACGATTTTAGATTTTCACGGCCAAAAGTATTTTTGTTATTAGTTTTTGGGGTATTATGCCGTGTTACGCTACCTCCTTCTTTAGCCAACGTTTCGGACAGCGTTGCAGTGTCCATCATCAGGGCAGATGTGTGAGTTTTCTGAAGGTTTCACTTCTAACGCGTTAGAATTGCACACTATTCATCAAAATGACATCTATGTACCTTTTTACTCCGAACATGCTCAGGAATTGCTGGTTACAATCATTAGGGACACAGGGTTTGAGGAAAATTATTTTGCTACGGACTGTGTCATCTTTGAGGATGCTGTGTGGAGGGTCTTTTTGTGTAAAAGAACGATTGAACCTGGGTATTGAAGAGACGTATATTTTAGGAAGGGGGAAACACAGAGGTCGGCAAATCGTTCCACAGACGAGTCGTAAAAACGAACCGTTCTCTTGTGACAAAATGTCAGCTGTGCACAAATGTTGGGCGAGCGTTTGACGTGGTAATGCGCGTTTTCATCCCACGATAAATATCCTCGACAAAATATTTTTTTTTTAAAGAAAGACAAACATTCCCGGGTTACGAATAACCCAACAATGTTTGAAAATCTCCTACTACCACCACAGAAAGCCGAAAATGTTGCTTGTGTTGTGATGGAGGACTTAGCCAGCCGAGGAATCGAACACGCGACGCTCGGGTGGGACCCAAGCGCTGTGCCCAATCAACCACTGACCGGTCGACAAAATATCCTACGGACAAAACATTCCCCAACGAAATATCTACTAAAACTTAACCTAACCTAACATAACCTAACCTAATCTAACCTAACCTAACAAAAAATGAGATAAAAATAATAAAGACATTCTATAAAGACAATAAAATAGTTAAAAAATAGTAAAATTGTTCAAAAATAGTAAAATGGGGCAAAAATAATACAAACAATAATTTATTGCCTTTACTGGATGTCTGTATTATTTTTGTTCCTTTTTTTGTTAGGTTAAGTTAGATTAGGTTTTAGTAGATATTTTGTTGGTGGATATTTTGTCAAGGATATTTTGTCGGAAGATATTTTGTCAAGGATATTTTGTCGGAAGATATTTTTTAAGAATGTTTTGTCGGAAGATATTTTTTCAAGTATATTTTGTTGGAAGATATTTTGTCAAGGATATTTTGTCGGAAGATATTTTGTCGAGGATATTTTGTCGGAAGATATTTTTTCAAGGATATTTTGTCGGAAGATATTTTTTTAAGAATGTTTTGTCGAGTATATTTTGATGGAAGATATTTTATCAAGGATATTTTGTCAAGGATAAAAATAATAATAATAAATTTGGACAACTTATATAGCGCTGTTTTTGCGAAAAATCGCCTCAAGAGCGCTGTAAGGATATTTTGTCGGATGATATTTTGTCGAGAATATTTTGTCGGAAGATATTTTGTCGGGGATATTTTCTCGGAAGATATTTTGTCGAGGATATTTCGTCGGGGATATTTTCTCGGAAGATATTTTGTCGGGGATATTTTCTCGGAAGATATTTTGTCGAGGATATTTCGTCGGGGATATTTTCTCGGAAGATATTTTGTCGAGGATATTTTATCGGAAGATATTTTGTAGAGGATATTTTATCGGAAGATATTTTGTAGAGGATATTTTATCGGAAGATATTTTGTCGAGGATATTTCGTCGGGGATATTTTCTCGGAAGATATTTTGTCGAGGATATTTTATCGGAAGATATTTTGTAGAGGATATTTTATCGGAAGATATTTTGTAGAGGATATTTTATCGGAAGATATTTTGTCGAGGATATTTTATCGGAAGATATTTTGTCGAGGATATTTTATCGGAAGATATTTTGTCGAGGATATTTTATCGGAAGATATTTTGTAGAGGATATTTTATCGGAAGATATTTTGTCGAGGATATTTTATCGGAAGATATTTTGTCGAGGATATTTTATCGGAAGATATTTTGTAGAGGATATTTTATCGGAAGATATTTTGTCGAGGATATTTTATCGGAAGATATTTTGTAGAGGATATTTTATCGGAAGATATTTTGTAGAGGATATTTTATCGGAAGATATTTTGTCGAGGATATTTTATCGGAAGATATTTTGTCGAGGATATTTTATCGGAAGATATTTTGTCGAGGATATTTTATCGGAAGATATTTTGTAGAGGATATTTTATCGGAAGATATTTTGTCGAGGATATTTTATCGGAAGATATTTTGTAGAGGATATTTTATCGGAAGATATTTTGTCGAGGATATTTTATCGGAAGATATTTTGTCGAGGATATTTCGTCGGGGATATTTTCTCGGAAGATATTTTGTCGGGGATATTTTCTCGGAAGATATTTTGTCGAGGATATTTCGTCGGGGATATTTTCTCGGAAGATATTTTGTCGGGGATATTTTCTCGGAAGATATTTTGTCGAGGATATTTCGTCGGGGATATTTTCTCGGAAGATATTTTGTCGAGGATATTTTATCGGAAGATATTTTGTAGAGGATATTTTATCGGAAGATATTTTGTAGAGGATATTTTATCGGAAGATATTTTGTCGAGGATATTTTATCGGAAGATATTTTGTCGAGGATATTTTATCGGAAGATATTTTGTCGAGGATATTTTATCGGAAGATATTTTGTCGAGGATATTTTGTCGGAAGATATTTTGTCGAGAATATTTTCTCAGAAGATATTTGGTCAAGGATATTTTATCAGAAGATATTTTTTTAAGAATGTTTTGTCGGAAGATATTTTTTCAAGTATATTTTGTTGGAAGATATTTTATCAAGGATATTTTGTCAAGGATATTTTGTCGGAAGATATTTTGTCAGGGATATTTTCTCTGAAGATATTTTGTCAAGGATATTTTATCGGAAGATATTTTGTCGAGGATATTTTATCGGAAGATATTTCGTCAAGCATATTTTGTCGGAAGATATTTTGTCAACAATATTTTGTCGGAAGATATTTTGTCAAGTATATTTTGTCGGAAGATATTTTGTTAAGGACATTTTGTCAAGGATATTTTGTCGGAAGATATTTTGTCGAGGATATTTTGTCGGGGGATGAAAAGCCGCGGAACCTTTTGACGTGTTTCCGAACTGTACACCGGTGCCGAAGGAATCAATAACGCTAGTATCTCGGAGCATCTTCCTTTGATTTACCGGTAGAACAAGTCAACAAGAACAGCATTTCTACCCAATGCGTCGCCTGTACTCTAAACATTGCAATCCGTTTGTTAATATAGAACAATATATCAAACGGACCGTCCGTTTCTGCTCAGCGTTGAGGGTTTTTTTCACATAATTTTTCAGGTACATACAAAATTAACCCTGTTTTGTATTATTCACGTGATTTGTCAGCCCACGTCAACTAGTTTGTCTTGCATTTATTGATATCGCCTAATATTCAAACCACACGTCACTTAGCTACTGGACTTGTCAGACTTCGACACCCAAAGCGTGACTGGAATAACTTACAGGATTCAAATGAAGTGATCGCCTGATTGATGTAGGTACTTGATGTACTGTACTCTCATAAAGCTGTAACAGAACATTTATTGTCTGTTTTAACGGATTATCAAACCTAAAACTTAAAACAAATCTCTGAAAGTCAAAGATCGGAGCTTCTTCTTCTTCTTCTGACCTCTTCTATCGGATGTTTGCTATCATCAGCATAATATTCACAAGTAGATACACAAGTATATAAGAATATTAACATCTTTATGGGGTGAGGTTTGTCCGGGTCTTGGCGGTTGATGCATTTGCCTACCAGCTGCGTGGCAGGCCAGATCGGGAGAGACTGGTTAAGGGAGACCATTTGGTCTCTTCCGACCCATCGATTTGCACCGCAATGGGAAGAATGGATTTAAGCGTGAACACCTGAACATATTGATCCGCAGATTCCAACCTTTCATGTCTTTTTAATTGGCAGAACGTCCTTTTCTTCCTTTCCTAAAAGGATCTTTCATACAGCACCCTCAAAGATGACGTAGGCCCTGAGGGGAATTATTTACTTCAAGGCCTTCTGTGTGGAGCTATTGTAAAAATTTTAAAAAAATCCGTAGATTGGGTTGGATTAGGTTGGGTTAGGTTGAGTTAGGTTGGGTTAGGTTGGGATAGGTAGGGTTAGGTTGGATTAGGTTTGGTTAGGTTAGATTGGGTTAGGTTAGGTTAGGTTGGGTTAGGTTAGGTTGGGTTTAGTTGTGTTAGGTTGGGTTAAGTTGGGTTAGGTTGGGTTAGGTTTTTTTTTTACCTTGAGTGTTCTATTTTTTACCTTGTCTATTATCTATCAAGGTTTATTTAAACTATTTGATTTTACTGTGTGAGCAATTGAATTGACTTTTTCAATTTCAAGTTGGGATAGGTAAAGAGTCATGCAAATTTAGAATGTGGAGAGGGGTTGGTGGGTTAGTGGGAGTATCTAGAATGGGCTATCAACTGCTCCAACATGTGTTTAGCAGCGTGAGGGAACCATGTAAAACTTCAGCCGGAGCAGTATTGTCAATCTGAAAGAAATAATCGCTTACCCCCTTAACAGAACCATTTGTAGGATAGGAAGTGTTCTTTAGCGTTCTCATTTCGTGATTTCTTGTATTGGCTATGTTGTAGATTGACCGGATAGTTATAATGTGAAGCTTTGATCGTGCTTAATATGGTTGGGTTAGGTTAGGTTATGTTGGGTTAGGTTGGATTAGGTTGGGTTGGGTTTGGTTAGGTTGGATTAGATTGGATTAGGTTGGGTAAAAATAGGTTGGGTTTGGTTAGGTTGGATTAGATTGGATTAGGTTGGGTAAAAATAGGTTCGGTTGGGTTAATTTGGGATAGATTTGGTTAGATTAGGTTCGGTTGGACTAGGTTTACCTAGGTTGGGTTAGGTCGAGTCAGATTAGCAATAAGTTTTTTCTAAAGCGGTATGGGTCTATGTCTAGATATTTTCAGTTCGGTGGCTGCTATAAAGTAGGCTGTAGACTAGTGTCTATGGTAGGTAGGTTGGTTGGCTGGGTTGTTACGCAATATCGCCAGCGAGAGTGAACGTTGCGGGGAGAAGTGTTACGGCGTGCTTGGTCTACTTTCTGCAGTAAGCACTAATGCTGATGGTAAATACGGTCATAATCATTCAACTTACTGCCGCTACAGGATAGAATGTATAACCTGGCGCCGCGTCGGATGGTGACTGAAATAGGGGACAAGTTAATTCAGGTAGAATCAGTCTTTTAACCCTTAAC
Organism: Limnephilus marmoratus; assembly: GCA_917880885.1. NCBI lineage: Eukaryota > Metazoa > Arthropoda > Insecta > Trichoptera > Limnephilidae > Limnephilus > Limnephilus marmoratus. The sequence continues at coordinate 44,349,699 of OU862928.1, read as the reverse complement.
ACCATTCGCGGGGGAGTAGAATCCCCCCAAGTAGGTTATCGCAATTATGTCTTATATTTTAAGCTATACGCGCTTGCGAGGAAAAGAATATTGCCCGGGCTCACCTCCCACAAGTGTAGTTACGGAAGTAAATTTTTTTAATTCAATTTCTCTGGGGGGGGGGGGGGTAGAAGGGAGATAAAGGTTGGGGAGGAAAAATGAGGGGTGGGTAGGAATCTGGGGGTCAGTTTGTCCAGGAGTGACGGAAATATGAATCCTTCCATTCCTCTGCGCGCAAGACGATAAGACGATATTCTGAGAGAGTTCTGCTGAGAGGTCCAAATAAATCATATAGCACCATACTGATTGAAGTGGGGAACTTTATTAAAACCTAACTCACTAACTAACTAACCATCACGCCGTTTCCCCGCAGGGGTAGGCAGAGAAGACAGACCGCCAAACAAATTGGTCTTGGCACACACTCACATTGCCTCGGTCATATTCATACATCGTCTCATGCATGCTCTTATGTTATTCCGATTCTTCACATGACCAGACTCAAGTATCTGGTTCACTTGGTCGTGCCATTCTTCTACCGTTCACATTTGCATCATATATTCTCCTTACACTCCTTTTTTTTTTGTACAGTGAATAACCGCACAAGAATCTCAACTGCTCCCGTCTGGAGCCAGTGAGACTATGGCATCCCCAATTGGGGCATGTTGTGAGGCTGAAGGTAGTGGGGAGGGGGAGGAGGTGGGGAAGAGGAAGGTTGGGAAGTACCTGGCTATTCAGATCTGGTCACCAAACACGGCTAAAGCCATTTTCAAGCAACGTTTCAATTCTGAATGGTGGTCTTACACCAGGGCGATACTGATAGTATCTTCCACTCCTTTCCTCGTTCATTCGCTCTACATGCCCAAACCATCTGAGCGCCCCTTTCTTAATCTTATTCATTATGCTTACACCAGCCTTGCATTCTTCGCGAATCTCCACATTTCTCACTAGATCGTACATGGTTTTACCACATCTCAGGGATCTTTCTACAGCATTCAGTCTTCTTTCATCCTTCCTCTGCCAGTTCCATGCCTCACTGCCATACATCAGGGTAGGTACCAGCACTCCATTATGGACGGCTAACTTCGCTTCTTTGGACAGTTTTTTGTTGGCGCCAACGGCGTTCAGTCCTCCATTTAAAGTTACCTGCATTTACCCTTCTTTCGATATCTCTATCAGCCTTCCCATCTCTCGTAAAGATACTGCCCAAGTACACAAACTCATCCACCTGCTCCAAATACTCATCATTCACAACTATATTGCACATTGTTTTCATGCTCTCTCTTTCAAATACTATGACTTCAGACGAACTAGGTATTAACAACTAACTTAATTTTAATCCACATAAAAATAAAATCGCGATATCTCGGTACATAGAGATGCCCCGACGAAGGTGACAATAGAGAGCATAGGTATACAAGTCATGTAGACAGTAGATTTGTTTTTCAAAGAAAAAATAAACATTTCTCTTTATTAAATTCACAGACAAGACATGTAATATTGGTGAATCTAGACTTTGACCTATATACGGGTTATGTTCCAATCTGGGCTAAGCTCGATATTCCAACAAAGCCGAGCTTACAATCAACTGACATACCAGGACATACTTAGTCCAAGCATTTCAATGGAGTGTGATAAAGAAATTCAAATGTAACATTATAACAACGACAAAGAAATTCAACTGTAACATTGTAACAACGACAAAGAAATTCAAATGTAACATCGAAACAACGACAAAGACATTCAAATGTAACATTGTAAGAACGACGAAGAAATTCATATGTAACATGGTCACCAATTGCCGATCACCGCCAATTTTTTAAATGTTCCCAATCCGATTATAGATCAGTTTCAGCTTTTGATGAAATAATTATATTTAACTTATTAGCACAACTGTCAATGTTTTTTGTCAATTGGTTTTCTTGTAAGCTGGTTTTCATTAGAAATAATTTCCAAATTTCATTAGAAATAATTTCAGACATAATTTCATGATGCCAGAACTCACTCTTACATTATATAGAAATCATCGCGCGCATGCACACATCAAATCCCCAAAGTTTCACCGTGTTCGGATGAATGGTTTAGCAATGCATAGTCATCTCATATACTCACCTAAGCAAGCATATTTTGATTTTTATATACTTAGTTGCTATGCCATTTAATAAAGACATTGTTTCTCCCTGCGCATCCTTTCCCATTCGTCCCATTCCCCTTCCGCCTCCCCTTCTTCTCCCGCGTCCCCTTCCCCTCTGGCGTTCCCACTCCGCCTTTTCCGCATTCCCTCTCCCCACTCCCCTCGCCCGCTTCCCTTGTCCCGTGAACCCTCACCTCCCGAATTCCTATCCCCCCTCCCGAGTTCCCCTCCCATTTCCCGTGCTTCCCTCCCCACCACTCCCGCTAACCCCCTTTCCCGAGTTCCCCTCCCCTCCCCTCCCTTACCCTTCACCCCTCTCCCATCCGCATCGCCCTCCCGCATTCCATACATTCAGTCCCGGTACATTCAGTTTTCAAACAGTTCGCGTGGCACCAATTGAAATTTTTTATACAAAATTCCTAATGCCAGAGCTTACCAGTATATATGGAAATCTTTGCGGGCATGCTCACAACAACTCACCAAATTTTCATCGCAATCGGATGAACGGTTAGCAATTCGTGCTAAATTTATTTCGTCAAACTCGCGAACTGTCAAACGTACGAAGTTTTCTGAAATTATTCAATGTTCTGCGCTCCATAAGAACCTTCTACAAATTATTAGAAAACTTAAAAAAAGCTTAAATTATTATTATTTTATTTGCTTCAATTCTAGTGGACCCGAGGAACGTCAAATGTTTGACAGGAATGTTGGATAGAACAGTTTATATGGGAAAATGAAAATGTTGTTTTTACTATCTTCCTCGCAACTTTTCCATATTTTCTCACCTTTTAAACCTTCCCTGGACTACGACAAACATTTCAAAATCAAAATTAGCTAAATCGGCCCGGCGGTTCTCGAGTTTTAGCGAGACTAACGAACAGCAATTGATTTTTATATATAAGATATCGATACAGATTATATTGGAATTCCCCTACAAATCATAGACATATCTCAAAAATCGACGAAAGCCAGAAAGCCTTCATGATGTATGTAGGGAGTATATATTAATAAAAAGGCTTTGTTTTGATTAAACCAGGAAGTAATTTAGTTGAAGTTAATTTACCCAACACATCTTTCGTCATTTGGTAATAGAATTAACATTTTATCCAAAGGTACGCAATTACTCGTTCGGTTTAAATTATCTAATTACACTTTACTTCAATTTTCAGTTCCGAAAATACGTAATTCGTTACAAAATCCAAGAGATTTCGGATTAAAAATAAATTTTACCTATATTTCACAACAATGGCGGCGTCGAGGCAAGAAAGTCAAACTCAACAAATACAGAACACAAACAAAAACAAAAATGACGAAATATAAATAAAAAGGTACACACCATGTATATAAAATTTGATTTCCATGCATATGTTTGCCTAGACCTTGTTACTCAGGTTCATATTTTAAATAATTTTCTTGTTTTTTCTAGACAGGCAGTATTCGAAAGTGTGTCAGCCGCAGTGAGAGTCGGTCGAGTTAAAAAGTGAAGGCGCTATACAAAAATGTGCGTATCGGAGTGAAACGGATGTATTTTGTCGAATGCGGAAGAGAACCGACCTACGTGAAAGAAAACGAAACTGAATCAGAGCAGAGCGGCAATACGGAAAATCTACCCGCGTGAAAGAGATGGGTTGTTTGTTTGAGGAACTAACGTAGGATGTACATAAGTTGTGAAATATGATGATAGAAATTATTTTGGAAATAATGTGATTATCTTTTTTAATTTATTCTTATTTATTATTATTATTATTACTAGCTTAAATCCCCGGCGATGCCCGGGCTTTACACAGAGTTTAAATGTAGACAGTGACATTCCTCTTGTTTGAAGGTCACATGTGCAAAATTTCATCAACCTCGGCATAAAACTGTAGATTTACATACAAATCAAATCCACACCGTCCGCTGCCAGTCCGCTCGTCCACCACAATATATTATGATATATTTCAACCAATTTAAACAAAACCTTGACAAATTATATATCTAAACCTTCCTCGTGAATCACTCTATCTATTAGTGAAAACATATGAAAATCCGTTTAGTAGTTTTTTAGTTCATCGCTAACAGACAGACAGACGTGGCGGAGGACTTTGTTTTATAATATTTAGATATATTTCAACCAATTTACACAAAACCTTGATAAATTATTTATATACCTCTAAACCTTCCTCATGAATGATTCTATCTATTGGTGAAAACCGCATGAAAATCTGTTCAGCAGTTTTTGATTTTACCGTGAACAGACAGACAGACGCGGCGGAAGACTTTGTTTAATAATATGTAGTGATATTTCAACCAATTTACACAAAACCTTGACAAATTAAATACCATGAATACCTTCCCCATGAATCACTCTATCTATTGGTGAAAACTCCATCAAAATCCGTTCATTAGTTTTTGAGTTTATCGCGAACAGAGAGACAGACAGACGCGGTGGAGGACTTTAATTTATAATATGTAGAGAAAGAAGATGTAGAGATTAATATCAGTTCTTAGGGTGATCCGACGGTTGATTTCCGGACGTGAAATGATATTTGTTACAAAATTATAATTTATGGTGCACTATTGACCAATTTAAAATCTAAAATGGACTCTAAACCTAAAAATATCTTTAATAATAAGATAGTATGGATATCAAATGAATTTATATATAGTGTCAATTTTTTGCACTTATGCGCTGATATATACAGTATATATAAACGAAGTAGTTTTTTCCTTGATGTATTTGAATCAAAATATGTTTTATGTTTTTGTAATTCGGCGGTATATCCTCTCTGCACACCCCTTTGGAAACACTTAGTTATATTTTGTGTAAGTAGATATAACACATTTTCCCTGAACCGACTGCAAATCTATATATACATCGGAACGACTTTACCTATTTTATTTAACTTTTTTCTACAGTTTTTTTATACTTTGTGGAAGGTTCTTACGGAAAGAAAAATTAAGAAAATTGCGCAGAAAATTGAATAATTTCAGAAAACTTAACGACTATTTTAACTTCGCACGTTTAACAGTTTGTGCGTTTGGTGGAATTGAATTTAGCAGGCAGCTGTTTTTTTGTATTAAAATAATTGTCTATGGATTTTTAAAATTTTAGAAATTTTAGATGGTTTTGGTTTGTAGAACGAATGAACGAGGAAAGGAGTGTAAGGAGAATATATGACGCGAATGTGAATGGTAGAAGAAGTCGGGGACGCCCGAGGAAGACATGGCACGACCAAGTGAATCAGATACTTGAGTCGGACCATGTGAAGAGTCGGAATAATAGAAGAGCATATATGAGACGATGTATGAATGTGAACGAGGCAAGGAGTGTGTGCCAAGATCGAGTTGTTTGGTGGTCCATCCTCTCTGCCTACCCCTGCGGGGAAACGGCGTGATGGTTAGTTAGATATTTTAAAATTAAAATCAAATTTAGTACCTACGGTAGATATCAAATTTGATTGAGTGTTCTTCAAAAATAAATATTTGTAATATACGAAAACTTAAAATTCGAATAAAAAAATTGTAATAGGTTGCACGCGAGCTGTTTGAAAACTGAATGTACTGGGATTGAATATATGGAACGCGGGACGGTGGAGCGGGAGAGGGTGGGCGGGGAAGGTGGAAGGGGAACGCTGAAGGGGAGGGGGATGCACGGGAAAGGACATGCAGGGAGAAACAATTTATTTTTTTGAATATGGCATAGCAACGCTTGCCGGGAATCAATTAGTTGTGTATAAGTATGCCGAGGGGCCAACTATCGGGGATCAACTGTCATGGTAACAGTTCTGAGAGCTGCGAAGTAGACATCTGACAAAAGTTGGTAGCATTGAAACGTTTGCTACAGTGCTTGTTTTATCTACATTCATCCATAGTCTTATACTTTTCCTTCTCTGACTCACAAATTTGATATATTCGATCGTGCCATGTCTTTCTAAGCTGTTCCCTACTTCTTCTTCTATTTATATTATTTTATATTATTTAAAGCATCGGCCTGGAAAAGACAACCATTTTAATATTAAATCTATACATTTTTTACATCAGCTCCACACAGGAGACCCTGTGGAAAACCATTTGCCTCAGAGCCTACGTCAACTTTGGCGATGCTGTGTGGAGTGTATTTTTAAGGAAAGGAAGGAGAGGAAGTTCTGGGAAGGAAAAAGCAATGCGGTGTAAGTAGGAACCTGGGGGTCAGTGAGTCCAGGAATTAATGAATCCATCCCTTGTTCTGCGGTGTAAGGCGGTGAGAGAAGAAGGTATCCCTCAACCAGTCTCTCTTGATCCGAAAAACAAAAGATATTAGTTTCCTAAAGCACTTGAATAAACAGAATTAAAACATAAACACTTCCTTCCCTTGAGAAACATTGCAACGCAGGCCGGGTAATCGCTAATCTTACTAATATTACAAAGGCGAAAGTTTGTATGGATGCATGTTTGTTACTCTTTCACGCAAAAACTACTGAATGGATTTTAATGAAACCTTACAATAATATAGCTCGTACATCAGAATAACATATAGGCATTATGAAATTTGTATAAATAATTGCAATAGGTGGCACGCGAGCTGTCTGAAAACTGAATGTACCGGAAATGATTGTATGGAATGCGGGAGGGGGGGTACCCGGGAAGGGGGAGGGGAACTCGGAAGGGGATACGCGTGACGGGGGAAGGGGGGGAGCGGATTGGGGAGAGGGGAGAGGGAGGAATCGGAGTGGGAACGCGAGAGGTGAATGAGACGCGGGAGAGGAGGGGGAGACGGAAGGGGAACGGCTCGAATAGGAAAGGACATGCAGGGAGAAATAATTTCTTTATTAAATGGCATAGCAACGCATGCCGGGAACCAGCTAATAATAAATAAAATTTACTTAGTTCTTTAAACGTTACGAAAGTTTTTCCTTCCCTAAAAATACCCTCCTCCCAGCAACCCCAAAGATGGCATAGACCCAGAGGTAAATTGTTAATTAAGTTGCCAGCTGAAAATATTGTATTGACCTTTTTTATGAAAATAACTCACATGTGTCTCAGCTGCTCCTGCCTGGAAACAGTGAGACTATGGCATCCCAAATTGCTGTATGTTGTGAGGCTGAAGGAAGTGGGAAGTGTATGGAGGTAGGGAAAAGGAAGGTGGGAAAGTACCTGGCTATTCATATCTGGTCACCAAACACGGCTAAAGCAATTATAAGCAACGTTTCAATTCTGAATCCTGGCCTTACCCCAGGGCGATACTGAGAGGCAAGCTCTATTAATGCTTGAATAGTTTGTACGCCTACCTGTTGAATGCAATATTGTTACAAATGTATTTTTAAAAACGCATTGAAATGTAAAATTTTGTGATAATAAAATTGAATTGAATTCCACTTCGGAACGGGCCGTAAATACACTATTTATTAATTTAAGTGAATTAATTTTGAAATAACACAAATTAATCAAATAACATTTATTTGCCCACGCCGAGATTTGATCCCGCGACCTTCGGATTGTTAAGAGTCAAGAGCCTTACCCCTAGAACACGCCGGTCTTAAAAATTTTAGAAAGAAAAATGTGCAAATCTCAAGAAATAAAGCTCATTTTCCTTATAAGGTTTTAGTTGAACACATTAACTAAACTGGTTTCTTCTTTATAAAATAAAGTCTGCCACCGAGAAATTTGAAAGGGAAAGTTTTGTTCAGTTATTTTATTGGTCTGAATAAATTATTACAGATTTTTTGGCACATTTATGGGTTTTCTTTATTAGCGTAATTAATTGTATTTGTTAGTAGCCAATTGAATCCAAAGCATCGGGTTACCAGCTGTTCGGAACCACTGGAACTATGGCATCCCCAATTTGGGGTACGTTAGGGGCCATCCATCAATTACGTCACACCTTAAGCCTTAAGTAAGGCACCGTATCCCTGCTCAAAAAGAAGATGAAGAGATATGTAATTACGACTGTTGGAGAGAGAGCGCTAATATTTAAAATGGTGAATTTGAAGCGAAAATTGTGAAAATGTTTAATAAAACATGACTCATTTAAAATTAAGCAAAAATCTCTTGAGGGGCTGTCTAAAACAGCATTTAAAGAAACACTGTGAATTTTTTCATACATATAACTTGTAAAATAACTGAAACAGACGTGAAAACAATAATTTTCGGAGTATACTTTACGATTTTTTTCTATCGAGAGAATTTCATATAATTAGAATTTCGGCGTGGCAAGTGTATAGATATTATCTTCAAAAATAACATTTATTCTTTTAAGACCTTAAAAACTTCAAATGTTTAAGGGAGATATGTAAGAAATCGGTAGAAATTCGGGTAGCGGCAGCTTAAGGGGGGGGGGGGGGAGAGTAGGGAAGTGTTGTGACAAGGGATATGGGGAGGGGGGGTCATGAACTTTGTGACGTCACATGCACAAAACGACTGCGACACATGCGACTGCCACAAAAATATTTTTCCTATCCCATTACGCCCCTTCCGTTGTGGTATCCCATTACACCCCCTCCATCGTGGTATCCCATTACGCTCCCTACGTTGTGGTATCCCATTACACCCCCTCCGTCGTGGTATCCCATTATGCCCCCTCCGTCATGGCATCCCATCACGCTCCCACCGTTGTGGCAAACGCAACCGTGACAATATTAAATTTGGTGAAAAATTTTAAAAATATTACAATGTAAAATTTCAAAATATGTGACGTCACACTAGGAGGGAGGGGGTCTCGCAAATGTGACGATGTTTGACTGTGGGGGGGGGGGGTAAAAAAATCATGAAATTCGTATGACGTAATTTATGGATGGCCCCTCACGAGGCTGAAGGTGGTGGCGAAGGGAAGGAGATGGGGAAATATCTGGTTACTGGCTATTCAAATTTGGTCACAAAATACGGCTAGTGCCATTTTAAGCAAGGTTTCAATTCTGAATTATTGCATTTCACCAGGGCGATACTGAGAGTATCCTCCTGGAATACGAGTATATTAAGAAGAAGAATTTTCAAAAGAGCAAAGCTAGCCGTTCACAATTGAGCGCTGGAACCTATTCTGATTTATGACACTGGCAGAGGAAGGGTGAAAGTAGACTGAATGCTGACTAATGTAATCCCTGAGGCATAAATGTGGTAAAACCATGTACGATCATGTGAGAAATGTGGAGATTCGCAAATAATGTAAGCGTGGTGAGTAAGATTTCGAAAGGATGACTTTGATTGTTTTTTTTAATTTAATTTAATTTTTCTTTGTTTTACAGTTTTTTAGAGAAAAGGCAAGAATGGAAAAGAAAATGATAGGGAAAGGCGAGGAAGAAATGACACAAAGTAAATCAAATTCTTGATTCGGATCATGTCAAGAGTCAGAATAACAAAAGAGTGTGTACTAGACGACGTATGAATGTGAATGAAATAAGGGGTGCGAGTCAAGATCGAGTTGTTTGGAAACCCACCCTCTCTGCCTTTTTTATTATTGTCTTATTCACAATTAATATCTAACTGGACTAAACGTCCGCTCTAAAGGATGCTCTGTGTTAATCTGCCAGCGAGCATCCGTGATCGCTATCAATCGAATGTCACCAGATATATTCGAAACGGCTAGGGTTTTAGACGCGAGCGAGCGGGCGACAGTTGTCTCTTTTACATATAGAGTACAACCACTGATCTCTGTTGAGACACATTAAAACTATTTATAACAACATCTGTTGAGAGAAATTGAAACCACAAAAATATCACATACACTACAGTTATGTACAAGTAAGAATTTTTATTTATATTACATGTAGACGTTTACCGCCACTCCGGGTACCATTTATTGAATAACCAATACCTCTATCATAGGTCACCTCTGTCATAAGTGGCTCGCTACGTTTGGTGACTTTGCAAGGGCGCCTGGGTTCATGGGGTGAGTGTTTTATGTCTTGGCGGCGGTTATGTGTGCCCACGTACTGCGTGGTGGACCTGATCGGAAGAGACATGTTGTGGGAGATCATTTGGCTTCTCCAACCGAACCCATCGCCTTGCATCGCAGTGGTAGGGATGGATTCATACGTTCGTCACTCTTTGACCCACTAACCCACAAATTCCTATCCACCCGTCGTACATTTTACTTCCCAGAACTTCCTTTCCTTCCTTTTTAAAAGATCCTCAAAATGACACAGTCACTGAGAGAAATTATTTTCCTCTGAACCTCCTGTATGGAGCTGTTGTAAAAAAGACATGTTGATATATAATTTTGAAAAGCACTAACAAACTTTATTGAACATTCTCTTTCCATCCAATAAATGCAATTATGTGGATAATATAAAAACACTCTGCAATATATTTTTTTTACTATTTTTTCATTTACTCCTTCAATAAAAGACATGGATAGCATAATATCACCCATAAATAATGCGCGTACAACAATTTCAGGAAATAAAAATGAAAGTTTCAACAATGATTTTGTTATGCGGGTAAGTATGTAAATTGATTGGCAAATTACCTTTTGTATTTTTTTCCATTTTTACGATGTTTTATTTTTTCGTTACTGCCATACTATTCAGTGCTATTACAGAAATTGAAAGGTTTATTGTCACCAATTTGAATTGAATTCTGTGCAGAAATGGTAGGTATATTGTGGTCTCGTGGTTAGAACGCCTACTTACCAGACTATAAAAGTTTGTAAATTATGTTCCAGTTTTATTTTATGATTTTTTTTAAATTAACTCCACACAGGAGGCTTTGAAGAATATGATTTCCCTCAGGGTCTTTGATCTTTGACAATGGTCATTTTCAAATCTGGAGATTTTTGAAGAGGTCTTTTTAAAACACGGAAGTCTATTAGGATGATCGTTTTGAAGTCTGGAGATCTTTGAAAATGGCCTTTTTATAATCTGGAGATTTTTTAGGATGATCCTTTTTAAATCTGGAGATCTTTGAAGATGGTCTTTTTGAAATCTGGAGATCTTTAAGATGGTCTCTTTGAAATTTGGAGATCTTTGAAGATGGTCCTTTTAAAATCTGAAGATATTTGAAGGTGGTCTTTTTAAAATCTGGAGATCTATGAAGACTGTCTTTTTGAAATCTGGAGATCTTTGAAAATGGTCTTTTTGATATCTGGAGATCTTTAAAGATGGTCTTTTTAAGGAAGAGTGAACATGGATCTCTTCAAGACCTAAGTTTACTCCTTCCCCTCTTCAAAAAGAACCTCCACAAATCATCTCCAAAGATGACGTAGGCCCTGATGAAAATGATTTTCCTAAGGGCATTTATCATTATTATTATTTGTCATTTATCAAAATTGTGTGTGTGATTAACCCCCGGCGCAAGGAGCGGTGTCATAAGTTTGACTTTCTGTGTGTCTGTCTGCCTGTCTGTATGTCTGTCTGTAGCATCGTACCTCCTAATCTAACGAACCGATTGATATGCAGTTTTTTTGTTTGTGCTGACGTAATTGAGATGGTTCTTAGCTATAATTCGTGAAAATTTGTTCAGGTGTTTCAAGGTTATCAGCTCTTTTTTATGTCGGGGGCTGCTTAAATTTTTTTTTAACTTTGCCTATTTTAAAGCTTGTTTTTAGTTCTACTGAACTGTAAATACGTGCTTACGAACATTACAATTTTGAAAGATTGTTGTTAAAAATTATGCAAATTTCACGCGAATGTGAAATTAATGATTTATTTTTAATTTTTGCTTTAAACTTACAAACTTTAGACAAATTATGTAATTTGGGTAAATTCATTGGCTTTAAACGAAAGTTAACGGCTAATCTGTTTTGTTTCAATATTTAGTGGTATGATTTTTTTAATAGAGGGCGAGAAATTTCAAAATCGAACTCTCGGAAATCCCGGACGCTGGATGCATATTTTAATTATGAACGGGACCGCTAGAGTGGCTAAACTATTTTCTTATAACTTAGCAGTGTTAAAGGTTTTAACTGGAAGAAAACACTGACCTATTTAAATAACTGTTCGGAAGTGCATGCACTCTGCTGTTTATCAATAAATCGTTAGTTTATAGTTTGAGTGTCTGCGTTTGTTTATAGTCGAGTGGGCCAGTTTTAATAAAGAGTAAGGAAAGAAAAGAAGTTGTGTGTGGGGCCGGACTTCAATATTTTTCGCCCTATTTTGAAGCGATTGGAATATAATATTGTCTTTACGGACATGTGTGTATTGGAAAAGAATTCAAAAATATTCAAACACTTAAAATATTGTATTTTTCATATGTTCGCAGTCAACTTGAATTCGCTTCTCAAATATGGAATCCTCAATATAATGTTCATATTAAACGCATTGAAGCCATCCAAAGAAAAATTGTCTATCATTTAAATTTCAAGTTTAATATTGATTATGATGACATAAACAACTCGATGGACCTTTATGCACTTAAATCATTAAAAATTAGAAGAGACTCCGCAGATATAATATATCTTCATAAAATTATTTATCAATGGTTTTATTGATTGTTCGCCCCTTTTGGCTGAGATTAATTTTAGAGTCCCGGGCGTTAGAATCGGAGAAAAATCAGTTTGAATGTAAAATATCTGTTAATTTTCCCTGATAAATAAAATAAAATAAAATTCTCAAACAAATCACGTGTCATATATTTCGGTGTTCGAAGCGTTGTTGTTCTTTAACCCAAGAAAGATAATTTAAATCTTTGGGACGTAAGCGAGAGACAAGTATTGTTGTTTTTTTATTATTTCGCAATGTAGTCATCTTAGTTAGCTAGGCTTGCGCGGGGCGCTGTATCACCACGGTAAGCACGATAATTACGGAGAAAAAAAGTACCATACGTTCAAAAGACGTATGATTATCTTTTGTGTAACTTTCAGACTTCTTATAAATGTGGTTAATCGAATAAAAAAATTCAAAATGTTGTTATTTTATAAGCCTAACGACTGATTAGTATTAGCAAAAATACGGTATAGTTATAAAATACTAGCTGGTACCCGGCATGCGTTGCTATGTCACTCAAAAAAAATAAATTGCTTTTCCCTGCATGTCCTTTCCCGTGCATCCCCGTTCCCTTCCACCTTCCCCACCTTCCCCCTCCCTCGTGTCTTCCCTCTCCGCAAACCCCACCTCCCCCTGCCTTCCCTCCCTGCCACTAAAATATATGAAATACACACATTTTCATTTATACAAATTTCATAACGCCAGAGCTTACCATTTATACAGCCTAAGTTACTCGCTGTTATTGTGGCTTTCTATTGGTGAAAGAATTTTTCAAATCGGTTCAGTAGTTTCGGAGTCTATTTAATGCAAACAAACAAACAATCAAATCTTTATAGTATTATATTATATATATACATTTATACATATGTATATTAATTAAAATTTTACTGTAGCTTATACGGTAAACTTTTAATATTATTAAATAAAAGTTATATATTCAGAATCAGCGTTTATTGGTCTCTATGAACATATTTTTTAAAGCCATAATATTTTTCACTGGAGTTCCTTATTTCGTTTTTACTAGTCGCAGTATAGTTCGTCACTTTGGTTGGATAGGTTTCTCTCTGCGCCTTACCATGTTCTGAGGTGTCATGAAACATTTTCTGATTTTGAGGTTAAATCTTTTGTTAAGTATTTCAGTTTAACATATTTTAAAGGACAAAATTAGAAATTTAGAACGTGGTCTTATCCTTTAACGGTGTTAGGGAAATGAAGTTAGAACCTTATGCAATAAATTATTATGCCACAGTTGGTGGCATAAGGTTCTATCTGCACGTTTAGGAATGTTCTAAAATGGCATACGTCATATTTAAATATTTTCAAAAATATTTTACATAAGATTTAAACTCAAAATCAGAAATCGGTAACTAGACTATGAGAAATTGTCTTTGACACCTCGTACATCAGAACAAGGTAAAGTATGAAGTTTGCATCCTACTCAATCAGAGTGACGGTATATTAAATCCGGCTCTGATGCAGTGATAGAAGGAATTGGATGGGAAGGAACGGAAAGGAGAGGAAAGGGGAAGGGGGAGGGGTGTTTGGAGTTTTAAATAAAGAACGTTATGCAAGAAGGGCGGAAGTGGGTCAGCAGATGGCGCCTGCAAAGGGAAAAGGAAGCAACACAAATATTCCGGATGATCATTTGCTGGATCTATTTTGATCCCCTGGAATCTAGAAATTAAATTTTCCGATCTGTGGGTCAATATTTTCTTCATTTTATGACTAACAAACTAAGTACCCAACACACCGTTTCCTCGCAGGGGTAGGCAGAGAAGACGGACCGCCAAACAATTCGATCTTGGCACACACTCTCTTGCCTCGTTCACATTCATACATCGTCTCATACATACTCACTTATTATTCCGACTCTTCACATGGCCCGACACAAGTATCTGATTCACTTGGTCGTGCCATGTCTTCCTCGGGCGTCCCCGACTTCTTCTACCATCCACACTTGTGTCATATATTCTCCTTACACTCCTTTCCTCGTTCATTTGCTCTACATGCCCAAACCATCTGAGCGTCCCTTTGTTAATCTTACTCATTACGCTTACATCAGCCTTGCATTCTTCGCGGATCTCCACATTTCTCACACGATCGTACATGGTTTTACCACACATACGTCTCAGGGATCTCATTTCTACAGCATTCAGTGTACTTTCATCCTTCCTCTACCAGTTCCATGCCTCACTGCCATATGGGTAAGTACCAGCACTCCATTATGGGCGGCTAGCTTCGCTTCTTTGAACAGTTTTTTGTTGGCGCCAACGGCGTTCAATCCTCCACTAACAGAGTTGCCTGCATTCACCCTTCTTTCGATATCTATATCAGCCTTGCCATCTCTCGTAAACATACTTTCCAAGTGCACAAACACATCCATCTGCTCCAAATACTCATGAGGAATAGATTCATGCATCCGTCACTCTTGGAAACATTGACCCCCAGATTCCTACCTTACCCTCATACCTTTTTCCTTTCTAACTTCTGTGGTTAACGAAACACAACGTCATCTACTGGACGGTTACCCAGCCTTTTAACTCACACCGCCATCTGTTAATTTGCATACAAATCAAATCGATCGGTCGCTCCATTTATATTATTATAGCGAGTTCCCGGTATGCGTTGCTATACCACTTAATAAGAAAATTGTTTCTCCCTGCGTGTCCTTTCCCATTCGTCCCGTTCCCCTTCGGCCTCCCCTTCCTCTCCCGCGTTCCCTTCCCCTCTCGCGTTCCCACCCCGCCTTCCCTCTCCCCCCCTCCCCTCGACCGCTTCCCCCCTCCAGCGAACCCCCCCTCCCGAGTTCCCCTCACCCTTCCCGCATTACATTCGGTACATTCAGTTTTAAAACAGCTCGCGTGCCACCTATTTCAAATTTATTATACAAATTTCATAATGCCAGAGCTCACCAGAATACATAGAAACCTTTGCGGGCATGCACATGCACATATCAAATCCCGAAAGTTTGAATGAAATTGGTAAAGTCGTTCGGAAGTTATGCGCGTACATACATTTAGGCGATTTATTGCAATTTATATGACGAAGTAAGAGGGGATGCAGCACAGCTTCTCCAGGTACCAAATTGGAAGTCAGCCGCTGAGAACAGGAGGAGTTGGAGACGACTGTTGCAGGAGGCCAAAGCTCGATATGGGCTGTAGCGCCATCGAAGAGATTGCAATTTATATAGATACTAGCTGACCCGGCCACGCGATGCTGTGGCTAATAAAACACAACGTCATCTACTGGATGGTTATCCAACCTTTATAACCACCGCCGTCTTTGAGTTTATCGCGAAAAGAGAGACGATGCCGCGGAGGACTTTAATTTATAATACGTAGAGATGGGGTGAAAGATTGTAATAATGTGCACGAAATGCTTGAGATAACTAACGTATTTAAGTTAATAAGGATTAATACTGTATCCGTCTAAATAACTTTTCAATTACCGCAATGTAGGTGACCATTTTTTAGAAGATAGAATGGGTATAGTAAGCTATCCGTAAAAGATAGACATATGCCTTCGCGGACTTTTTTGTAGATCTATAAAAGAGGAATATCCCACCATACATTGTTTTGTTATTTCTTAAAAGGATTAGGCAGCGTTTTCGTGAAAGCTACCAGGCGGCTTGACCTTTTCCGACACTTCTAATAATTATCGTTATGTTTCAACCGATTTACATAAATCATTGACAAATAACATACCTTAACCTTCCTCACAAAACACTCTATCTATCGGTGAAAACCGCATGAAAATCCGTTCAGTAGTTTTTGAGTTTATCGCGAACAGACAGACAGACGACGCGGGGGACTTTAATTTATAATATGTAGAGAAGATAGATTTATACAGATATAGATAGATTTTACGAGTAGGAATATAAAAGTTCCTACATCCAGAATCATCCAAAGTATTGGCGTGACGTCATCCGGGTCCAAAGGGCCGGGAATGCTCCAGTGCCCTAGTTAAAGGCTATGACTAGAGACTGGGTGACAGTTAGTTGACAGATGACAGCATAATGGCCCTTAATATTATTATAGGGGCCACCGCTGCTGATACTGCCGCTGGGCTCGTGTTCGTGTTGTATTAGGTGCCGGCCGATCAGTGGCTGGAGTTTAGTGTTAGTGTTGCCCACAATTATAATGGTAGGAAATTGTTGACAGTGTAAGCGAAGAATACGGACTCCATTGAGATGGACAATAGGGTGACTGTGATTCAATGACTGAGGGTTCGATAAATACTTGCATACTGACAGAAAGGATTATTCCAAAAGATGACACACACAATATACGTATGTTTTCTCCAATGTACTACTTTTTTCGTTGAAGGAAACAGATGTATCTTATTAACTTATTACGGCTCAGCTTCGGTAACAGGAATTGCGTTACGTTTTCTGTATGATAATGATTGTATATTACCTTTGGGGGGGTGCAGACATACGTTCACCATTTGTTTCATTTTAGACTGTTGTTGTTTAGTGTGTAAGAAAGAGCTGCAACATTATATGTTTAAGAACAAAAGCAAAACCATTAGCACATTGACGTTATTGAATTTTTGGATTTCACTCGTATTTCAATATTATCCTTGTAACTACAAGTATATCCATACTTACAAAATTATCGTCGCGGCTAGTAGTATCTATTGGCAGGGGTCTATGGAGACGTCACGGTGTCACGGTGTGTGAGAGATATGCAAGAAAATTATTACTTTTTTCCTTTGGAGGAAACAGACCTAGTACATTATATTATATTATTATTCCTAGTATATTATATTTAAATGCCAACCTACCCATCCCTCAAATGAACTCTTCACTAAAACCAGGGCCTTTTGTAGATATTTGACAGTTATTTACTAAGATAAGCATATATTATACACAGAAAAATAACCTACTGGTGGCTCCACAACATAAAGCACACAACCGCTTCTTATCAAAACTGGGCTGCGTGGTCCCTAAAATTAAAACCTCATTCGCTGAACGACAATTTATTCTGGTTCATCACTCCTAAAATATAAAATGCATTCAGTACCGACATAAAGTCAAATAATCCTAAATCCCTTTTTAGAGTACGTATCATTGAATATGTGGCGACACATCATAATCTTTTCGCCTTCAGAAAGAACGAACGAGAAATATCTAATATTCGCGCGATACTGGCAAGCTACTTACCTGAGTACATACCTACCTACTGCTGCTGCCGTCGACGATAATAATATCGCCACCGCCTAGAAAGGTCTCGAGATAGCACCGTACAATATTTGTACGGCGCCGAACATTCTCGTCAACTGCCGAAGTGGCACGTATTACCTACCGCAAGAGTAGTTACTCACCGCGGCTATATAAGCAGCCGATCGCTCGCCCGCGGCAGTTCGGCCAACATCTCAGCATGTGACGATCTCAGCACAAGTGCTCCTGCATGGCATCTACACACATCCAGGGCAGCTTCCCGAGGTCCACCACCACGTCTCAGCTACAAGGCCCTTCGTGCCTTCAGCTCCTGAGATCAGCTACATCCCGCGATTTATAAGGTTTGCGCCACCTTCAGTCCAGGGATCAGCTCACCATTTCATGGCACCCCGAAGCCCCACCGTGCTTCGCTGCCATGGAAACACGCTCCTCCTCGCCAGGACTACCTGCTGGTGGCTCAGCTCACCGAGCCACTCGCCGTTCATCTCCGTGACTTAAAGCGTCGAGCAACGGCCTGGAATATAGGTCATCTCCACCGCCATGGTGTCGAGCAACTAACTGACCTTGACCACACCATCTTCATCACACCGCACGCCTGCAGCATCTCATCTACGGCACCCTGCATACATCATGTTACCGCTTTAAATAAACGACTGACTCATACATCGACTGCTCGACTTTCATTTCTCTCTCGCCCCGTCTCTACCGATACGGACCGCTCCCTCAAATATTTGAAAGGAGAAGAGTTTTCTTCAAACAATACTTAATTTCCTAACATGTAAAAAAAAAATTACTTACTCTAGCACATCTTTTTTCCAATATCTTTCATAGCACGAATAAGTAGGTACCAATTTTTATATCCATCTTCTTTAAAATATCTTTTGCTCTTTATTTCTCAGCTTACTTTTCATTTTAATATTTTTATTTAGTTTCATTAGATAAAAACAAAAAAAACCCCAACCATTCATTTTCTCAATTCAATGTATTTAATCAAAGTTCTCAATTCAATGTATTTAATCAAAGTTCTCAATTCAATGTATTCATTGTAAAGTAAAGTGAAAAAAGTAATACATTTGTTATCCTAAAGTAGGTAAATGAAATAAAGAAAATCAGTATTAAGTTCGAAGAGCAATTGAGCGCACGATATTTTTTGTCAGTCCGTCTTTAGCCAACACAAACAAGCTCGATGGTTTGCCCAAATTTGTTCATACAAAAATATTTTAATATTAAAATCGCATTAAATAAATGGTAGGGTGGGGGTAGGGGGGGGTGAAAATTTGGGGTTATAGGTATTTTATAATGCCAAATAAAAAAAAAAACTAAAAATATTTTTCGTCAAAAACTTGAAAAAAAATTCTGGGTAGGGACACCTATTATTAATCACCTAGCTGTATGAAATATACTTAACGACCTATTCTCATACCTACCAAATATACCAAAAAAATAACAAAAATCGGTCAAGTCGTTTCGGAGTAGTGCGACCATAAACACCGTGGCACGAGATTTTAATATATATAGAAGATGTACCTCCGAGATGGTCAAATTCCTTCATTGGCAATTTTAATTTATTAAAATTGTTAATTATTTATTTTGTTCATGGGGTGAGGTTTGTCTAGGTCTTGGAGGCGGACGACCAGGACACACTGAACCCCAAATTCCTACCCACCCCTTAAACCCTTTTCCTTCCCAGAACTCTCCTCTCCATCCTTTCCTTTAAAAAAACTCTCCACACAGCATCCTCAAAGATGACATAGGCCCTGAGGGAAATTATTTTCCTCAGTGCCTCCTGTGTGGAGCTCATGTAAAAAAAAACAAGATAAAATAAGGAATATTATAACTTCTTTAGCACCGTCGTGATTTAAAACCCGATGAAAGAAAAAGCGACACTAAAAAGAGATAAACACATACATCTGTAGGATTTAGCCTGCGAGAGAATGAGATACAATAATCGGTCTCCACTTTGTGCGGTACTTCGTAGCCTTCCCACTCTTGTCTACTTTAATTCTCTGAAGGTTTCACTACTACCGCGTGTGAACTGTGCGCTTGTACTTTTAGTTAAATATTTGAAATCACAGTCACCCTACAAAAGGGCGCCCAAGTGTTGTAGCTAGGGCATCTATTTGTGAGTAGAAAATAGGTCACACATGCTAACCGAGTCTCGGCTGCCCTTCCCCTACCTCATCTCCTTCTCCTGACTCCTGACTGAACATCATGCCAGTGGTCAGTTTAGCCACTAGGACCCTTGATTTGATAAATATAATCTGGAAATTAATGGATTTAAAAGCGTTGGCAAGTATGAACTTCCAGCCCCCAGTGCACCAAGATGAAATTGAAAAGGTAGAAATTGCACGGTTTTATTTACACGTAGAGGAAATTACATCTTTCTCAACTAAACCTTGATTCAGGATGCTTCGTGGAATGTTAATATCTACGCACATCCCAATGGCAATTTAATTGTTGTACCTAATAATAAACTGTTACCACTCTGTAAATGTTTAAACTAACTAAAGACCAATTGATCATAAAGACCATATTGAAAGTACCAATTATAACGCCTTAAATTGAAATTTTCAATAACTTTGACGTACCAAATGTACAGCAAATATATGCCAAAAAAATATATTATTGAAGCTCTTCAAAAATAATGAATCCTCTACTAGACCGTGTATGCATAACACTAGATCGAATAAAAATTGTATAAAAAATATTCCAATTATAAAACCATATTTGGACAAAGAAACTATACATACTTTGCAACAAAACTCCATAACATCCTTCCCCAAGACATAAAACTAATAAAAAATCCAATTGAATACAAATTACTGAAACTAAATAGTGGTCACTCAGCCATGAGCAAGGAATGCCCAATTTATAAAAGAAAACTAGAAGCAAAAATGAGCAGAATCTCTTTTTTATAAAAAAAAGTTACGAGAAAGATGAAATTATATACCTGAATATACAAAGCATCATGGCACATTACGAAGAGGTAAAAATACTTTTAGAGGAGAAGAAACCTTTTATGCTTATGATGAGTGAAACACATGTTACTGAAGGTATTCAAGATAGTGAAATTAGATTTGAACATTATAATACCATCCGTTGCGACTCACATAGTCGACATACAGGAGGAGTGATGATTCTCTTAAGCAATAAAATTCCATATGAAGTAATATCGAACAATCAATTTGAAAAACATTGTTGGATCTTAGCCATCACCATTAAATCAGGAAACAAGAAAGGTGTATATACTGTAATTTATAGATCGCCAAACACAAGCAAGTGCGACTTTTTAACATATTTTCAAAGATGGTGCATGGAAAATTTACAAGATGAAAATATAAACGTTATAGCTGGAGATTTTAATATAAATGTTAAAGCAAATGCAGACATATACACAAAAAAACTAAAATCTATTATACAAGCTACAGGGATGAAACAATTAGTCAAAGATTTTACACGAATTACAAATATCTCAAAAACGACGATTGATCTGGTAATCTCAAATAAATTCAATTTAAATATTAAAGTACTAGATAATCCTAAAATTACCGACCATAACATCATTCAAATTCTAATAAATGACAGAGAAAAATGCAACTCCAGTAAGGAAACACAAATAACAACATTTAAAAATTACAAAAAATACAATAAGGAAATTTTCATTCAATCCTTAGAGACTATTAATTGGAATGGAATAAATCAAATGGAATATAACCAAAAAGCTGACCAGATGATATTAAACTTAAAAAAATCTATTGATGAAGTTGTTCCAGAACAGAAGATACATAAAAGAAACAATAATAAATGGTACACAAGCGAACTACGTACGATGCAGCACGATAGAGATGCATTTTACAAAAGAGCATGCCTTACTAATAGTATTACGGATTGGGATAACTACAAAAAAGCGAGAAACAAATACTCCAAAGACATAAAAAGAACGCATAATGAGTACATAAAAAATAAAATAAACTCAGAAGAAGGGGATCCCAAAAAAATTTGGAAAAGCATAAAAGAATTAGTACATGGCGAAAACAAAGACGACATAAAAATTGTAAACTTTCCAAAAGAGATAAACGAAGAAAACATGGCTAATAACTTTAATAAATATTTTATTGAAAGTATCATTCAAATTAACAAATTAATACCCAACATTGCTGTTAACCCCACAAATGATAATATCGACCCAAACAAAGAATCATTGGTCTTCAGAAAAATAAATGCAGAATATTTATTTAACATTTTAAACAAAATAAAATCAAAGAATAGTTCAGATGGATTAACTATTAGTAAAATAAGAGATGCTTTTCCAGTAATAGGATCTACTTTATTAAATATTATCAATGAGACGATTGAAGAAGGAAAATTTCCACAGTCATGGAAAATATCTACCATTATACCGGTTCCAAAGGTAAAAAATACCAGAAAATGTGAAGAATTTCGACCAATCAACACCTTACCAAAATATGAGCAGATTCTTGAAGTTATAATAAAAGAACAAATTTTGCAATATCTAGATAAACACGATATTTTATACCAAGAGCAATCAGGGTTCAGATCTAATAACTCATGTGAAACAGCATTAAACGTAATTGTCGAAGAATGGAAGGAAGGAATGAATAATAATAAATTTATCTTAGCAATATTTTTGGATTTTCAAAGGGCATTCGAAACTATAGACCGAGACATACTAATAAGAAAGCTTAAAGAAATTGGTTTCTCATCTGTAGCCATTAAATTAATACAAGAGTATTTGAGAGACAGAAAGCAGGTAACAAAAATAAATAATCAATTTTCAAAACCAATGGAAAATAAGTTAGGAGTACCACAGGGATCGGTCCTTGGACCTCTATTGTTCATACTCTATATTAATGACATGGTGAAAATATTTTCAAAATGCAAAGTACGACTTTTTGCCGATGATACACTAATATACTTAATTGGAGATAACTATGAAGAACTAATACACATTTTAAATAATGAACTAAATGATGTATCAAGATGGCTAAAAATAAATAAGCTTAAATTAAATACAAAAAAAACAAAATGTATGGTGATCGGATACAAGAAGACATCCAGTGAAAGCAAAATTAAAATTGATGGTGAAATTATTGAAAATGTTACTGAAATGAAATACTTAGGAGTTATATTAGATTCCAAACTAAACTTCAATAGACATGCTGAATACACCCAAAAGAAAATTGGCAAAAAGATATCTTTTTTTGGAAGAATTCGGCCAAAAATTTCTAGAAAAACTGCAATCACCATATACAATTCAATTATTGCTCCACACTTCAACTACTGCTCAAGTATACTTTTCCTATGTAACGAAAGAGAACAAAATAAGTTACAAATTCTCCAAAACAGGGCTATGAGAATAATTCTCCGACGAAACAGATTTTCAAAAATAATTAAAATGTTAAAGGAACTAAATTGGTGGACCGTGAAACAGATGCTGACCTTGAACACGATGGTATTTATCCACAAAATATTGAACAACACGTTACCAAAATACTTCTCAAATAAAATTGTATACAATAAAGACATTCACAGATATAACACAAGGACGTGCAAGGAAATTAGGCTACAAAAAAAGGACAAAGCCAATACGCAGAACAGTCTACTGTACAAGGGAATGAAGTTGTATAACACACTACCAGAAACTTTAAAGTCCACACCAATTGGAAAGTTCAAGATGTATTGTAGGAGCTACATAAAACTTGAAAAAATATAGTGAATATGAAATATTTTAATCAATTAGAAATTTGTAAACTTCAATGTACAAATTACTAAAATAAAAATTATTATTATTATTATTATTATTAAATCAAGAATAAAAATATGGCTTAAAGAGGTCAATGAGAAAACCCTAGTGAAGACGCTAAAAAACGACATAGAAGACAAATGAACTATATTTAAATAACTTTAGTCCGCCTCGGCACAGGACCCCCTAGTGAGGAGGACTAAGAAAGACAATATTTTATACTTAATTTCACCATTACATTTTGTATGTAAAAAATTTTATATAGTCGCTAAAATTAAAAAAATTAAAAATTAAAAAAAAAACTAACCATAGGCAGAGAGGACGGACCGCCAAACAACTCGATCTTGATCTCGACTCTTCACATGGCCTGACTCAAGTATCTGATTCACTTGGTCGTGCCATGTCTTCCTCGGGAGTCCCCGACTTCTTCTACCATTCACATTTGCGTCATATATTCTCCTTACACTCCTTTCCTCGTTCATTCACTCTACAGAGTGGAAGATACTCTTAGTATCGCCCTGGTGTAAGACCACCATTCAGAATTGAAACGTTGCTTGAAATGGCTTTAGCCGTGTTTGGTGACCAGATCTGAATAGCCAGGTACTTCCCCACCTTCCTCTTCCCTATCTCCTTCCCCTCCCCACTACCTTCAGCCTCACAACATACCCCAATTGGGGATGACATAGTCCCACTGGCTCCAGACGGGAGCAGTTGGGACTCTTGTGCGGTATTCATGTAAAAAAAAGAAAAATAAATAAAATAAAAAATGTAATTTTAGCACGTGACATTTCTGCCTGTCTAAGTTTACCATGAAACCAAAGTCTTTGAAAAATCTAAAGAAAACGTTATCTAGGCGCTGACGATATTAATTTCATACATAACGATCTGAAACAATCTTTTAGTTCCGTGAAACTTTTTTCAGCAGTGTCGTTTTTTTATCATTAGCTCCACACAGGAGGCCCTGAAGAAAATAATTTCCCCTCATCGGGCCTATGTCATCTTAGGCGATGTTGTACGCAGTAGGGTCTATTTATATAAAGGAAGGATAGGAAGTCATGAGAAGGAAAAAGGTTTTTTTTAACATTAACTCCACACAGGAAGCCCTGAGGAAAATACTCTCCCTCAGGGCCTGTGTCATCTTTCTTTTCAGGAGAGGAAGGAGTGAACATGGGTCTTGAAGAGACCCATGTTGTAGGAAGCAGGAAACACAGAGGTCGGCAAATCGTTCCACAGCCGAGCTGTTTTTTTTATTTTTTTTTTTATTCTTCATTTTAAGCACCCGCTAAACTGCCAAAGCAGTTTGTCAGCAGGTCAATATTAATATAACATTAAATCACAAATATAACAAGAAACCACAATATACAAAATAGATACAGAAGGGTAACTTTTAAATAGCTACAATACAAAGGCATAAAATATGCAGATAGACACATATAACACAGGCAAATTACTCTTAGTCATATTTTTTTTTTTTATTTTTTTTTTATTTATTATTTTTTAGCATATAAAATATAATGTACATTTAGATGATGTATTAATTTGCTTACATGTTCATATTCAAATATGTTAATACCACTCTTCCATGGAAGCGTTAGCTTGTGTCTGGAAGAGTAGTGTACATTTTTAATGCTATATTTAAGTTCTTAAATTACAATGTGAATGTAAAAAACAATAAGTTGTAAGTTCGGTGATATGTGATTATAAGTATTTATCTACTATCAAAACAATTTTACTGTTTGGATAATGTGTCCAGAATTATTGTAATTAGTTGCTAAAAACAATACAAAATTTAACTTATTTGAAGAATGGAGTATCACTTGGAAACTGAGTTATAATAATATATATTTATACATAAGATTACAAACAATATCAATATAAAAAGTTTTGATCCATTAGCCATTTTTAATTTTTTTTTTTAAATCGGTGGTGCAATTTGATTCGATTTTTATGTTCACTGGCATCTTATTAAATATGGTACGGACAAGATTAGTGAATGTCCGTTGTCCGTATTTATTTATAATTTTCGGAACGGATAAACCCTCATTTTTACTAAATCTAGTGCCATGTGCATGGTCAACTTTTTCTTTATATATTGAATCCGACAAAAGGTTTTGGCATGCAATTTTAAACCATAATATCCCACGAACAGGTAATATATTAACTGACTCATATAATAATTTTATGTTAAAGTATTTTACTATCTGCAGTATCTGCGGGCCCTGTACACTGTACGCCCAGTTTTTGAGAGACTAACTTAACTCTGGCTTCGATGGAGCCCCCATATCTGAAGGTATAAAGTTTGGGTAAGAATCTTGGGGTCAATGTGTCCAGGAGTGACAGATGTATGAATCTATCCCTCTCACTGCGATGCAAAGCGATGAGTAGAGAGAGTCCGGCTCAGGCGAGACCAAGTCAGCAGTGTTGCAAACACTTGAACTCACCTATGGCAGAGACGCTGGTTATCCAACAAATGGTTCCCGGTGTGGCGATACTCATATCGGTCTCCCAAAATTGCTTCCTTCACTATCTATGATCCTTTGAACTTTCTGTTGTTACGAACCTAATTATTATTATCTTTAGATACAGAATTATCTTGATAACATTCTACGTATAGAAATTTCTTAGAAAAAAAGATTTGGTGATTTCCGAGAATCAATCAATGTGAGAGAAATAGCATTTTCTTGGAATTTATTATTATTGGGTTTTTTAAACTTAATTTTTTTTATTTATTTAAATGTTTAAAGTATAACGAATTAACTAATGTTATTTTTAAGTATTGCATGTATTTTAGTTTGCATTATTGTGACAAATGTTTCGGCAGTCAAGGATATTATTAACTGTGGTTGTGCTACATTTTGGGAGGCGGGTATGGGTACCACCGCATCGGGAACCTTTTATTGGATAATCAACACCTCTGCCATAGGTGGTTCGCTACGTTTGGTGACTTTGTAGGGGTGCCTTGAGACACTCTCGCCTGAGCTGAACTCCATCGCCTTGCACCACTGTGGGAGGGATGGATTCATACGTCAGTGACTCCTGGCAACATTGACTTTCCTTGACTCTCCTTCTGTTAAAAATACCCTACGTACAACATCCCCTAAGATGACTTAGGTCCTGAGGGAAATTCGTCTACCCGCCTGCTGCGTGGTGGGCCGGATCGAGAGAGTCTGGTTGAGAGAGGGCTTTTGACCTCTCCAGTCAGAATTCCTCAACCCATCGCGTTATAGGAGTAGATTCATACGTCCTTCACTCCTGGACACACCGATTTCAGATTCCTACCCACCCATTATGTCTGTTTCCTCATATCTCCTTCATTTCCTTAAAAAAAAACCCCCACACACTCAGGACCTCCTGTGTGAAGTTAATGTAAAAAAACGAGTGTGCTTTAGACCACACGACTGAAGTAAAACTTCTTTACCTCCATCTATAATCTATATGATAGGAAGAGAGAAAGAAAATGTGCGCTCGCACTGCTCTCTCTGGCTCCCACAGTGTGATACAGACAATAGGCCTGCACTGTGTCTTAGATATACAAAACGTAACTGGCTATGAGAAAAAGAGAGAAAGAAAATGCGTGCTCGCACCTCTCTCTCTCTTGCCTTTTTTATTCAATTTCATTCAATTTTTTATTTTATTTTTATTTCATTTTTTTTTGTTTTTACTTATTTATATATATTTTTTTACATTAACTCCACACAGGAGGCCCCGAGAAAAATAATTTCCCTCAGGGCCTGTATCATCTGGGATGCTGTGTGGAGGGCCCCTACAGTAATATACGAAACGTAACTCTCTCTCTTTCTATGTATCTCCACTAACTTATATCTCCCTCTCAACTACAGTTCGCTTTGCTTTTCGTAAAGCTCTCGTCACGCATTCACCAGCTTACTCCCCAAGTCAAGCGTATGTAAAGAAGATTTACTTACTTCAAAAATAACTTTTAAAATTCAAAATAATCATTGGAAATTTTATTCATGGCCTCCTATATGAAGTTAATGTAAAAATAATAATTTTAAAAAATACTAAAAAAATGTATATATATATAAAACAGTTGACAAAATTCAACTTTTTGCTGTGAAAGTTTGACGTTTGGCAAACGGTTAAAAATATCAATTCACTTTTTTGTTGAGAGGATACGGATATCCGGAATTGAATACAAGCTGAACTGAAGTGACAAGAGTAGGTACCTACCTACTAACTACTAACTACCCGATCACTATAACGCCGAGCGGAGATTTCTCTGATAAATAATTGTTGACCTCCGGTATATGAATTATCAAAAATTATAGTGAATAATCGAAACCATAAGATTTTGCGGTAATTATGTTTTTAACGAAAATTTTCATCTCAGACACTTTATATAATATATATTTCGATATACTTTTTTTTTAATCAATTTTATTTTAGTAATTTGAATATCGAAGTTTACAAATTACTAATTGATTATAATGTATCTAGCATCCAGTAGATTAGTCAGACATTTCCAAATACTATGTATGTTTTGAGATAATGCGAGATAGACGTATTGGCTCAGCACAGCATAGTATCTATGGTGCTGCGAAGCAATATTTTTCTTGGTATCTTAAACATAAATCTTGAAGGTTTCAATAGATAATATAATCAACTAAATGTGAAGGTATTGGCAGGGGAAGGAGATGGGGAAGAGGAAGGTAGGGAAGTACCTGGCTATTAAAATCTGGTCACCAAATACGGCTAAAGCCATTTCAAGCAACGTTTAAATTCTGAATGGTGGTCTTACACCAGGGTGTTACAGAGAGTATCTTCCACTCTGGAACGTGCCGCAAATAAACTATATATTATATTACATGAATTAATTGTGAAATAATTTTTTTCGCACGCCGGGATTCAATCTCGCTACCTTCGGATTGCGAGTCAATTGCCTTACCCCTCGATCACGCCGGCCGTCAAGCTGTTTTTTTTCTTACAAGTAAATAAATAAATTTCAACCTATCACCCTGGGTTCCATGATAACTCAGAATCATGCAATTTCAACGGTTCCATGACAAGTAAAATCAAATCAACTCAACACCTTAAACACCTCAACACCGAAAAATCGTTAAAAATTTTGAAAAATAACTAACCTAACATAACCCATTCAACCAAATTTTTATATATTTTTTTCATTACTTTTAATGACTTCTCAAAGGAAGTGTTGAAATTACATGATTCTGAGTTGTCTGGTCACCATCACAGAGACGTCTCTTCCCCTCTGTCCTAGTCCCTTCATTCCCTGTCCCTCGTTAGGGCCAGAAGTAACGCAGTAAAAATAGAAATTAGGCCAACCAATTGAACTAGTGATAGACGGCCACGAGAGTTGGGAGAACAGATACAAGTTGAAAGATTGTATCTCTACCAGATTACTATCCATACCCACTTCACTACAACCGTTATCTTTTCTAAAAAAAAAATTATTATTGTATAAAAATTGCATACAATTTATTACCCGCTAAGCTACTGCAAGTAGCTTGTCAGCAGGAGATTAGTTCCACAGATTAGTTACAACCACAAATTAAATAATCATAAACGCATTAGCGTAGCATAGGGATGTCGAAAGTGAAAAAATATCGATATATCGATGTATCGATATTTATTAGAATATCAATATCGACGTCGATATATCGATGTATCGATATATCGGTCAAATTTTAAAAAGATTTTGCGTTTTTAAAATAATGGTGTATTCAGATCAATATTATCAATAGTAATTTTTACACACAATGTGCATTATTTTAATGTACAAAATCTCAATAAAAACGAAGTTATTTTTGTTAGGCAATAATTACAAAAATATCAAAACTAAAAAGCGCTGTCTTCTAACTTGTGTGTAAACTGAGACGCATACAAAGTTTGTAACATTCTATTGGCGTATTAATCTGTCAAAAAGACGTCGTGTTTGGAATAAGGAGTCAATAGTCATAGACAATTGGGAACCAACACATAGGAGTGGCTTAGAAAAAAAATGACGAAAAATAGCATACATTTCTATGTATGTACCTACACATATGAGAAAGTATTAGTGATCACAAATAATAATGCAAAGACAATAGATTTGTAAGCTATTAATAGTTAAAATTTCAACCGCCAGATGTCATTCCTATACGGTTTTGGATTCTTGTGACTTTGGTTATATAATTTTTTTTTAAATATCGTTTTTGATACAATTTTCGATATTGGATATTTTGTATCGATATATCGGATCAAAATATATCGGCTTACAATATCATCATCATCATCATCTTGTTATGAAGAAATTCTTAAAAAATTATTATTCCGTCAAGTACTTTAAAAAAAATGATAATGTTGGCGACACTCTCAGGATTTTGGTGTCTGTGCGAGGCGCGAGAGGGCGTTGTTCCGGTTCCGCACACTTTGATTTTGAAGCGAGTAGAGCGGCTCGCTTTGGAAATCGACGGGTCACAGATTGGGAGTAAAATGTGCTAATTGTACGGGAAAGAGTAAAATAAAGTATACGCGGGCGACAATTGATTTTTTGGTGAAATTTTATTAATGGTTTTCAAAGTAAAACCCTCAAAAACGCGAGTGAGATCGTGATAAATCGTGTCGAGTATAATTCTGCGGCATGTTATTGTGGCCGGGCTCAAAAATTGTAATCGGGAGTGAGCAGAGCCATCCTGTCGGTATATAGTAGTTTACGCTGATAATAATCATTTTCCCGCGGCCGACAATCCCGCGGAGCTCGCCATTTTCAAGAACTCGCGCCGTAAGGGAGCAAGAGTGTCGCCACCATTTGGGATAGGACCGGTAGTCAGGAGAGGTTCATGGGTCCCCACCATCGGTGATCGTTCGGCTCCAGAGCCGAGGCCAGGAGAGGAAGCAGGAGGATCGGCATCCCGCGGAGGATCATGGGATTCCGCCTGTCATAGTCGAGCGGATCCCGAGCGGAGTTTTATCGATTGATGGAGAGAGTCTGGGCCTCCTCTTCGGTAGGAACTCACACCAGGCGTCTCCGGGAGAGGCCACAAGGGCCTCCTACTCGCAGCTGCAGTCCGGGGGGGGGGTAAATAGGTAGATAGGTTAGAATTAGATTGATTCGAGGTCCCGGGTGAGTCCTTTTATGTATCATTTATTACCAGTATTCCTTTATACAATTTACCATGCTTATGTTCACATTTAAAAGTGGGTTTTAATGGCAATAGCCCAACACCCCACTCCTTTCCAGGGATGTTACATTAAGAATGCACATGCCGTGAAGGGTGAGTCTCGTGCTTGCTGTAAATTGACATTCCTCGACTGTATAGTCGAGGATTGGCGTCCAAAGGTTCCATTAGAACCAAAAGTTGATTTGTGGTGAGCGGAAGATAGATGTAATTGGCTGGCATCTGCTACTTACAGCCTCCCACGCAAACTGCTATCTACATATTAGATAGCACTTCATTTATTCAACCTAATTATCTTGCTATTCCACGTAGTAATTAGCTACTTTACAAAATACTAAAAGTGAGATTTAACAATCTTCTTCCCCTTATCCTATTCGGGTCGGGGACCCATTGCATCGACAAGGCTCCTCCATATGTCCCTGTCTTGTGCTGATTGTTCGGCCTCTGTCCATGATAGCCCCATCCTCTCCTCACACAGTTTCTGGAGTTGCCTCGCCCAACTGTGTCTGGGGCGGCCCACTGGACGTCTACCCTCTGGAATCGCACTCAGTATCTTCCTCGGAATTCGGTCATCAGACATTCTTAGTACATGCCCAAGCCACCTCAGTTGCGATTTTTCTACGAAGAGTAGCAGTGGTTCAATGTTTAGATCATCTCGGATCGTGGAGTTTCTTATATGATTCCATTTCGTAACCCCTGCCACTCCTCTCAAGTACCTCATTTCGGCAGCTTGGACTCTAGAGCGCGTTCGTTCATTTAGCATCCATGTCTGGTGGCCGTAAGTGAGCGTCGGGCGGTATACCGTTTTAAACACTGCCATCTTTGTTTTGATGCTCAGCTCGGCTTTCCTTATCACTAAGCTATAGAGAGGACGCAATACACTGCTTGCCGCACTTATTCTTCTATCAATTAAAATAACGATATATTGAATTAAAAATATCTATACATCGATATATCGATACTTTTTCAACAAGCCTAGCGTAGCAACAACATACACATTTAACATACCTCCCACCATTGTGTTGTGGAATAGGAATATGTATATATATATTTTTTAAATATCATGAAAAAGTTGGGCATCATAAAAACAGCAATACATTAGTAGTTAATCACATCCTTCTTGATATTGATTGTACATTCTCCAGTGTAATCCTAAGTTTATCTTCTCTGCTTTTTTTACATTAGCTCCACACAGGAGGCCCTGAGGAAAATAATTCCCCTCAGCGCAATTATCATCTTTCAGAATGCTGTGTGGATGATCTTTTTAGTGAAAAGAAGGAGAGAAAGTAGCGTGAAGAAAAAGATATGAGAGGTGGGTAGGAATCTGGGGGTCAGTGTGTCCAGGAGTGACTGACGTATAAATCAATCTCTCCCGGGTAAGACGATATTCCGAGAGTCCTGTTGGAGAGGTCTACAGGTCTTCCTTTTTTTTTACATGAATACCGCCCAAGAGTCCCAACTGCCCGCGTCTGGAGCCAGTGGGACTATGGCATCCCCAATTGGGGTATGTTGTGAGGCTGAAGGTGATGGGGAAGGGAAGGAGATGGGGAAGAGGGAGGTGGGGAAGTACCTGGCTATTTAGATCTGGTCACCAAACATGGCTAACGCCATTTCAAGCAACGTTTCAATTCTGAATGGTGGTCTTACACCAGGGCGATACTGAGAGTATCTTCCACTCTGGAACGTGCCGCAAATATATTG
Organism: Limnephilus marmoratus; assembly: GCA_917880885.1. Lineage (NCBI taxonomy): Eukaryota > Metazoa > Arthropoda > Insecta > Trichoptera > Limnephilidae > Limnephilus > Limnephilus marmoratus. The sequence continues at coordinate 44,317,370 of OU862928.1, read as the reverse complement.
CACATTATTTTAAATGAATAAATTGTGAAATAACACAAATTCATTAAATAAAATTTATTCGTCCACGCCGGGATGCGATCCCGCGACCTTCGGATTGTGAGTCAAGACCACGAGACCGTCGATGATCTATGACACTACAATAGTAGGGGAATAGTTGGTGACTTACCGAGATGCCCGGGTTTATGGGGTGAGTTTATCTGGATCTTAGCGGCAGATGCGTTAACCACCTACTGCGTGGCGGGCCGGATCGGGGGAGACTTGAGGGACATCTTTTGACCTGTCCAGCCAGACTCTCTCATTCCATCGCCTTGCACTGCATTGGGAGGGATGGATTCATACGTCCGCCTCTAACACCTCTTACCTTTTTCCTTCATAGAACTTCCTCTCCTTCCTTTGCTTAAATAACTCTCCACACAGCATCCCTAAAGATGACATAGGCCATGATGGAAATTATTTTCCTCAGGGCCTCCTGTGTGCAGCTTTTGTAAAAAATGTAAAAACATGATTTGGGATTTTCACACATACATACTGTGTTTAATTTACTAACTTGAAAAAACACGAAATTTGTCAAAAATCTAAACAAAAGAAATACATTTTTTAAAATACAGTTTAGTCTTACTAATATTATAAATGCGAAAGTTTGTATGGATGTATGTGTGTTTGTTACTCTTTCACGCAAAAACTACTGAATGGATTTTAATGAAACTTTACAATAATTTAGCTCATTCATCAGAATAATATATAGGCTATATATAATAGTAAGCTCTGGCGTTATCAAATTTATATAAATGAAAATGTGTGTATTTTATATATTTTAGCGGCAGGGAGGAAAGGCAGGGGGAAGGGGAATGGGGAAGGTGGAAGGAAACGGGGACGCACGGGAAAGGACACGCAGGAAGAATCAATTTATTTCTTTCAATGGCATAGCAACGCGTGCCGGGAACCAGCTAGTAATTAATAAAAATGAATTAACTTTCCGACTCCAGATAAATACCTACTTAAGTGCTGGTCTGAATTAGTTCCAATTTTGAAGATGACACTTAAATTCAAAGCAAACCAGAGTTCAGGAATAGTATTTCACGAGCACACAACCGGAATTATCATAATTATTCCTACCTAATGAAATGCACTTAATTTTTCAAAATAGATTCGCGGCATGTTTGCAAAGTGTGGACACATCTCACGCATTCTTGAGCATACGTGCGTGCACAGCACATCGTGCCTGCATATCGTTACATCTGTTGTTGCCACGCGCGTGCTGCATTCGTGCAAGTTGTCCAGAACAGTTCTGATCTGTTCTGTTCTGTAGGGCAGTAGGCTAAGACACTGTTGCGCAACATTTGTTTATCTGTAAACAAACATTCGAAATGATAACAACACAAAAGTTCAAATAACCGAAAATAAACCAAATTTGATAAGATTAAGGAGTACCTACCTGCCAACATGTTCGTAAATACTACTGATTACACTAGTATCAGGGAGAGATCGTATGCACGTCATTGTCGATCGTAAAAAAAAAACGAAAAAATCATAAAATACTAGAATGTCGAATGTATTTAATCAATTCATTTGTCATATATTGGTTTATAAATGTGTAAATTCTAATTATACATTTCTAGTTGTCTCTAAAATGGCCTGGAAAGAATCTCCTACTTGTGATCCTCACTGTAGAAACCACTCATTCACTCTGAACGCAATTATTAATGTTCTCCAAAATGACTTTGAAAAAAAATAATATTTTTGCGATTCTTTTAAAGATATAAAGAAACCATCCCTTCGTTCAGAATACAATTACTAATGTTCTCAAAAGTGGTCTTGACAGAAGCTCATTCCTGTGATCTCTTGAACGAAACCATTCCTTTGTTAAGAATATTATGAACTAAATATACAATTTGACTGTCCTGAAACGGGTATCCTTCCCAGTTGGACAGACAAAGTATCATCTTGTAATATATAAATTAATAAAAAAATTCCTGTACACATTTAGCAAACGTCTGTCGAGTTGTAGAACAATTATGTTATCGCAAGTTATAAAAAAAATTCAGAGTGTGGAATTCACACGCTGTAGAAGTGAAATCTTTAGAAAACTAAAATAGACTAGAGTGGGGAGGCTACGAAGCACCGCACAAAGAGGAGACCGATTATTCTATCCCATTCTCTCGCATCCTTAATCCATCCAGGCTAAATGTATGTGTTTGTCTCTTTTTAGTGTCGCTTTTTCGTTTCATCGAGTTTCAAATCACAACGGTGCTAAAGAAGTTTTCACTCCAAAAATTAATAAACCCACCTCTTTCATGAAAATGTTATTTAACGTTTTTATTTATTATTTGTAAAGTGTAACTAATTAAATTATATTACCAAAAATTATATATACTTATAAATTATTTCTTCGAACATATATTTTTTTTATTTTTTTATTTTTTTATTTATTTCAAAATTTTTGTTTATTTATTTTTATTTATTTTTTTATTTTTATTTTGCAGAAACAAACAGTACATTATTACATAATGGGAAATATTTACAAAGTTATAGAATTAATACAATAATTGGTACCAATGACAATATATATATATATATATATATATATATATAGTTATAGGCATTAGTTCATTTACTACTGTTTTCAGATGTCCTACTAGTTCATCGGCTTTTCCGTCTAAATTTCCTTGTTTATCGCAGATCCGCTTTTTGTTTTGTAATGCATAATTACATAATTTATCCTTATTATAGTTTTTTTTATTCCTGTACGTTATACTTCGTGTTCCCTGAGGCTTTGGACTATTATAGTGATCAGATATTTTGAGTTCTTATGCAGCATTAACTTCGGCGTAAAAGACATTTGAAATTACCAAATCAATCATGGTTTAAGAGTTTTTTCACATTCTTGTATATTTTTTGACAAGTTGCTTCCAACCTAGGCAATTAATGATGCTTTGTAATGTTGTGCTTTTTGTATTGGTTTTCATCATGTCAATATTAAAATCTCCACAAATGATTTTATCATGTCTCTTCTATTTTTTATTAGCTTACGGCACCATTCTTCAAAAAAATCTAAGAATTTTGTATCATTTTGATTTGGGAAATGATGAATAGCTGCATAGGCTCCCCGCTTAAAATCATTTTGAATTTCAATAGCCAGTATCCAGGTATTATTTTTTATCTGGTACCGCATTTATTGTGACTTTGTAAGAGATATTGTTTTGAATTAATCAATTAATATGATAACTCTACCAGTACGCCTGCTAATATCTAATTGTCGAATAGCCTTGAAATGTTATTTCAATTTGGTTAATTTCTTCGATAATATAGGTTTCGCTCATCATCACCATGTGCAGTATGTAATATTTTTGTCTTGTCCTTGTCTTGTCTTCGACTTCTTCGATATGTGCTAGTAAACTAGCTATGGGTTTCTCTGGGTCTCCTACCGCCCCCCTGAAAGTCTAAAACGCCCCCCAATTTTCACTTTGCCTTCTACCGCCCCCTGAGGGTCTGAAACGCCCCCCAAGGGGGCGTTATCGCCCACGTTGGGAACCTATGCACTGGAGCGACAGCGCGATTTAAAACTTTTTTTCCGATTGCATGAGATTTTTTGTGATCCATTTGATTTTTTCGTACCTACGTACAAACTGATAATAGTTCTATATAACCAATGAATTCGCCTATCTTTTGAAAATTATCACATATTCGTGGGACTTAAAATTATAAATATATATTAAACCGAAAACTTCTAAATACATAAAATAAAATAATGATAAATAAAATTAACCTATTGCTTTTTTTTTGTTATTAGTTTTTGGGATATTATGCCGTGTTGCGCTACCGCCTTCTTTAGCCAACGTTTCGGACAGCGTTACAGTGCCCATCATCAGGGCAGATGTCCATCATCAGGGCAGGGCAGATGATGATGGACACTGTAACGCTGTCCGAAACGTTGGCTAAAGAAGGAGGTAGCGCAACACGGCACAACACCCCTAAAACTAATAACGAAAATAGGTACTTTTGGCTGTGAAAATCTAAAATCGTATCTAGCCTATTGCTGTTAAACTTTTAAATCATTTTTCTAATCTAATTATTTTTTTTTTTTAATATCATTCAAAATTATCATTGACGTAGGGTATACTTGTTCGAAGCGTTCGGGTCATTATTTTTAGAAACAGCTTGTCTTTCGAAATAGGCCTCCTCTAAAGATTTCCATTTTTCTTTATCCTTTACAACCCTGAGTACTTAATAACTTACAAATAGGGGGAAATTTGCCAAAATTGGCAGTAAAGCAATCCGAGGTATTTTAAATAGTGCCATATTGAAGCAAAAGCACTCCAGTGGGTATTGTACTGTTTTATTGATCTTCACATAATAGCAATAGCAATTAAGACGTTAGTCACATCACATCATCAGGTAACAAAACACGTCCAATTAGCAGCAAAAGACAGAACTCTTGTCGACAATGCTATGTACATGCATTGTGTTTAACAATTCACAATGTTACATCACTGTAGCCTGTATGTAACGGATTGTTCCGAGAAGGAACCGTGATGTGAAAAACGACGTGAAAATAGGTTTTTTCCGACCCATTCTAAAGTGATTTACGAGTGAACTATGTATTTAGAGCGAACTAAATCGAGAGCTGAATTAAAAGATAGAATCGTGAGGAGCTTTTTAAAATTCCAGGGGTATTGGTCAATGTCAACAGTGGAGAAATAAGTTGATTGAAAGAGTCAAGATAAGATTATTTGTGGAAGGTGAGCTTTTTTTTAAGTGAAAAAGTTCTTTAGCAACGTTGTGATTTAAAACTCCATATTAGAACTTACTCCATATTAGAATGTGGAAACCAAAATTTCGAAACGGTACCAAGATTCACATACCTAGGCTCCCTGATAACAAACGAAAATAATACTACAGAGGAGATCCAGAAGCACATAGTGAACGCCAATCGCGAAATCACGAAGATATTAGTGTACAAAACACTGAACTATGACTGGGTGAAGGTCTGCACAAAGAGGTACGTAATCGGTATCTTCTTAGATATAACTGGTGCCTTCGATAATGCATGGTGGGAGATGATTTTGACTAAATTAAAAAATCGCAATTGTCCAAGAAAACTTTTTAAAATATCTTGCGATTATTTTAAAGATAGAAAAATTATAATTTCTTTTGGTGATTGCATCATTGAAAGAGATGTGGACATGGGTTGTCCCCAAGGTTCTCCCCTTGCACCGGATTTCTGGAATATTTTATTCGATGACTCCTCCAGGTTACCCTTACCTGAAGGCACTATTGCGATTGATTACGCAGACGACAAATTGTATTTGGTCTCTGGGGACAGTAGAAAAGAAGTTGAAAATAAAGCTGAAGAAGGTTTGAATATGATTCTTAACTGGGGAAAGGAAAACAGACTGACTTTTGCTCCCCATAAGACCGTGGGTCTCCTTATGAAAGGCTCCCTCAGTAGAGGTAGAAACCCTTTCATAAAAATGGGAGATACTGCAATCCGTTTTGTAGAGAGTACTAAATATTTAGGCGTTACATTAGACAGATCCTCCTCGTTCTTGACTCACGTTAAAAGCGTTTCTAGTAAGGCCCAGGCTCTCTTCTTAAAACTGAGAAGAATCTCAACTGTTGAATGGGGTTTACGTTTCCCTGCGCTCCGTCTATTATACAGATGCGTATATGTGGCACAAGTTTCATACGGTGCATGTGTATGGGAACATCGACTGAGTAATTCACTTATTCATTCAGCGCTTAAGAGGGGCCAGCGAATCCCCTTACTGGCGCTTTCAGGAGCCTACAGAACAGTTTCATCGGATGCTTTGCCAATTTTGGCCGGCATTTTGCCAATTGATTTAGAAATTAGGGAAGTTTTGACAAAGAAGTGTCTGAAAAGAGGAAGACCTGTAAATCACCTTGGTGTTGAATTAATACCTGGTGGAGCAGTGCCTCTCCTTGAACTTCTAAAGATGATGAGAAGAAAAACGCTGAGTGAATGGCAGATGAGATGGGATAGATCGAATATGGGAAGATGGACCTTCTCCTTCTTTCCATCAGTTAAAATCAGAATGGAAGGGGCATATCTTTTAATGGACCACCATATTACCCAATTGCTTTCTGGGCATGGGGAGTTTAGAGGTAGACTTCACAGACTGGCTCTATCATCCCATCCCAATTGCGCTTGTAGTGATACCGAACAAACAGCCGAGCACATTTTGTGGCACTGTGAGATTTTGACGGATGCTCGAGACGAAATGATTGATGGTTTACAAGTTATTACGAGACCTGCTTGGAATACAGATCTCGTCTCGAATAAGGTGAACTTTGAGTGCCTGAAGAAATTCACGAAAGTTTGGGTTGAGAGATGGCCTGTTCTTAGAGTCGCTGAGTAGCTGTAAAACAACTTAGATACCAGGTGTATTTTGCTTCTGAATTCACGGACAATCTTCATGATTACTTTACACTTACCGCTTGGATTTAATTGTTATGATTTATGTGTTTCTGTAATATGTTATTTATTTTATTTTATTAACATTTATTTTATTATATATTATAAGTTATGTGTTATATTTTACATTTGCATTATGTTATTTTGTTCACTATATTTTGAAAAATGTATATAATTGCCTTGCGATTTGTTTTGTTAATAATTACTATACTACCTGTTAATTTATACCATGTTCCTTGTTTTGTTTTGTTTGTTTTTAACTGTTTAAATGTTTTACTGGATGAACTGAACTCAATTTTTTTTTTAATATTTTTTTTTTATTTTTTTTTCCCCTATCCCCATATGGGGGGGTGCTGGACCTTGTCCCTGCTTCATCTTTAGTTAAATAATTAATTTTGCAGATCCTTTTCAAATCTACCTGCGCCTCCCCCAATGACATGTGAAGGCTTGAGGTTTGATCAGACGACCTTGACTGTCCTTTGTCCTGCCTCTGACTACCCAACGCTGAATTTTCTTTTAGTCTTCGGGTATTTTACCCCAAATATTCAGTTAACATTCTTTGAGGCTTCACTGAGTGGTTGGCTAAGGGACACGGAAGCTAAGTGTAGTTTATGGTCAGACCGAAAGCCATTTACATATTTTGTTGGTACTTGCCAATTGATTTGAGATTTATTGTATTACTTATGTTCTCTATTTTATGCATGTGCTTGCAGGTTTTTTACAGATACAATGCCGCCTCATGGAGCCTCATGAATGAGTTTTTTTCTTTTGCCTTGTTTAATTTATCTTTGTCTTACTAACCTATTTTGTGCATTTTGTTTTCCTGTTAAGCACTTGCATACTGCTTACTAACAACGTATGCATGGACACTGGAGGTCTAGATTCGTTCAAAATAAATAAATGTAGCTTCGTTTAACAAAAAAAATTAGAATCTTGCGAGAGCCTTGAAGGAGTAACCATCAGTTACTTATACCAGGGCGGGTAAGAGGTGGATTACCTCCACTGTACAAAACACTTATCAGACCAGTACTTACGTACGCAGCTGAGACTTGGGTACTAACGAAGAGGAATGAGCGAGCACTGGACGTTTTTGAAAGAAAAATTTTGAAACATAAAGATAGTTGCCAATAATATATGCGTTAAGAGAATGAAGATAATGTGAGCGGTTCTTAGTCGAAGTATGACACAGTTAAAAATGACCGAATTTGATATCGGCACCGTGGCGCAGTGGTTAGCGCGTTTGCCCGGAAAGCAAGAGGTCCTGGGTTCATGTCCCAGAGGTGTCAATATCTTTTTCTGATTTTTCTGTTTCCAGATTTTCGATTGACTTTCGCTTATATTGTCTTCATTTAATTGAAAAATTTTGAGGCCTATTAGTCCAGTAAAGGAAGGAGTTGTAAAGTGCGTGAGCAGGAACCTAAGCGATTCTTTCAGGACTTGTTTAGAATGCTTAGGGTGTGAACATACTAAAAGTCCTGACGTCTAGGTGTTGAGCTAGGGGGGGGGGAGGGGGGGGGGGGGGGGAAGGTCCCGATTTTCGGGTTTCCGTTTATATCTCAAAAACGGTGCGTCGCAGAGGAAAACTTTTTCAGAATAAGTAAAAGCTCATAAAATTATCTACAACTTTTATTCTATACGTAATTTTGGAAATCCCAGCCGTTTTTGAGTTATACGCTCCACAAATGTCAATATTTTCGAAAAAAATCATTTTACCTCACATTTTTCATCAAACATTCCTTCATATCGTCTAAAATATTCATCCAAGAAAGAAATTTATTTGAAAGAAGTTGTAAATAATTTAATTACCTTTTAGAATATATACACATATGTAATTAAATCTCCAACCAGTAAATATTTACAGCAATTTTAAGTTTTTTCGTAAAATGCCGTCATTTTCAGAAAAAGCTGTTTTTTCTTACCAAATTATTAAGACGGATTTTTTCTTCATGGGAAATTCCTTATTAATTTTTGCACGCAAGAAAGCAGGTAAGTTGTTCCCTGCTTGTAAGTTTTTTTTTTTATTTTTTTTGTTTTTGTAATTGTTCCGAAATTGTTGATTAGTGGAATTCATTTTATAATCATTATTATTGTGATGGGTGATTAGGTTAGTCGTCGGAGATGCTACAATAACGTGCTACGATGCTGTTCGAGTTGGTGAAAAGGCAATTTTTTTTTTTTTTTTATTTATTTATCTATAAAGGTATGTTTACATAACATTATTCGATGCCTGTCTCACTAGGGAATACCTGTGTTGAGACAGGCGTAGAGGTACATAAATGAGTATCATACATAAGAATATTTAATTACAAGTTGAGAATATTTAAGGTAAGATACATACTGATTTATACAATTCAAACAGAAAGATGATTAAGATTGAGGGTTAATATCATAACGAGAGCATTAAATAGGTGAAGGAAGAGATGAATAAAGTAGTAAATCCTTTCGAGTCTATACAGGAAGTTATATTATACATATAGGATTTTACTATTTTAAGTTCTTTAATAATTGTAAGGACATACGTGAGATGGTAATTCTGTCTATTTGTACTCTATTTTACAGATGTTAGCAGTAGTGTGGCGTCCAATACTTATAATCCATTTCTTTAAATCTTGTTTGTATTTGGTCTTTGATTCGGTTTGTCTAATCGTGGCTGGAAGTGTATTGTATAGTTTGCAAGCTATGTATTTAAAGTGTTTTTGTCCAAAGGTGGTTTTAGAAAAGGGAGTTTGGAGAAGTTCTTTATTTTTGGCTCGTGTATTGTGTATCATTTGTGTTGGTTTGTATAGGATTTTGTTGTTTTTATGTAAATAAAGTAAGATGGATTTTGCGTAGAGCTGTTTAATGTCCATAACGTTGAAAGTATTGAAGATCGTATCAGTGCTGGTAGTGAGAGGAAGTTTAAGAATTATTTTTATTATTAGTTTTTGTGCTTTAATGATGGGTTCGAGGGCATTAGAATAAGTGTTACCCCAAGCTAAAATTCCGTATTCGATGTGAGATTGGCACAGTGAGTAATACACTGTTTTTAAAAGTTGTAGGTTAAGGAAATTGCGCGTTTGTTTGAAAAAGTAAATAGATTTGCGGATTTTGTTTGTAGTGTTAAGTATATGTTGCTTCCAATTTAGATGTGTATCAAAGGTTAATCCTAAATATTTGATAGTTGCTACTTGTTCGAGGCATGGGCAGTTGCAATTCCTGTTCTGAGATGAGTTATTACATACGTGTATTTTTAATTTTGGGTGTAGGTTTGGTTTTGTGATATTGGTAAGACTAGACAGTAAGTATTTAGTTTTCTGTATGTTAAGAGTTAATGTGTTCGAGTCAAGCCAATATTTAACCTTTTGAATTCCTACCTCCGCTTTAGAATATACGGTAGGCCAATCTTTTGCTTGAAATAGTAGTACAGTGTCGTCGGCGAAACTGACTTAACTGAATTAATGCGATAGTGGGCTTTACATTCTCAGACATCAAGTTGTCCCGCAAAGATCGGGCATTTCAAATGTCTTCTGTCAGCTCGTCGATAAAAATTCACGATGAAAAGGTTGCAGTTGACCCAACATTGCTGTTTCAGCGGATGTGTATAAGCAAACGATCAGATGAGGATTTGATGAATTTCTTTGAGTATGAGTTGGCCCCATTTCCCTTGGCACTGTTCTCAATAACATCGTGTTACACTCTCAACTTTATATGGATTCACATTTTCATATCCTCTTTGGACGTGAGGGTCCTGGCAAGCGTTGTTCATCCATGGCATCGTCATTCTCAGTGGTGGATGTTCTTGCTGAAAGGGCTCGACGTCGTCTTCATCGTCGTCCTCGGCAACAGGCACGCTATTTAGGCATCTCCCTTGGCAGTGAAGGCACGCTGCATAACAGGTCAGCATTGCTTTTCGGCATCCACATTTGCCAATTGCACAATCCCTGGTGCAGCGGCAAAATATCATTTTCGGAAGGACCTCCGGTGCTGGAGGATCTTCTGTTGTAATTGGCGCCAGGGTGTCTCCTTCGTGTTTCCACCCCCATTCTTCAGGGGACAGCTCAATCCCGAGCCACTGCTGAACTTGGTGGTATGTCCGCCGGGAATGCTGTTTAGCTGCACTCTCTGTTGCCACGTACCTTGTGAACGATTGGGAGCGGTACTGGTTAAGGGAGGTCTGTCTTTCTGGCGCCGCATACCATTTCAGGAAGCATTTATTTCCAGCCTCTTCAACCTCGTCGTGAGTAGAGGAGGGGTTGTAAAAGATCATTGCCGCTTGCTTGATCATTTCTGACTCCAAGTACAATTTTGAAAAGCCCACCTTGCTTCTCCTAAAAGTTGCAGACGTTGTATCGCATCCGGTAAATGAATGTCAAAAAATATTATGTTTTCAAATCCACAATGCTGCATCTCTTGGGTGGACAGTGCCAATGTTTTGGTTTTCCCTCGTCCGGGTTTCAGCAACAGAATATCTTAGGTGGGAGGAGTGGAAGCAATCAAAAGGACAGTGAGGTCCACATCCTCACCAAAGATAGCCACAGAGTTGTGAAAGGATAGTTCCACAGCAGTCTTCACGATAAGGACGTCAGCATTATCGGTGGCCTGAAGAGTCTGTATCCCATTCTCCCGAAACTTTGTCTGTAGTAAGGAGTTGAAGTTACTTTTGTTTGTAGGATTGGATAAAAAATCTTCCTGTTTAACGGGTATTGATTTGTTCCATGTCAAATTGATGTCTGCTGACCTTCTCAGTCTGTATCGTCGCATCTGTTCTTGTGATTTCGTACTATTGACTGGATTTGCGTACCCATCAAATACCACAGTGCGAGTCATTCCAGGTTAGTGGTGGTTGACATAGGTGATATAGCGATCACAAATTGCGGCAACGGAGGCATCTTTTTGTCAAATTACTCGGTAATATAAATATATATTATTATATATAAATATAGATAAAATGTATAATACGATAGAAATCCTCCGTCCACAACTATGTTCATCTGAGACAGTAGAACAGTTTTTTTGGTAGGCTCGAATAAGCTATACAAAACAGATTTATTTGTCTTTCGCATCCCACTTTCATTGAACAGTGCCAAGGGAAATGGGGCCAACTCATACTCAAAGAATTTCATCAAATCCTCATCAGATCGTTTGCTTATACACATCCGCTGAAACAGCAATGTTGGGTCAACTGCAACCTTTTCATCGTGAATTTTTATCGACGAGCTGACAGAAGACATTGGAAATGCCCGATCTTTGCGGGACAACTTGATGTCTGAGAATGTCAAGCCCACTATCGCATTAATTGCCTTTTCACCAACTCAAACAGCATCGTAGCACGTTATTGTAGCATCTCCGACGACTTACCTAATCACCCATCACAATAATAATGATTATAAAATGAATTCCACTAATCATCTGTTCGAGAACAACTAACCTGCTTTCTTGCGTGCAAAAATTAATAAGGAATTTCCCATGAAGTAAAAACCCGTCTTAATAATTTGGTAAGAAAAAACAGCTTTTTCTGAAAATGACGTCATTTTACGAAAAAACTTAAAATTGCTGTAAATATTTACTGGTTGGAGATTTAATTACATATGTATATATATTCTAAAAGGTAATTAAATTATTTACAACTTCTTTCAAATAAATTTCTTTCTTGAATGAATATTTTAGACGATATGATGGAATGTTTGATGAAAAATGTGAGGTAAAATGATGTTTTTCGAAAATATTGACATTTGTGGAGCGTATAACTCAAAAACGGCTGGGATTTCCAAAATTACGTATAGAATAAAAGTTGTAGATAATTTTATGAGCTTTTACTTATTCTGAAAAAGTTTTCCTCTGCGACGCACCGTTTTTGAGATATAAACGGAAACCCGAAAATCGGGACCTTCCCCCCCCCCCCTCCCCCCCCTAGCTCACCACCTAGACGTCAGGACTTTTAGTATGTTCACACCCTAAGCATTCTAAACAAGTCCTGAAAGAATCGCTTAGGTTCGTGCTCACGCACTCTACACCTCCTTTTGGACCATTCCTTTACTGGACTATATCTTCGGACCGGTTCTAGAAAATGGATTTTGGCGCAGACGTTATAACAATGAGCACTTTAAGGAGCTAAACGTCGCAAAATTTATAAAACTGGGAAGACTTCGGTGGCTGGGTCATGTGGAGAGAATGACCGAGCATCAAGCACCAAAGTCCCTGCTGAACTCAAGACCAATAGGGCGAAGGAGCCTGGGAAGACCAAAATTAAGATGGAGCGACAACGTCCTCAAAGACATATCTATCTTGGAGCTTCTAAACTGGAGAGAGCTGGCACAAAACCGAGACGAGTGGAGGAAGACTCTTGAGGAGGCCAAGACCCACCAGGGGTTGTAGAGCCAATAGTGATGATGATGATGATTAGAACTTACTATTCAATCCAAGGGAGCCTGCTGTACCTCAAAATATTCAATACATACCATATTTTCATACTTTCAGGGGTCCTAGCATGGTCGATCGATATAGGTTTTATCGAAAATGTCGGTAACTTGCCATCGCTCCCGAGCACGACTGCAGGCCGCTAACGAACAAACAATAGTTCACAATGACTAGGGGTTCCTAATATATTTGACGTAAACTGTTGTTTATTCGTTAGCGGCCTGCAGTCGTGCTCGGGAGCGATGGCAAGTTATTGACATTTTCGATAAAACCTATATAGATCGACCATGCTAGGGGTCAGAATCCTTGCCTGTGATATAAACAAGCGTTTCAATTTTGGAGGCGGGTATGGTTACCGCCGCCTCGGGAACCATTTATTGGATAACCAACACCTTTGGTGTAGGGGTAGGTCACTCCAAGTGGTTCGCTACGTTTGGCGACTTAGCAGGGGTGCCCGGGTTCATGGGGTGAGGTTTGTCCGGGTCTTGGTAGCGGATGTGTCTGCCCACCAGCTGCATAGCAGGCCGGATCAGGAGAGACTGGTTGAGGGAAACCTTGTGACCTCTCAAGCAGAACTCTTTTGGAACATCGTCTTGCACCGCAGTGGGAGGTCACTCCTGGACCCACTGACCCCCAGATTCTTACCCACCCCTTATACCTTATCCTTTTCAGAACTTCCTCTCCTTCCTTTAAAATACCCTCCACACAGCATTCCCACAGACGACATATTTTCCAATATTTCCTCAGGGCATCCTGTGTGGAGCTATTGTAAAAAAATTGTGTGCCGTTTACATGCGGTAGAAGTGAAACCTTCAGAAAACTAAAGTAGACAAGATTGGGGAGGCTATGAAGCACCTCACAAGGAGGAGACCGATTATTCTATCTCAGTTTCTCGCAGGCTAAATCCTATAGATGTATGTGTTTGTCTCTTTGTAGTGTCGCTATTCCGTTTCATCGAGTTTCAAATCACAACGGTGCTAAAAAAGTTGTCACTTGAAAAATTATTCATTAATTCATTAAATAACAGAACAGAATAGACATCGTCCAGTGAGGCGGGTAACTTACTTGTTTGTCCGGCAATTAAATAAAAAAAAAATTGAAAGCTTATTTCATAGTCCAGTAACTTTATACATCACAGTATGCGTTAAATCCGGTAGTTCTGATTTTTTGCAGACTTGTTTATGATGTTGGCCTAATGAATAATCCAAGTTTTCGACCTCGAGCGCCGAACGCTACTTTGTCAAAAATCGAAAAAACCGCGAAAAATCGTTATTTTTTCAAATTTTGGCGATTATAACCCTAAAGGACTAGTTTTTGAAAAAACTTTTTTAAGACGTTTTTAAAGTAGACTAAATTTTCTACAATATGATACTAGAACTGTCTTTGTAGACCCAATAGTTTTTGAGATTAAGCCTTCCAAAGTTTGTGACCTCGAGCGTAAACCGCGAAAAAATCGTTTTTTTTTCAAATTTCGGCGATTATAACCCTAAAAGACTAGTTTTTGAAAAAAGTTTCTTAGAACGTTTGTAAAGTAAACTAAATTTGCTACAATATGATACTAGAATTGTCACTGTAGACCCAATAGTTTCCGAGGTTAAGCCTTTCAATTCATTTATCAATTTTTTCGAACTTCGCAATTTTTTGCAATTCTGTCGTTCTGAATCAATTTTGACCCTGATTATACTATCGAAGCCCTGTACTTTTATGATGGGATGATGATGTTTAAGCTAAGCTACGAATAATGAAGTAAAAAAGGTAAAAAACAAAGTATTTCCTTTTACTTTATTTTTTTATTTATTTACTAAGGATAAGTACAACAAAAGTTTATTTGTTAGGAAACTGAGTAATATTCAAAATAAAAAAAATTAAATTAATTTAACCCTCTTGGAAGATCCCGGTTGAGGTTCATCCGTATCTGAATCAACGTATTGGGATGGCATATCCTCATCAGGATATGAATCGTCGACGTCTTGTGCCCACAAGTCATCCTTCATTTCGACATCGGACAGATCGTCGCCTTCTGGGATATCTATTACTTCAACATCAGGTATATTGTCATAAGAGGTTCCACTACAGTGCTTACAGACTGATGAGCATTTTAATCCTGCCTTCCTGCAGCTGCACGCGTTCCTACAACCCTTCGTGCAGTCGCAAGAAATCACCCGCAAGAGGTGTTGTGGGGCTGCATCTCTGGTCATCATTTTGGGGTTGAGGCCTTGTGGCGTGGATATCCACCCCCAGGAGAGAGGGTTCAGTGTGACTCCCAACCAGGCCTGAACCTGTAAGAAGAATGTACATGAGAATAGAAAATGATGAATGATATGTAACTGATGCAGGGACAAATTTTTACCTGACGGTATGTCCGCAAGGAGAAATTGAGCAGAGTCTCGTGTAGGAGGTAAGCTGGCTGGATTGAAGCTGGTTTTCGTCGCAGCCCTGGCGAATAGTCGGTACCGCAGCTCGTCAAGGTTAAGGGTGTTGGGGTTGCCTTCGTATAGAGCAATTATGACTCGTTCTCCTGCTGCTGCTATATCGTCAGGTGTAGAGTTGGTGTCGAGAAAAATCGCAGCTTGCTTTTCAACGTCCGGATTTTTTTCGACTATGGACATCATTTGTATCTTCCCTAAGCCAAAGAAGCAGGATGTCGAGTCACAACCACTAAAGGCATGGATGAAGGGGAAAAGCTCTGTTTTCAAAGAGGATTTTGAAGAAGCGATGCTGGAATACAATACATCTGATGCTTTGCCTCTTCCACATTTATTGTAAAAAAATTCACGTTGGTTTGAGATCGTAGTAAGGGTGATCAGCAAGTCAATGTCCTGACCAACGACTACCACTATATCATAGGTAGAGGCAGCAGTTACAGCTGTAGTGATGATGAGCCTATCACCATCTTCCTCTGCTTGGAGTACTTGAATGTTGTGATTTCCCATTTTTGTTGTCAGCAGTTTATGAAACGAATTGTCATTTGACAAGAATTTCTGTTGAGGAACCTGTGAAACGGTTTTCTCATCAACGATTATCTCTCGCGATGAGTGTAACTCGGTTCTTCGAAGACGCTCAGAGCTCTTTGTGTTTTTCTGTACAGCATCTACGGGGTAACCATCGAAAACTACTGCCATATTTGAGCCATAGTGAGCAGTAATGTACTGTATGTATCTGTCAGCTATCGCACCAAATGAAGGGCTTCGAGGCCACACAACTTTGTGAAGTAGATGCCCTCCATCCACTTCTAAAAAACTTCCGTTAATCCTTGCTTCTCATTTAAGGCTAAAGTTCAAATACTGAATACAAGGTGGATTTTGTGCCCTTTCTCATCCCTCTTCAGAGAACAATGACGTTGAGATTGGTGACAGTTCGTAAGTGAAGAACTCTCGCAATTCTTCATCCGATTGTTTTAAGACACACAACCTGTGAAACAGTGTTAGAGAATCAACAGTTACCTGTTTATTGCCAACAGTAACAGTTCGTACAGCTGAAGAAAGGTTTGTTTTTACGTTTGAATTTCACTTCCTGGAAGTTCTGGCCAACCATCTTTAGCATCGATTCTCTCCAAATCTCTAGAGCCATGTGCTGTTGAAACTAGATTCTCCAACCAGGCCATGGCTGATGGACATAATAAAATCTGCTGTAAGGAATGTAGGGTGCTGTGCAAACCATCTACAGAGTTTTTCAGTATCTGATTCATCTCTGGTGACACGAGATGGTCTATTAGGTCTACAGAGACAATTCTAGTATCATATCGTAGCAAATTTAGTCTACTTTAAAAAAATTCTACAAAGTTTTTTCAAAAACTAGTCCTTTAGGGTTATAATCGCCAAAATTTGAAAAAAAAAAACGATTTTTTCGCGTTTTGCGCTCGAGGTCACAAACTTTGGAAGGCTTAATCTAAAAAATTATTGGGTCTACAAAGATAATTCTAGTATCATATTGTAGAAAATTTAGTCTACTTTAAAAACGTCATAAAAAGTTTTTTTTAAAACTAGTCCTTTAGGGTTATAATCACCAAAATTTGAAAAAATAACGATTTTTTCGCTTTTTTTTCAAGTTGCGTTCGGCGCTCGAGGTCGAAAACTTGGATTATTCATTAGGCCAACATCATAAACAAGTCTGCAAAAAATCAGAACTACCGGATTTAACGCATACTACCCCATACATTCAGGCGACAAAGTTACTGGACTATCATCACCTTTCAAAAAGTTTTTAGTTTGCAGATACGTTCAGAAAAATTCTGTTTATTTGAATTTTCTCACAAAGCGGAATTATTCTGACCTTCTGACAGAATATGTCCTAGGCCTGAGAGGAAGGTGAGATTAATTTTGCAATTCAGACAGTCTCAGTGACTCATTGTTCAGTCTCTCTATAGATATTCTTGCAGCACAGAACACAATAAATTTATCAGCCATTGTACGCGTAATTGCGTATTATGTCATATTCTTTTTACGTTTCCTTCCGAATTCACTTTTTATTATATTGTCCGCCATTTCACTCGTTACACTTCGCTGATTTTGGTCGTGCTCATAATTTAGACGGAAAATCATAATATCATATCATAAACACGATCAAAACGCAATCATTATTAGATAAAACGAATTGCTGGCACGTTGCATTTTATTTGTATAATTTATCGTGAAATTAGGAAATAGTTTTTTTATTAAATACTCTAATAAACAATAATAATAGAACAAAATAAGTTTCAAATTCTCGGAAATAGGGCAATGAGAATAATACTTCAAAATAGATTTTCAAAAGTAAATAATATGTTAAAAGAACTAAATTGACTAACCGTGAAACAGACGCTGACCTTGAACACGGTGATATCTATCCATAAAATAGTAAACAACCTGTTACCAAAACATATCCAACAAGGACATTCACAGACACATGCACAAGGACGTGCAAGGAAATCAGGCTACAAAAAAAGGATAAAGTGAATACGCAAAAAAATAGTTTACTGTGTAAAGGGATGAAGTTTCATAACACGCTACCAGAAACTTTAAAGTCCGCAACAATTGGAAGGTTCAAGATGTATTGGAGCTACATCAAATTGGAAAAATAGAGAATGCGATATGAAATATTATAATTAATTAGCAATTTGTAAACTTTCGTGTACAAATTACTAAATCTTCTATAAGTATACATCTATATATGAAAATAAATCCGTTTCCCTTGGTCACGCCATAACTTCAGAACGACTGTACCTATTTCATTAATCTTTTTTAAAAGTTTTCTAATACTTTGTATAAGGTTCTGACGAAAAGAAAAATTAAGAAAATTGGATAAATTCAGAAAACTTAACGACTATTTTAACTTCGCACGTTTGACAGTTCGCGCGTTTGGTGAATGTGAATTTAGCAGGCAGCTGATTGTTTTTTGTAACAAAAGAATTGTTTATGGATATTTAAAATTATAGATATTTTAAATAGGTACCTATGTTAGGTACCAAATTTGATTGATTGTTGTTATATTGTACAAAAATGAATATTTGGTATATATACTATATATGATAACTCCACACGACACTCACTGCCTGCTGGCATGCAGGCAGTGCCAGCAGAGAGCGTGGGTTTGTTAAAGGGCCGCTAGAACGAGACGCATGCAGGGACTCTCTGCGTCAGAAGTCCCTGCAGGCCAGCATGCAGTGTCGTGTGTAGAGCCCTTATGGAGTGTATGCCAAGGAGTTTGGAGGTTCATCCTTTCTGCCAACCTCTGCAGAAAATGGCGTGATAGTTAGTTAATCTTTAAATTCAAAATATTAAAGACGCAAATCGCAAAAGAAAGTGACATAACATAGATAAATTTCATCAATGCAGACAGAATCGTTCCCTTGACATTCTTTATCTCGGGGCAGATTCTAATCTAAAGACCTTGAAACTGATCAAAATAATAATATTTATTACCACGTGTTAAGTTGCATTTCTCTTGTTGATAATATTATCAATAATAAATAGATTATAATTTACATGGTGTCCGGTAACTCGTTTTACAACTGGTAAATCTACATCACACAGGGAACAAATATGGAAGCGGATTTGGATAACTAACACCTCTACCTCTGTTAACGCAGTTGTTACCATTTTTATATAAACGACGGGATTCTTTAATCTTTCTTTTTGCCCATAACTGTAGCCAACAAACTAAGAAGTGTCAAGGCTGAATTTAGTCTCACGCTGACCGGACGCGCACCGTCGGCGCTGATGGTCGAGATATATGAACTTATAGGAAGCGTTTTTGAATGACGCGTAGCTATCAGCGAGCAAGGTGGCTACGCGGCCGTACGCGTCGCGCGTCGGCGCCGCGTAGCTGTCGGCGCTGACGAATGCACGAGCGCCTCTGCTTTCAGTGAGCGTTCTAGTGTCAAGCGGAGCGGACGTCGTCAGCGTGTACAGTCATGGCGAATCGTTTTAATTTTTTTGGGGTAGGTTGTACAAAGCAGCAATAACTAATACACTTCGCATTTTAAGTCTTCGTCTATAAAGAAAGGCGGTCAGTAGTCAGTACGATACTGAAACGAGCCACGCTGAGCCTCAGCGCTGACGAACTACGCACTGATCTATGAGCGCTGACGGTGAGCGTGAGACTAAATTCAGCCGTCAGCAGGAACCGAGGCGTAAAATTAATATTCCGAATAGCTTTACAAAAAAAGTGCAAGTCAAATCAACAATCGTATTAATAAAAATGTTTAAAATTGGTGCTTTCCATGTTCAAATTGTTGTCAAATACATCCTTATTTTTTTAAGAATTTTTTACCAAGACCATGTAAACGTTGTATTGGGGAATGTAAACTATAGTTGGAATGAGATATATGGATATAAAATCTTAATGTTGAGATTGAATTCATTGAGACCTCATAAATTAAACACAAAGTTATTGACAGCTCAGGTACTGCATAACATATCAACTTTAAAGTTTTTTTTTTTTAATTAAATGAAGACAATATTAGCGCAACTCAATCGAAAATCTGGAAAAGATGTTGGCTCCACTGGGACTCGAACCAGGAGACCAGGGGACCCGCAAATATTGTCTTCATTTAAGTAATTAAATATTATAATTTGAGATTTTACTCATAAAGCTAAAGATTAAAAATAAATATTTAAAGTTTTTTTAAATCCCTCGAAGCGTGGGATCGGACCCAATTTACAACCATTTATTTACCGATAAAGAAAGAAAAAAAAAGTGCTGATCGAAAAACAAAAATTTTTTACATTAGCTTCACCCAAATAATTCCACTCAGGGCCTATGTTATATTTGGGGATGCTGTGTGGAGAGTCTTTTAAGGAGAGGGAGAAGAAGAAGTTCTGGGGAGGACACAGGTAAGAGGGGTCGTTAGTTTAGAATCGGAGTTTGTTCGAGTCCAGGAGTGTCGGACGCATGAATCATCCCGATGTGCAAGGCAATAGGTCGAGAGAGTCCTGCTGGAGAGGTTAAAAATCCTCCCTCAATCAGTCCCACTCGATCCGGACCGCAGCAGGTAGGCAGATGTATCCGCCGCTAAGACCTAGAAAAACCTCTCCCTATGAGCCAGGGCACTCCTGCTAAGACATCAAACGTAGCGAACCACGTGGGGTAATCTACAGGGGTGTTATTGGTTATCCAAAAAATGGTTGCCGGGTCACATATACCCATATCCGCCCCCCAAATTGAAATTGATTTAAATTTTCCAGTTTTCTTTTATACTACGAATTTCCGGACACCGTGTATAATAATATCATTAACATGCAAACCATTTATTGCCATTCATTAGTTACATTGTATTAATCATTTAAAATAGACAATTATTTTTATAAACGAACGTATTAACGATACGTAAATCGATCACTCATTTTAAATTCTATGTAAATCTTCATGCTTCACATTTCAATACAATTCTACTGTAACTTCACTTCACTTCTACTTTATTAATCTTCTTGAAACTATCAAAAAATCCAATCACTTCTATGTGCCACTTTTTTACTAGAATATATTCAAAGATACCTATATTATTAAACTTTCACTTTAAAATTAACATTTTTTACTTGTACTTATTGATGTAGGCAGTGCCTTAGTGGGTTCCCATTATCTAATTTTGTCTTATATATTTTTTTTTTACTTTTTATAACTTTTACATTGCTTGTACCTATCTTGTGTTTTTTTTTTATATGAATGCCGCACAAGAGTCCCAACTGCTCCCGTCTGAAGCCAGTGAGACTATGGCATCCCCAATTGGGGTATGTTGTGAGGCCGAAGGTAGTGGGAAGGGGAAGGAGATAGGGAAGAGGAAGGTGAGGAAGTGCCTTGCTATTCAGATCTGGTCACCAAACACGGCTAATGCCATTTCAAGCAACGTTTCAATTCTGAATGGTGGTCTTACACCAGGGCGATACTGAGAGTATCTTCCACTCTGGAACGTGCCGCAAATATACTATATATTATTTTAAATTAATAATTTGTGAAATAGCACAAATTAATCAAATAAAATTTATTTGCCACGCCGGGATTCGATCCCGCGACCTTCGGTGTGCGAGTCAAGAGCCTTACCGCTATGCCGGACGTTTTACATTACTTGCATGTTATGTTATGTATAGAAATGATGTAAAAATGTATTAGAAATTATGAAAAAAAAAACTTTTGAAATGTATCAAGATGTAATGAGAAAAAATAAAGTTTAAAAAAAAGTCATTTTGACATTAATTTGTACACAATTCCACACAAGCGAACAAATTACTTCGAAAGTTGGCCCCCCGGCATATGTATAAACGTAAGCAGTTGGTTTAGGGAAAATGCGGTATATATCTACTTACACAAAATATAACTAAAAGTGTACAAGAAGAAGTGCGCATAGAGGACGTACCACTGAATACTAGTGCATAAGTACAAAAAATCGTCTGTAAATAAATTCGTTTGATATCCATACCACTTATTATTAAAAATAATGTCAAATTAACTATTTGTGCACAAATTGACGTCAAATTAACTAGTTGTGCACAAATTAATGTCCGTTCACGTACGGGTGAAAGGATTCTCCACTCGACTGTTTATTTTTTTACGATTTTATTTTTTATCAAAGTTCTAATAGTTGATTTGACGTCAATTTGTGCACAAATAGTTAATTTGTCATTAACTTGGCACAAATAGTTAATTGGACATTCATTAGTTCATAATACTCAATTTGACATTAATTTATGCACAAATAGTTGATTTGGTATTAATTTCTGCCCAATACTTAATTTGACATTCATCTGAGGACAATAGTTATTTTGACATTTATTTGTTCACAAATAATTAATTTGACATTAATTTGTGCACAACAGTTAATTTAACATTAATTTGTGCACAAATAAGTGAATTGGCAGTAATTTGTGCATAATTGTTAATTTGACATTAATTTGTGAACAAATAGTTAATTGGACATAAATTTGTGCACAATAGTTAATTTGACATTAATTTCTGCACAAACAGTTAATTTGACATAAATTTGTGCACAATAGCTAATTTGACATTAATTTCTGCACAAACAGTTAATTTGACATTAATTTGTGCACAATAGTTAATTTGACATTAATTAGTGCACAATAGTTCATTTGACATTATTTTCCACACAAATAGTTAATTTCACCTTAATTTATGCACAAATAGTTAATTTGACATTAATAATTTATGCATAATAGTTAATTTGACGTTATGCCCAAAGCGATACTTTGAGATTAATTTGTGTACAAAACATTAATTTTCCATTCACTTGAATAGCGGAAAGCGCTCTCTGTTTCCACACTGGTTGGTGGGGCTGTCATCACAGCATTATTTTCAATCTCGCAATCACGCAAATCCCGCAAATTTAAAGCCCACAAATCCACGGGATGATAAATATATTACCGAAATACAACATGCTAATACACATTGTGGGATTGCAAGCTCTAGTCGCAATATCTGGTTCCGGTTGATTAGATTGTTGGATGGTGTTAAAAAAAGTAATACCTGTTCATTTGGATCTGTAAAAAATATAACCCAATTAAATCCCTTTCTTGAGGTACACGTAAACATACTATATTTCTCTCTTTCCGGAGTAAAATCAGGCAGAGATCGTATCCACGTCATCATGGAGCATTCCAAAGAAACGTACGTTGTAACTTGCTTCTTATAATATTGATGGGTGACAATGACCATTCTTCTATAATTGACTGGACCTTTAAAATATAATATATTTATATCAGTAATGTAGTATCAATAAGAACGAATACCTCCATCGATGATTTAGATGGGTTTATCGGCCGATCGTAAAAAAAGGCAGATCATGATGCGTCCAGCTAGTGAATTGCCTCAGGCGCATCATGATCGGCCTGATTTTACAATTTGCCTGCGACATAAACATTTATAAATCTGTAGTCGTAATTAAAACAAAAGCCAGTACTAAAATTTAATTTATTTATAAGGACATAGTAGAATAAAACATGAATTATTTTATAATCTTGCATATATTATCATTGTAATGTATATATATATATATATACATTATATATATATATATATATATATATATATATATATATATATATATATATATATATATATAAATGAATCCCTGTTTCCCTTGGTCACGCCATAACACAACGACTTTACCTATTTCATTCATCTTTTTTTTAAAAGATTTCTTATACTTTGTAGAAGGTTCTCACGGAAAGAAAGATTAAGAAAATTGAATAATTTAAGAAAACTTAATGACTATCTTAACTTTGCACGTTTGACAGTTCGCGCGTTTGACAGTTCGCATGTTTGATGAAATTGAATTTAGCAGGCAGCTTTTTTTTGTAACAAAATAATTGTTTAGTACCAGTTTTAGGTACCAGTTTTAATTAATTGTTCTTATTAAAATGAATATTTGTAATTTATGAAAAATTAAAATTTGAATAAAATCATTGTAACAGCTGGCACGCGAGTTGTTTGAAAACTGAATGTACTGGTACTGAATATGGTACGCGGGAGGGGGGTTGGCGGGACTGGGGAGCGCGAGAAGGGAGAGGGAAGGCGGGGAAGGTGGAAGGGGAACGGAGACGCACGGGAAAGGACATGCAGGGAGAAACACAAATGGGAACACAAAACAACATTTATCATAAATGTTTTAAAATGTTTAATGAACTCCCGGTAAATGTTAAGGAAACTAAAAGTCTTGCAGTTTTTCGTGGATTATGTCATGTTGTAAAGTCCAAATTTTAGTAAGTACGTAGGAAATAATATTATAGTAAGTAGTTTTAGAAAAAAATATATTAGACACAGTGGCGTAGTGTGGGGGGGCGGCCCGCCCCGGGCGGCACTTTTAAGGGGAGCGGCAAATTTTCACAATAAATCTTGGAAAAATTTAAACCATTTCAAATCATTATTTGAAAATGTTCTATGATACCGATACTTTCGTTTACGAATCCAACAATATTCTAGTTAAGTAAGTGAAAATGTTATTTTCTTTTTTATTGGAATAAAAACTTATGAAAAAAAAAAAAAAAACTCTTTTTTATTATTTATTAAAAATATTTATAATTATATTTTTTAAGCTGCAAATTTCGCAAACCGTAGGAAAACCGCACGCATATTATGAGAGTAATTCTAATTAAAGCTGATAACTCGCAAACAGATTCACTCTTAAAATTAAAACCAGTATTGTGTTCAGAATGTATTAACGAATGAATTTCAGTTGTGTATTCATCTGCTGATACATTTCGAAAGGAACAATTATTTTATTCGAAGTGCAGTTATAAAATTCTAGTTGCAGACTATTTATGTGCTGCCAGAATCAAAGAAAAAACCATTTTCATGTTCTGAGTGAATTTTTAATTCGCCGCATACAGACTTAATTTAAACCAATTTTGTGTTCAGAATGTAAATTTCCAGTTGTGGATTCATCAGTTGACACATTTCGAAGGAAAACATTGTCTGATTCGAAGTGAATTTATAAAATTCTAGTGGCAGACTCTGTATGTACTGCCGCAATCAAAGAAAAACCATGTTCATGTTCTGAGTGTAGTTTTAATTCGCCAGGTACAGATTTAATATAAACCAGTTCAGAATGTAACATTCCAGTTGGTTTCATCTGCTGACACATTTCGAAGGAAAACGTTCTGTTATTCGCAGTTATATAATTCTAGTTGCAGACTGTTTATTTAATCCCAGAATCAAAGAAAAACCATTTTTATGTTCTGAAAGAATACTTGTCAAATGTGATTTAAATAAATATCCGGCTCGTGTATAAAAAGGTCGTAATAAAAAAATAGGATTTCCATATACATCCCCCCCCCCCCCCCGCCGCTAGAAGTACCCAAATAAGGGTGAGGCGAAATTTTCCTCCGCCCCGGTGTTCTGAGTGTAGTTACAATTCACCACATACAGATTTAATTAAAAACCAGTTTTGTGTTCAGAATGTAAGTGCCGGTAGAATCAACGAAAAACCATTTTCATCTTCTGAGAGTAGTTTTAATTCATCGCATATGTATGTGTGATGACGATGAGAAATTTAATTCTAGAATTTATAAGCATGATTTTATTGGAAGAGTACTCGGCATATGGGATTATAAAAATCGGCATAAAACAATAGGATATCTACCCCCTCCCACGCTACGCCGCCGATTAGATATAAGAGTAAATATTTTATAACTAAATAAAATGAATAACTATGTTATAACTAAATAAAATGTACAATAAAAAATCCCATTTTGCTTCTTCCCATCCCATTGCGCCCCCCCCTCCCCCCCCGTTGTGGTAAATATAATCGTGACAATTGCCGTTTAAGATTTATGAGTTTTTGGGGGGCGTTAGGAAAAAATAAATTCTCAAAGGGGGCGGTGGGCAAAAAAAGGTTGGGAATCTATGCTCCAGTGGATAATGATGTACTAGCAGTTAAAAATTCACCCTGCAGTTTTTGCTGCTAGGCCCTGCAGGCGGCTTTTAGTTCGGCTTCGCCCAGTTTAAGTGTTGATGACCATTTTATAAATTTTGAACTGGTTCCAAAAATAGCAGGTAATTAGCGGTAATAGCCAATAATTCAGATCCAGAGATAGCTAGTCACCGGAATAAAGTAACCGCGACAGGCAATGACGTCATATATAATATGTAGACGCGTGGTATTATTTATTATTCACAACTGCCAGTTTTTTTGTTACATTAGCTCCATACAGGAGGCCCTGAGGAAAAAGAATTCCCGTATGAGGATGAAAAAAAAACGTAAAAAGTATGGAGGGTCTTTTTAGGGAAAGGAAGGAATGGAAGTTCTGGGAAGGGAAAGGTTATTAGGGGTGGGTAGAAATCTGGGGGTTGGTGTGTTCAGGAGTGACGGACGTATGAATCCATCCCCCCCACTGCGGTGTAAGGCGATGTTCCGAGAGAGTACGGCTGGAGAAGTTAAAGGGACTCCCTCAACCACTCTCTCCCGATCCGGCCTGCCATGCAGCTGGTGGGCAGACGCATCCGCCACCAAGACTCGGACAAACCTCACTCCATGAACCCGGGTAACCCTGCTAAGTCCCCAAACGTAGCGAACCACTTGGAGTGACCTATGGCAGAAGTGTTGGTTATCCAATAAATGGTTCCCGGAACGGCGGTACTCATATCCGCCTCCCAAATTAATCGCAAGTTACCATAATAATCATACCATCCATCTCTCCATACCAGGAGAGATCGACGAAAGTACGAATCCAATAGTAGTTAACGCCTGGCAAACGCAATTCACCGATGTATTACAGAATATTTATTTATTTATTTAATATTCTTACCATAGGTGTTAGCTACTTTATTTATTTTTGCTTTAAATTATAAGATGCTGACCCAGCAAATGTTGTTCTGCCGTATTAATTATTTCTATGTGTGGATGAAAATTCGATGGGGCGGACGTAGCGCCATCCGTCATTCAACAACATAAATAACTTCGTTCTGTTTGAAATACGAACGACGGTTAAATTTGTTAATACAAAAATACTAAAATCGATTTATAAATGGGTGGTTGGGGGTAGGAGGGTGAAAATTTTGGGTTATATGTATTTTTTAAAGCCAAAAAAAAAAAAAAAAATTGTTCAAAATAGAATAAATTTCTCGACAGGGACACCCTATTACCTACCGATATGACAAATACTTTACGACCTATTTTCATACCTACCAAATAAACATAAAAAAAATTCATAAAAATCGGTGGAGCCGTTTTGGAGGAGTGCGACCACAAACACCGCGACACGAGATTTTTATACATACGTATACGAGTAGATAGGCGATTAAAGATTTTAGTGTTTTATGAAACACATTATGATGTTAGAGGCAACTTTGTCAATATTTAATGAGTAAATGAAAAACATAAAAAATAATGTTACCATATTTATTAAAAAAATATTTGAAATGTAAAACAAATAATAAAAATCAATAAAAGAAATCATTTTAATACACAAACTACCTATTTACGTAGGAACAAAAAAATGTCGCTTATATATTAAAATTACTACCCAAAAAATGCACTTTTAACGATGTTTTATTTTATTTTTCATCATATTTTTATAATAATAATTTTTCAAAATGTTTTTCTAATTGTCAAAGTTATGGCCTATACATATGTTAAAATTTAAAGCAAAAATAAATAAAGAAGCTCATATCCGTACCTCATATTTAATATACCTTTTGTTTACAAAAACAATTTTTTCAGTTTGGTTGGGTTTCAATTGAGAATATGAAAAGGCCTGAAACGGGCCGCGCGAACGTTCCTCTAATTGTTTGCATCAGGATATACTCAATACGAATATTATTAATAAATAGTTTTGTCCATAAACAAACACACTCAATTCTTTCAAGAAAGGCTAACGAATGCAATGTTGTATTGATGGCTAAATCATCCGCCGTGTCTGTCTGTCTGTCAGTTCGCGATAAACCCAAAACTAATGAAGTGTTTGATGAAAAAAATACATGGATACTGGCAGTCCAAATCAGAAAAAACTTGATTAAATGAACATACGCTGTACTATATCACTCACCAAACCAAAGCCATTCTAAATTTTTGGATTTCTTCGAAAGTTGGTGTACTAAAAACATGAAAAATCAAGATATGTTTTATGTAACCGGTGACTTTAACATTGACATGAAAGCCAAAAATACATGCAGTAATAGACTCCAAAAGTTTAGTGAATAATCTAGGACTGAAACAACTTGTGACCAAACCAACTAGAATATCAAATACATCAGCAACCATTATTGATTTAGTTATAACAAATAATTTTTACCTGAATGTTATACTCCAAAAATATCAGACCACGAAAATATTTCAACAACATTTGAAACGAGTGTAATTAAAAATGAATCAAGGGAAATTACATATAGAGATAAAAGGAGATATGATGAAAAAAAATTTTGTGAAACTCTCCAAAATAGTATTTGTCAAGTTACCGAATCAAATCACCTAAATGACAAAGCAGAGAACTTCGTTAATATTTTGACTACAGCAGTCAATGAAATTATGCCAATGAAAAGGATTAAGTTTAAAAATACGAATAAATGGTACTCTAAACCATTACACAATCTTCAGCAACAAAGAGATAATGCATACAAATCGGCAAAATTGGAACCATCAGAAGAAAAATAGAATGCATATAAAAAATTTCGTAATATTTATTCCAAACAAATTAAACAACAAAAATGCGATTATTATAAGCAAAAATTAGAAACACAACAGAATGAACCAAGAAAACTTTGGATAACACTTAAAGAAATCATAAAGGGCAAACAAAATAAAATAGTAAAGTCACTTGATTTCCCAGATGGAACTGAAGAAGAAGTAGAGAATATAGCCACTAAATTTAACAAGCATTTTATTTCGAGCATAGATCTTATAATTCAAAGTATTCCACAAGATCCAGAGAACCAACTAGACGAACCTATATGCACCGATGAAGAATTTAAGTTTAAAAATATAGATTTACCGTACTTGAAGAGGGTGCTGAGTAATATGAAGTCGGAGGAATCACCAGATGGTATTACAATAAATATAATCAAAGACTCTATAAATATTATTGGCGAATCGATGGTTCAAATTATCAATGAATCTTTGAATAGTGGAGTATTCCCCAAAACTTGGAAGACATCTGTAATAACTCCCATCCCAAAATTTGATAACCCAAAAAAATTTGACGACTTTAGGCCGATCAATTGTTTACCCAAATATGAACAAATACTGGAATACATAGTAAAGGAGCAATTAACTGAATATATTGAGGCCAAGCAGATATTAGTTCAACAACAATCTGGTTTTAGAAATAAATGTTCTTGTGAAACTGCTATTAACTATGTAATCGATGAGTGGAAAAACTTTAGAGATAAAAAAGTAAAATTATTGCAGTATTTCTAGACTTAAAGCGGGCATTTGAAACAATCGACAGAGATAGATTAATAAAAAATTAAGTAATATTGGAATTAATGGTAAAGAAAATAAGTGGTTTGTTGATTACCTATCAGAAAGAACACAAGTAACAAAATATGGGGGTATAACATCTGAACCACATAGTACTAACAAAGGCGTTCCGCAGGGTTCTGTCTTAGGTCCATTGCTGTTCATTATATACATGAATGATATTATCAAAGTGTTAAAACATTGTGCAATTAAACTATTTGCTGATGATACATTGTTATACATAGCCAGTAAAAATTTACAGGACGCCATTGAAAAAATGCAAATTGATTTAAATAATGTAACGCTGTGGCTAAACCAAAACAAACTCAAATTGAATGTTACGAAAACTAAGTTTTTAATTGTGGATAACTTAGGTGGAAACGAGCAGGCAACACTAAAAATTGATAACGAAAGCATAGAAAGGGTTAGCAATATTAAATATCTGGGTGTGATATTGGATGATAAATTAAAATTCGACGAACACTTAGAATACATAACAAAAAAAATTGCTAAAAAAGTTGGATTCCTAAAAAGGATCAGAAATAACTTGGATCTCAAGACAACGCGCCTTGTCTACAATTCACAATTTACAAAATAATAAACTACAGGTTATACAAAATAGGGGGATGAGGATGATTTTAAAATGCAACATTTTTACAAGAGTTAAAATTATGTTACAAAATTTAAATATGATGACAACCAAACAACATATAATATATAATACATTAACAATGATTTATAAACTTAAAAATAATATGCTCCCAAATTATCTGAAGAGTACTATTATGTTTCAAGAAAATGTTCACAATTATCCTACGAGAAGACGCGGAGACTTTAGGCTTCCCAAAACTAAACTTTCGTGCACACAAAATAGCGCATTTTATAAAGGGCAAAAACTCTATAACAGTCTGCCAAATGCCGTAAAGGAAGCCTCAAGTCTCAGCAATTTTCGTAGGATGTGTGCATTATATGTAAAAAATATTTTTTGATTACTCACCAATGTTATTCTCAGGTCTTGTTCGTTTATAATGTATTTTTGTATAGTTATCTTTTTTATTTAGTATTCTTTTTTAAATGAAGTTGTGAATATTCCTGTACCTACTTCGTAAATTGTATTTTTTATATTTTCCTACTAGATGTATGAAAATATTTACATACATCTAAATAAAAAATTCAAAAACAAAAAACAAAACTACTGAACGGATTTTCATGTGGTTTTCACCAATAGATAGGGTGATTCTTGAGCAAGGTTTAGGTATATAATTTGTCAAGGTTTTGTGTAAATTAGTTGAAATATATAATATATAAAGGAGAATGTCTGTATGTGGTGGACGGGCTGGTAAGCAGGCAGTATGGATTTGATCTAATATACGGCTATGCAAATCTACAGTTTTATGCCGAGGTTGATGAAATTTTGATTTCGAAAACTCTATGTAAAGCCTGGGCATCGCCGGGGACTTCAGCTAGTCTAATGTAAAAAAAATGTAGACAATAAAGCCAAACGGTAAATACGTGAACAGAGCTCTATTTATACGTGTACACAATATGAAATTACATAAGATTCGATTATTTTGCCTTTAACAATAAATCGTAAAACCCATAAAGTTGGAAATGCATTATCTCTGAATATCATTTGCTTTCTAGTTTATTGTGCGTGACGCGTTACGGTGACAATACCATTACGTTTCTGCGTAGATGATATAACTATAACTTTTCAGAACTAGGCTATCATTTGCCACGGTTTATAAATCGACTTTGTTGGACGTTTTGTAAAATGTGCAATAGACCAATCATCATCATTTTTTCAAATCGTCTTTTTTTGTTGTGAGATGATATTTATTGGTAAATATTAGCGACGAAATATTAGAGTAAATATTGACGACCTCCGTAGTCCAGTGGCTAAGATTCTTGACTCACATTCCGGAGGTCGCGGGTTCGAACCCGGCATACGCAAATAAATTTTATTTGATTAATTTGTGTTATTTCACAATTAATTCATTCAAAATAATATATAGTATATTTGCGGCATGTTCCAGAGTGGAAGATACTATTAGTATCGCCCTGGTGTAAGACCACCATTCAGAATTGAAACGTTGCTTGAAAATGGCTTTAGCCGTGTTTAGTGACCAGATCTGAATAGCCAGGTACTTCCCAACCTTCCTCTTCCCCACCTCCTTCCCCTCCCCACTACCTTCAGCCTCACAACATACCCCAATTGGGGATGCCATAGTCTCACTGGCTCCAGAGGGGAGCAGTTGAGATTCTTGTGCGGTATTCATTGTAAAAATAAAAAATAAAAAATAAAAAATTAGCAATGTTGTAGGAAAATGTTTGTAAATAGTTTCATTCCTTTATCCACACCATCTGTTTCCCCTCCCCACCACCTTCAGCCTCAAAACATATCCAAAAATAGATGTTAAGAAAGGTTTTTTATTCACGCTTGACTTGGGGAGTAAGCTGGTGAATGCGTGACGAGAGCGTTACGAAAAGCGAAGCGAACGATAGTTGAAAGGGAGATATAAGTTAGTGGAGATAGAAAGAGAGAGAGAGAGAGAGTTCGCTTCGTATATTACTGTAGGGGCAAGAGAGAGAGGTGCGAGCACACATTTTCTTTCCCTCTTTCTCTCATAGCCAGACCGGTTAGTGGTTGAGTGGGCATAGCGCTTGGGTCCCACCCGAGCGTCGCGTGTTCGATTCCTCGGCTGGCTAAGTCCTCATAATCACAACACAAGCAACCTTTTCGGCTTTCTGTGGTGGTAGTATGAGATTTTCAAACATTGTTAGGTTATTCGTAACCCAGAAATGTTTGTCTTTCTTTTCAAATAATAAAAAAAAGTTACGTTACACAATGCCGGCCAATTGTCTGTATCACACTGTAGGAGCAAGAGAGAGCGCGCGCACATTTTCTTTCTCTCTTCCTATCATATAGATGGAGCAGAAGTTTTACTTCAGTTGTGTGGTCTAAAGCACACTCGTTTTCTTTTTATTAAAAATAATCAACAGTTACGTTTGGTGACTTAGCAGGGGTGCCCGGGTTCATGGGGTGAGGTTTGTCTAGGTTTTGGAGGCGGACGACCAGGACACACTGAACCCCAGATTCCTACCCACCCCTTAAACCCTTTTCCTTCCCAGAACTCTCCTTTCCTTCCTTTCCTAAAAAAACCCTCCACACAGCATCCCCAAAGATGACATAGGCCCTGAAGAAAATAATTTCCCTCAGGGCCTCCTGTGTGGAGCTCATTTAAAAAAAATAAAAAAAGTTAGCTTTTACCAACTGACACCGACATATTTCTTGACACCGATGTTTTTCTTGAAACCGGCATATTTCTTGATACCGATATTTTTCTTGAAACCGGCATATTTCTTAACACAGACATATTTCTTGACAGTGACATATTTCTTGACACCGATATTTTATTTTTTTTAGAAATAATTAAAATTAAATTTGATAATGTTGTGGCTTCACCACAGTTTGAAAATGACTTTACAAGTCGAAACAGCTGTAACTAAAATACGTTCTTAAATACATGCAGAACTCGATAATAACATTATCAAATTTAATTTTAATTAAATTTCTAAAAATTAACCGATATTTTTCTTGAAACCGGCATATTTCTTGACATATTTCATGATACCTATAGTTTTCTTGAAACGGACTTATTTATTGACACGGACATATTTCTTGACAGTGACATATTTCTTGACACCGTCATATTTTTGACATCAACATATTTCTTAACATCGACATATTTCTTGACACCGATATATTTCTCGTCATCGACATATTTCTATCGGGTCACCGTGAGAGATTGTTCACTTTGATTTCTTTTTTGAAATATTTTCGTGATTTTCTTTCAGCCTTCTGAAACTTGTGACGTCAGCGGCTTGCAATTTCGTAGCCGCCGTAAGACGACGATTGGTTTATTGGATTATGTTAGGTTAGGTTAGGTTAGTAGAGTTAGTAGATTGTTATTTATTAATTAACTCCACACCGGGGCCCTAAGGAAAAAAACCTCCATTGGCCTAACGTAGGAGGCCCTGGGGAAAACAATTTTCCTCGAGGCCTGTGCCATCTTTGCTGTGTGAATGGTCTTTTTAGGAAAAGGAAGGAGAGGAAGTTCTGGGATTTTTTTTTGAGGGGTGGGTAGGAATCTGGGCATCAGTGTGTCCAGGAGTGAATCGGACATATTAATCCATTTCTCCCACTGCGGTGCAAGGCAATGGGTGGATAGAGTCTGGCTGGAGAGGTCAAAAAAACTCCCTTAAATAGTCTCTGCCGATCCGGCCCGCCGCCAAGATCTAGAGAAACCTCGCCTCGTGAACCCGAGAACCACTGCTAATTCCCTAAACGTAGCGAAACACCTGGAGGGGGGTGTTGGTTATTCAATAAGTGGTTTTCGGAGTGGCGTACGAGGGGTCAGTGTGTCCAGGAGACACTACGGAGCAAAGCGATGGGTCGAAAGAGTCCGGTTGGAGGGGTCAAAGGGTCTTCCTCAACCTTAAAACGTCTGTCCACAGTAGGTGGAGTCCAGGAGTGAATCGGACATATGAATCCATCCCTCCCACTGCGGTGCAAGGCGTATTCCACAGCTAAAATCAAAGGGACTCCCTCAACCCGATCCTCTCTCCCGATCCGGCCTGCCATGCAGCTGGTGGGCAGACACATCCGCCGCTAAGTCCCGGACAAACCTCACCCCATGAACCCGGGCACCCCTGCTAAGTTACCAAACGTAGCGAACCACTTAGAGTAACCTATGGCAGGGAGTAACCTATGTTGGCTATCCAATAAATGGTTCCCGGGGCGGCGGTACCCATACTCGCCATCCAAATTGTTGATTAAGTCTAGTTATCCTTCGTAATTAGCCCGTCGTTCCACTGGCGGGGTAACGGTAAGGAATCTACAAAAAGCGGAGACCCTGCGCACTTAATCGCACCTACTGCATGGAGGGCCGGATCGGAACATTTTTAACAAATTTATTTCAGCCTCCTGAAACATGTGACGTCATTTCGCGATGTCATAACAGCTGTAACGCGTAAGACGATGGTTGGTTGAGTGGTTGACTGGCTGGTTGGGTGAGGCCTCGTTCACACCCGGCTGCACCCGGTCCGCGGCGGAATGAAAGTGAATTGGCCGCGCCGCACGGCTTGGCAAGTGGCGCGCTGGCGGAGAAAACTCGCAACACTCTGACAGCAAACCGCCACAAACGGATTGCGTAATACATAATAGATGAACAGAGGCTCGATTATTTGAATTTGAATTTAAATTGAGGCTTTCCCACGAAGAACTAGACTTTGGGAGCGGACAGTTGCTTTAATGGCTCCATCACAGAAGAGGGCATAGAAGAAATAAGGGTTGATATTGAGATTGCTATATGAACTTTTAAACAGCCCTCCACCCTTAAAACAAATTGATGATTTTATCGAAATTTTTAATTCCTCAGACCTAGACAAAATTAATATCATGTTAAAATTCAACCATTTTCAAATAAATTTATGTATGGTTATTGAACATATCCCAAAATCAAATACTATTTTTGATAGCAGGTGAAGACAGATTTTGTTTTCAAACAGATTGATACAATTAAAAACAGTAAAATTTTGAATGCAAAATATTTAAAAACGCTTACCGATGTATTTTTTCTAGTAAACTGTAGGTGTTTGTGTTGAATTAAACAAAAGTGTATTTTAAAAGTTATTTGCATTTCACTCTTCTTCGTTTTATATTAACAACTAGGTGGTACCCGGCATGCGTTGCTATGCCATTTAATAAAGAAATTGTCTCTCCCTGCGTGTCCTTTCCCATTCGTCCCGTTCCCCTTTCAGGATCTCACTACGCCTCCCCCACCTTCCCTTTCCCCACTCCACTCCCACTTTCCCCATCTCGCGAACCCCCCTCCCGGGTCCCTCTCCCCCTCCTCCCGCATTCCGTATATTCAGTTTTCAGGCAGCTCGCGTGCCACCTATTGCAATCTTTTTATTCAAATTTCATAAAGCCAGAGCTCATCAGTAGTTTTATACAAACCTTGTCCTGACAATAACGAACACAAAGAAAAAGGAATTATTCAATTTGGTGCAGTCGTTCGTAAGTTATGCGCGTACATACATTTCATTTTTATTTATTCGAAGATAGAAGATAGAAGACAGAAGACAGAAGACCGAAGACAGAAGACAGAAGACAGAAGACATGAGACAGGAGACAGGAGACAGGAGACAGGTGACAGGAGACAGGAGACAGGAGACAGGAGACAGGAGACAGGAGACAGGAGACAGGAGACAGGAGACAGGAGACAGGAGACAGGAGACAGGAGACAGGAGACAGGAGACAGGAGACAGGAGACAGGAGACAGGAGACAGGAGACAGGAGACAGGAGACAGGAGACAGGAGACAGGAGACAGGAGACAGGAGACAGGAGACAGGAGACAGGAGACAGGAGACAGGAGACAGGAGACAGGAGACAGGAGACAGGAGACAGGAGACAGGAGACAGAAGACAGAAGACAGAAGACAGAAGACAGAAGACAGAAGACAGAAGACAGAAGACAGAAGACAGAAGACAGAAGACAGAAGATAGAAGATAGAAGATAGAAGATAGAAGATAGAAGATAGAAGATAGAAGATAGAAGATAGAAGATAGAAGATAGAAGATAGAAGATAGAAGATAGAAGATAGAAGATAGAAGATAGAAGATAGAAGATAGAAGATAGAAGATAGAAGATAGAAGATAGAAGATAGAAGATAGAAGATAGAAGATAGAAGATAGAAGATAGAAGATAGAAGATAGAAGATAGAAGATAGAAGATAGAAGATAGAAGATAGAAGATAGAAGATAGAAGATAGAAGATAGAAGATAGAAGATAGAAGATAGAAGATAGAAGATAGAAGATAGAAGATAGAAGATAGAAGATAGAAGATAGAAGATAGAAGATAGAAGACAGAAAACAGATAGATAGATAGATAATTATTTAAAAATTGGCAAACCATGACAGGCTAACTGTTTGACAGTTTTATGTTTTATAGAATTACTTATTTGAAATTACAAGGGATATGAACATCCTAAGAAAAAAATCTAAAATCATACAAAAATAGTTTTCTGGTGAATAAGGTACGTTTGCTTGAAGAGCCATTAATTTCTGGGAAGGCTCCGTTAGCAAATATGTATTTTGCCAAGGGTTATTTTGAGTAATTTGAAAGTATGTTGTCTGTTGTATGCTGTAGTGTTGAGTACCTCATACAAGAGGCACCTCAAATGTCCCATACAAACACGTAAAATGTCCCCCTACCTCACAATATGTATTTGTACCAACTCTTTTTCTTTGTATTACTACAAATATGAAGGGGGGACAAAAATGAGGGACAAACATGAGGTGTTAGGTGGTTTGTTTGGTTGGACTACATTCAAGTCATGTTCGGCACAAATATGAGGTGAGGTGTGAGGTGGTTGGTGTATTGGACTACATGTATTGTCATGTCACGTTGTCACGTGTGGGACAAATATAAGGTAAGGTGTGAGGTGGTTGATGTATTAAACTACATTTCATGTCATACATAGTTTGGGACAAATGTATGAGGTGGTGAGGCGTGAAGTGTTTGTATATTCTATAACATTTTTGTATTAGAACCGTGAGGTGGTGATGGGGTAAGCCAATTCATATATTGTGAATACCGCAGAAGCGTCCCAACTGCTCCGAAATGTAAATTTTTAATTTTTTTATTCTAAATTATTGTTAAGTGAATACCGCACAAGAGTACCAACTGCTCCAAAAAAAAATTTTTTTAGAAATATTTTTTGTTGTAAATTATTGTTATGTGAATACACAAAACAATAATTTATGAGCACAAGAGTCCCAACTGCTCCAAAAAATTATTGTTATATGTTATGTAAATACCGCACAAGAGTCCCAACAGCTCCCAAGGGAGGGAGGATGAGGCAGTGTTGAGATGAGGTGGAGAGGGTTGCTGAGGAGGGGGAGGGATAAGAGGGGGGGTGCAGGGGGGGGGGGGGATCAGAGGGGGGGTGCAGGGAGGGGATCAGAGGTGGTGAAGGTGGGGAGGGGGTAGGCCTTTTTTATATCCATTTTTCGTATTACAAAAATAACAAACACGGGAGGCGGGTATGGGTACCGCCACCCCGGTATTTATTAGAAAACCAACACCTCTGAACCAAGAAAATCAAGCTGAAGGAAAAAAACCAGCCACCCCCCCCCCCTTCCCCCCCGTAAGCGAAAATATTTTGTAACACCTCACCTCAACACCTCATTTCAATATTTGAGTACCTCATACAAACTCATCCTGATATCGTGTCCTACCCAACTGTATGCTGATGATGCGGTGCTGATTTCGGCTCCAGATACTAATATCTACAGCCTGTATGTCGGACGAATATCTACAGCTCATATGTTGAACTAATATCTACGAACTTCAGAGTGTTGACTAATATCTACAGAGCGTAGGTTGAATTAATATCTACAGAGCGTAGGTTGGACTAATCAGCTAAATGTGTCCAATAGTCTGATATTAGGGATTTTTACATACATACTTACATAAATCAAGTTTTTTAAACTGCATACGCAATATTACGTTATTCCAATATGCTTTACATAATTGCAAATCCAACCTCTGCCAGTGCTGTAGATATTCGTCAACACTTTGGTTCTCATAGATATTAATCAACAGTTTGAGCTGTAGATATTCGTCAACACTTTGATTCTCATAGATATTAGTTCGATTTTGTCAGTTTTTGGAATTCCTGTAGTATTAGTAGACGCCTCCCTGATTTCTAACAGTATGGAGGATCTACAGTCTCTCGTTTCTAGGATGAACGAAGTATGTATTATGAAGAATGAGTTAATGATGAATGTAAGTAAGTCTAAAGTCATGGTGTTTGAAAGAGAGATTACGATCATACTGTCCAACATAGTTGTGAATGATGAAAACTTGGAGCAGGTGGAGGAGTTTGTGTATCTTTGTAGTATGTTTACGAGAGATGGAAAGGCTGATAGAGATATTGAAAGATAGGCAAATGCAGGTAAATAAACCTGTATATAATATATAATAATATACCTGTCCTGAGGTACCAGCACTCCAGTGAGGCATGGAACTGACATAGGAAGGATGAAATTAGACTTAATGCTGTTGAAATGAGATCCCTGAGCCTTATGTGTGGTAAAATCAAATATGATCGTGTAAAAAATGTGGAAATCCGCAAATAATGCAAAGTTGATGTAAGCGCAATGAGTAAAATTAAGAAAGTGACCCTCATATGGTTTGGGCATGTAGAGCGAATGAACGAAGAAAGTCGTGTAAGAATATGACGCAAATATGAATGGTAGAAGAAGTCGGGGACACGCGAGGAAGACATGGCACGATGAAGTGAATCAAATACTTGATTCGGGCTATGTCAAGAGTCAGAATAATAGAAGAGTATGTATGAGACGATGTATGAATGTGAATGAGGCAAAGAGTGTGTGCCAAGACCGAGTAGTTTGGTGGTCCGTCCTCTCTACCTACCCGGTGTGTTGGTTAGTTAGTTTGTTATTCTGGCATCCCACGGGAATCGGTTGTCTCCAAAATTGTTATGCAAATCAATTAACTTTTTCATACTCCCAAAGTATTGTTACAGTGTTCTTTACTCCTGTGTAAAAAATCAACGATTTGAAAAAACCTGGAAACTGGTTGGAAGATAGCCGATCACCAAAAAGGCTACATTACAATAAGCCTACAGAATAAATAAATTTAGACAGACCTACTAACTTGTGGCTGGACATAAAACAGGAGTGGAAATGTTTCTGATACTTAGGCAGAACTCTCCAAGAGTCGAACCGCAAATTATGACGTTAATAATCTTTTTCAAAATCGTCAAACTGTCTCAATCAATTAAATTGACTTCCACAATATTCTACAATGGGAAAAATACTGCATCTTTGTTAGGACATCAATAAAAAAATCACAATTAAACTCACTTTTTTATCGGATCAAAAATTATCAAGCGTTAAAAAAGTTCCCATGTGAATTTCTTAGTTGCGTAAAAAACTGCTCAATTTCACACAAACAACAATTAAAAATATAAAGAATTAAATTATAAACACGCTTGCGCAATCATCCTCCATTATTGTCTGATTATCCAAAAACTGTAAC
Organism: Limnephilus marmoratus; assembly: GCA_917880885.1. Classification (NCBI taxonomy): domain Eukaryota; kingdom Metazoa; phylum Arthropoda; class Insecta; order Trichoptera; family Limnephilidae; genus Limnephilus; species Limnephilus marmoratus. The sequence goes on along the minus strand of OU862928.1, from coordinate 44,278,026 downwards.
ACGTTACATAAAAAATAATAAAAGTATTATAATGAACACATTACGAAATGGCTTCTGACTTGCTCCATATTTCGGGTAGCTAATTGTTAGTTCCGTAATATAAAAGGTTTTAATTGTAGGTAACACTTACTTACTTCCATCAGAGAGAACATAACTTACTTTAAATATAAATCAGACTTCAAGTCTTGGATCATCAACCAAACAAAGATTTTATCAAAACCAATTTATAATGCATTTCCAATGGTACGATGCTGATTTTCTTTTATTTTAAACGTAACATTGTGTTGTTTTTGAAGTGAATACTTCTTTAGCACCGTTATGATTTGAAACTCGATGAAACGAAAAAGAGACAAACACATACATCTATAGCATAGGTTCTCCCACAAGTTGGCGTTATCGCGAGAGACTTTCAGGAGGGTAAGACGCGTTGAGACTTTCAGGTGGGCAGTAGAAGAGCCAGAGAAAATTAGGGGGACGGTGAGATGGCACAGTGAAGGCGTGGGCAGGTAAAAATAAATCGTAATGATAAATCCCCATGAATTCTAAAAATATGTAAGTCACAAGTCGCCTAATATACAACTAGGACTCTCCAAGGGTTTCCAGAATCTCCAGATACAACTAGAACTAGGACTCCCCATGGGTTTTCAGAATCTCCAGATACAACTAGGACTCTCCAAAGTTTCGAGAATCTCCAGTACAACCAGGACTCTCCAAGGGTTGCAAATTACAACATCGATCAACGTTAACATTTCACATGATAAATCCCCACGAATTCTAAAAATATGTAACAGTCACAAGATCAAGAATGATAATTAGCCCATTGACCAACTTTGACAGGTGTAATAGTAATTGCCAAACAATGGCGGTGATTCTCGCGATATCTCGTCCAGTGGGACTCCTTATGCGCTCTCCATCCCACGATCCGGCACTGAGCAGGCAGATAACCACATTTATACTTAGCGTGCAGTGGCGGTTCGCGGCCATTCTAAATTTTAGAGAGAAAAAAAACATAAAAAACGTTTTCTTAAAAATCTGGTCTTTTTTGTCGGATTTGCCAATATAACAACAAACATAATGTTATTCGAAAGAAACATCAGTCAAATCTCGTTAAAGTTCAGATGTGATGTGCACAATGAGAGATACTAGTGAAAGGAACACTGCTCCCAGATATGATAGAGACAGACAGGAACGTACCTCTCACTACAAGAGACAGCATGTTTTTTTGGATGAAGCATTTCTTAAGAAAGATTTGTCCATAGGTGCGTTTTCGATTCCGCACCTTTTTTATATTAGCTCCGCACAGGAGGCCCTGAGGAAAATAATTCCTCTAAGGGCCTACACCACCTTTGAGGATGCTGTGTGAAGGGTCTTTTCGTAAAGGGAATGGAAGTTTTGGGACAGGAAAAAGTATGAGAGGTGGGTAGAAATCTGGAGGTCATTGTGAATAGAGGAGACGGACGTATGAATCTATCCCTCCCACTGCGGTACAAGGCGATATTCCGATAGAGGGAATTCCCGTGCGTCTCCGTTTCCTTCCACCTTCCCCCTCCCTCGTCTCTTCCCTTTCCGCGAACCCCACCTTCCTCCTGCCTTTCCTCCCTGCCGCTAATGCATATGAAAAACACACATTTTCATTTTTACAAATTTCATAACGATAGAGCTTACCATTATATATAACCCATGTTACTCGCTGATAATGTAGCTTTCTATTGGTGAAAGAATTTTTAAAATCGGTTTAGTGGTTTAGGCGTGAAAGCGTAACAAACATACGCACTTTCGCATTTATAATATTAGTACGGATGAGAGATGTGGTTGTTATCAATATTATTTTTTTAATATAATTTTTTTTTCCAATTTTTTTAGTCACTAAAAGATACATAAATTACAAATAAATTTTATACAGTAATTAATTACATAATAGATGTAGGTATTTGATATATTTTGGGAGTTCTTAGTTTGGGATAGCCGCCACTGGTGGTGTGACGTGTTCACCGTTGTTAACAAGTGTCCGTGAGAACCTTCCCAGGTGCTGAATGATGTGACCATTGAGCCGGCTAAAGCCTTAACTTATACTAACTTAGCCCACTGTGGGACAGTGCCGCTAATGTTACAAGTCGCATCTGGATCTGTTTCGAATTTGATTCCTGCCTTAATAATATATAAGGTAGCGTCCCCGTCGTAGTTGTCAGGTTAACATTATCTTCATTGGAGCTACAACCTCTGGCCCCCTAGCACGGTCGATCGATAAGGATTGTTTCGATAACTTTCGATTACTTCTCATCATTTACTAGGACAACTGCAGATCGCTAACGTACAAACAACTGTTGATGTCGAATACCTTGGTGTCTCTCTTGATAGCAAGCTTTCTTTTCGGGAACATATAAATGTGATCTTGTATATAAAAATGAATCGCTAAATTTGTTGCTAAGCGTAAATCTCGAGAGCAGCTGAACCGATTTCGCTAATTCTTTTTTTAGAATATTCCTTGAAGTACGAGGATGGTTCTTACGGAGAGAAAAATTAAGAATATGCGCAGAAAATTGGATAATTTCAGAAAACCTTACGGCTATCGCACGTTTGACAGTTCACGTGTTTGAGAATGACATTTGGCAAAGCAATGATTGTTAAATCAGGATTCTATTTTTGAAAATCTTTAAGTTAATAAATTTATTTAAAGTAGGTACTCCCCTAATAGTTTGAATCGAATCAAGAATTTTAGATATTTTAAATAGGTACCTATGTTAGGTACCAAATTTAATATACATGAAAAATGGAAATTTTTATAAAAATTGTAAAAAGTGGCACGCGGGCTGTTTAAAAACTGAATGTACTGGGATTGAATATATGGAACGCAGGTGGAGGGTTGGCGGGACGAGGGAACGGGAAAGGGAAGAAGGAAGGCGGGGAAGGTGGAAGGGGAAAGCGGGAGGGGAAGGGAACGTGTGAGGGGGGAGGGGAACTCGGGAGGAGGGTTCGCGGGACGGGGGAAGGGGGGGGGGGGAGTGGAGTGGGGTGAGGGAATGTGGAGGTGACGGAGTGGGAACGGGACAAAAAAAAGGGAGGCGGAAGAGGAACGGGACGAATGGAAAAGGACACGCAGGGAGAAACAATTTCTTTATTAAATGGCATAGCAACGCATGCCGGGACCAGCTAGTTGTTAATAAATATCTTTGGTTTCATCACTAGAATTACTTCTGACTTCAAAAAAATAAATACCCTAATAACTCTTTACTGCACCTTGGTTCGCCCCCATCTTGAATATGCTTGTGTTATACGGTCTCCTTTTTATGCTTTCCATATTCGTCATATTGAGTCCGTTCAACATCGGTTCCTAAAAGAGATTGCTAGGAGGCTATATAGGATTAGAGCGAGGCAATTACTCGTATGCTGAAATTGAACAAACTCTTAAACCTTTCTCCTTTACAAGACCGTCGGAAAAAATCTGATCTCTTTTGTTTCTCCAAAATAATTAACTGTTTAATCGATTCACCTACATTACTACAACTCATCACATTCAATATACCTTCTCGTGGACTCGGAAATAGAGACCTGCTTTTCCTCATTTAGCACTCTACTAATCACAAAGCACTCTTTTCAGGGTGAATTGCCTAAAACCACTCTACTAATTATGGTTATAACTCACCACTGTCCAGAATGGTCAACTCACGTCAAGACCTTAATTTTTTTGGTGTAGCTTAAATGATTTCTGTCACTCTTTAAACAATCGAAGATATTTTATATTTACCCTAATTTTTGCAAAGTCTTGACTTCTTTTTTCTTCTATTTTCTTTGTTTGTCTTTGCTTTCATGTACCATCCTCATCCTTACAATGTTCATTTCTAAATTTCGTGATACTTTGTTGTAAATTGGACGTAAGTCCGTTAATAAATAAATAAATATTAAGAACACTTAGTCATTTAGAACTGTTATTTATTCGTTGGCGATCTGCAGTCATACTAGAAAAGATGGGAAGTTACCGAAAGTTACCGGAACAATCCTTATCGATCGATCATGCTAGAAGGTTTGGAGAATGTTGGCTGGCCCAAAGGTAATGCCTCCAATCCTGAAAGTCTTCTGTTATCTTCTCCCAGCTACTCCACGCATGATGGTGTGACCTGATGCTTTTCCTTCTGACTTATACCATCTTCGGAGATACTATGTGGAAAACCACATAAGACTCTACGCTCAACTACGAGCAACGACTGTCTTTTTTTATACATTAGTTCCGCACAAGAGGCTACGAGGAAAATAATTTCAATAACAGCGTGTGTCGTCTTAAGGAATGCTACGTGGAAGGTCTTTTATAGAAAAGGATGGAGAGGAACTTCTTGGAAGGAAAAATATATGAGGTTTGAGTAGTTTGTCCGGAAATCTGGGGATCTGTGTGTCCAGGACTGACGGGCATATGAATTCATCCCTCCAACTGCGGTGCAAGACGATGGGTCACACGTCTCCCTCAACCAGTCTCTCACTATACGGTCATGCAGTAGGTTAGCAAACGCATTCGTCGCCAATACCTAGATAAACCTCATAAACACGAGCATCTGCTAAACTGGACATGTTTGTTTACTAGACGTCTATTGATGGCGTACAAACCAGGCAAATTTGACGATTTTTGGGAGCTCCTAACTCCCATAAGAAGTCACTTATCAAAAAAAGCAAAATGTGCCGACACGCTAGTGTCTATATCTATCTTATATAAAAAAAACGAGTGTGCTTTAGACCACACGACGGAAGTTTAACTACAAGACAAACCTCGCCCAATGAACCCAGGTATCCCTGCTAAGTTACCAAACGTAGCGAACGGGGTGACCTACGACCTTGGGGTGACCTACTACTTTGGGGTGACCTACGATCTTGGGGTGACCTATGACCTTGGGGTGACCTACGACCTTGGGGTGACTTACGATCTTGGAGTGTCCTACGACTTTGGGGTGACCATCTTTATCCTTATCCTTATCACTCCCCAAGTCAAGTGTGCGTAAAGGCCCGACCGTTCGCCTAGCAATCGGCCACCGTTCGCATCGATTACCGTCCGCATGACATTTTTCGTAACAATTGTAACATATCTATTTCATGAGCAGGTACTGCTCAAAATAGGTACCGTTTATGGTCTATGCTTTATTTATTTTTTCTTTTTTTTTTAACTTTGTTGGTTGGCGAAACTGCAACGAGACCGGAAACGTCATTCGAGGAAAGATGGCGGCGGACATCAGGTAATTTTTTGAGGCGAGAGGAGATTTTTGAGGAGAAGTTTGGTTGTAAAAGATTCTAGTGCAATGTAGCCTAGAAAGTTATTTATTTTTCGTTCTGTGAGTGTGGGACGACTTAAATGGCATAGAAGCCTTATTTTTTTGTTGAATTCCTCGCCGGATGCCGGGAGATTGCTGTATCCGCATGCGGAAGAAAATTTAAACGGTAATCAACGGGGATGTATTGATTACTTGGCTGTTCCTTGGCCGGTGGGATTTTTACACGCCGCTTGATGGGTGTAGATCCGCCATGTGCCTGATTGTTGGGTGGAATCCCTTTAAATGAAGCAGCTTTGCGACTCTTGAAGAGTGCGCCGACGTTGCTGTTCCTTGGCCGGTGGGAGTTTTACACGCCGCTTGATGGGTGTAGATCAGCTGTGGATTTCCTTGAAACTGGTGGCCCCATGACGTGCTGGACGGTGTCTAGGGGTTGGCTGTCGTCGTTTGCAGGAGTGTCACGACTATCACGGCGACGGGACGTGTGCGGAATTAATAATTAAACGTAATTAGCTGACTCTCTCTTTCTACCACAGTTAATAGTTGCTCAAGATATTTATGTATTGTTTACTTTTCCTTGGTTCAATTTTTCTCTTGCAAAATGCAATAAACTTAACATTAATTTTCACTAGTAAAACCAGCGTTTTTTTATATGCATGACCTCAAAATCCTTTTCTCCACTATCCTGCGAAGGAGATCTTCTTGCTCTGGGAAGACAGCGGTCGGATGACAAAAGGTATAGGTACCTACACTAAATGCTATTACCTTAAATAATAATTCACATTACATTTGGCGGCCCAACAAAAGAGATTTTTTAAGTTTAATAACTGGTGCTCGGATGGGATTTTCAGTTCATGCATATATCAATTAGGATGGTATTGATAATTTGTAAGTTATCTGTATTTTACGATGTATCTTTTATAGAACGCATCAGTGTGTGTAGTTTTTAGGTTAGGTACATGTTTTCTTATACGCATTTATACTTGTTTGACGTTTCTGCTTAGTTTATGTGTTGCCACACAGATAAATGCGTGATAATATATTGTTTTTGACAATTTAAAAGTACTTTGTTAGCAGTGACAAACTTACGAATTTGTGGGGGAAAATATTTCATCTTTACTGGCAATACATGAATTTCAAATGTCAACTGTCACCTGCCAAATTGACGTGTTTGTTTATCAACATACCTTGTAAATACGTAAAGCAACGTATAATTTTTTTAAACAACATACTCCCAACGTACAATATATGAAATTGTTTTCGAATTAATTATTCTTCAATTCTGTATTCATCGGTTCGATTTATTCACGGCTTTACACGGTGTCCGGTGAGCTACATACATTATAAAATGTCCGGTGAGCTACATACATGAAAATTTTTTTTTTTTTTGGAAAATAATTTTGATTTTTTTTTTTTTTTCTAATAATTTTTTTTAATGAAGGATAATTTGCTTTACAGGGTGTCCGGTATTTCAAACTATAAAGTACATTATTTTTTTTTTTTTAAATTAAATAATTTTAATTATTTTTTCTCAAATTTAAAATTAAAAAACAAAACAAAATGGCGATTACTAATATTAACGGTGCAACTAAGGAGGAGATGATACAGATGTTATCTGAATTAAATATCACTCCAGAGCCTACGTTATCAGCTATGCGGGAACAGGCTCGTATATATAATAAAAGTTTAAAACAATCAAGTAGTGATTCTCCACAAAAAAATGAAGGCAATGGTGATAATGCGAGTCAGACTACAAACATAGTCAATAATTATTATCAATCGATAAATACAAATACGTCCGTACATTCTTGGGGTATTAAATTTTCTGGTTCTTCTGATGTTAGGGATTTTATACAACGTGTGGAGGAATTATCTAGATGCCGTCATATAGAACTGTCATCGGTTGTGACGTCCTTTGCAGATATTTTGGAGGGGAAAGCTCTCTCTTGGTATAGGACTATTTATAAAGATTCATTATCTTGGCCTGAGTTGAGAAATCTCATCATTGCACGTTTTGACCGTTGTATTAATCAAACAGAGGCCCTAAAAGCTTTATTCGCGATGAAACAGAAATTTAACCAAAGTGTTGTGGATTACGTTGATGAAATTAAATTAGCTAATCTCAGATTAGACGTTCAACTTACGGAGGAACAGTTGGTAGACCTAGTTTCTGATAGTCTTGTGGAGTGTCGATACTCCCACCACCATTGGGACGCGAGGTGGGGAGAGACGCGGCACGGCCTGTCACTCCGTGACAATAGGTGCACCAAGCAACATCTCTGTTCATTATTATTTAGTAATTGTTATTTGTCAATAAACCAAGTGAGTACCATTCTTCTTATTTTATTTTAACAGAACCCTGCATATTAGAATAGATTGAATAATTATTATGAGAGTTGTAAAACAACTCCCATAAATTTGGTGACCCCGATAAAAACACGCGAAATTAATATTATTTACGAAATCGCATTATTATTTGCTCGCGTACCCACATACTAAATTTTGTTCCGCTAGATCGAAACCCGAGTAGCCGAGTCTAACCTAGTACAATCGCCTCTCTTCAAAAGGGCATTTTATGTATTCGAGCGCATAACACAAGGCCTTCTCCCTTTTATTGACCGGTATTTAGTATTTATTTGCCGTCTTAACAATTTTTCGCGTTTCGATATCGCTGATAATTAGTTTCTTGCGTAGGGTTCTGTCTACTAGTATATTAATAGATATAATTGGTACCACTTGGCGCTTTAATAACGTAATTTGACTAATGCAAATAAACAACGTCACGGAGTCAATCGATTTCAAATATCATTATTACACATTTATTATTATTACACGTAATAATTTATACATTTATTATTTATTATATTTGAGACTGCACACCATTACACACACAATTAAAGTTGCCCAAGCGAGTTAATGGCTAACACGCAGCAAAATAACGACAAAGATATGACGGACCAGGGCACTAGTCATCAGGTTGCAAGAATGGGGGTTCGAATGCCGCCTTTTTGGCGGGATAAATCTCAACTGTGGTTGAAGCAAATTGAGGCCCAATTTATCATAGCCGGCATTAGTTCCGATGCAACAAAATACTACTCCATCGTAAGTTGCCTGGACAGTGAAACGCTAACCATGGTTAGTGACATCGTTTTGAACCCACCCACACGGGATATGTATGCCACATTAAAATCGGCATTGGTGACTAGGTTTACAGAGTCCGAGAGAAAAAAAACTGCCAAGCTCGTATACGGACTTCAGCTTGGAGATAATACACCGTCTCAGTTATTACGTCAGATGAAAGAACTGGCAGGACCCACCATCATCAACACGGAACTCTTCAGGACGCTGTGGTTACAACGGCTGCCTAATAACATGCAAGCTATACTGACTGTATCGGCCGATCAGGACTTAGACAAGCTAGCAGAAATCGCCGACAAAATGGCAGACGTCTATAGCAGCAATGATATATGCCACGTAGAAGGAGGTTTTCCTAGTTCATCTTACTCAACTAAAATAAGCGATGAAAAGCTAATGGAAATTAATAAACAGAGGCGATTAAGATCACCATCGCGTAACAGGCATCAAACAAAAAAAGTTTACGAACGATGCTGGTATCATTACAAGTTCGGAAAACTTGCGAAAAAGTGCATCGCACCCTGTGATTGGCCGCCGACGACAAAGAGTTCGGAAAACTAAAGAAGCTCTGTGTCAATGCAACTTACATAGAGCAGATTGGAAAAAGGTTGCACATCTGGGACCGGCAAAACAATATAAACTTTTTGATTGATTCCGGGGCGGAGATTTCTGTAATTCCCAGCAAATTCAAAACACCGCAAACATTTAAACAACACGAGCCAAATGTGGCACTCTACGCTGCAAATGGTACTCCTATCAAGACACACGGACTACGCCGAATGATGGTTAACTTCGGATTGCGTAGAACATTTCCATGGACATTTGTCATAGCCGAAGTCGAGCGCGCAATTTTGGGGGCAGATTTTTTAGAAAATTTTAATCTTCTAGTGGACCTTCGGAAAGGGAGACTCATTGACGCAACGACGGGACTAACGTCAACGGGACAGCGCATTCACTATGCAAGTACGGGTATATCTACGGTCAACAATACAAGCAAATACCACCAATGTCTACAGCGATACCCTGCAATTACACGACTCTTCAATCGAGAAGTAGAAGTAAAACATTCTGTGGCCCACTGTATTGAAACAACTGGACCACCCACCTCAGCTAGGGCCAGAAGAATGACACCACTAATGCTAGAGGCAGCAAAGAAGGAATTTGCCCTTATGGTACAACAAGGAATATGTAGACCATCAAAAAGCTGTTGGGCAAGCCCTTTGCACATGGTACAAAAATCGGACGGCAGTTGGAGACCCTGCGGAGATTATCGCAGGCTCAATTCTCAGACGATTCCAGACCGTTACCCGATTCCACAACTGAACGATTTCGCTCACAAGTTATCTAAAGCCAACATTTTTAGCACTATAGATTTGGTTCGTGCATACCACCAAATTCCCATTAGTTTGAGTGATATTCCAAAGACCGCCATCATAACACCATTTGGTCTCTTTGAGTTCACACATTTACAATTTGGGCTTTGTAACGCGGCACAGACGTTTCAACGCGTTATAAATCAAGTACTGAATGGCTTGGAATTTTGTTTTGCATATATCGATGATATTATGATTGCATCCGAGGACGAAAACGAACACATAGAGCACCTCGAAACAGTCTTCAAACGTCTTGAGGAACACGGTTTGATCATTAACGCCGAGAAAAGCACGTTTGGTCAATCCAGCATTAAATTCCTTGGCTACCAAATTTCAAATGAGGGAACGACTCCTCTTTCCGAAAAAGTGGAGATCATCAAAGATTTCCCAAGACCAAAAACAGCAAAGGACATGCGCAGATACTTAGGTATGCTGAATTATTACCGAAAGTTCATTCCAAAGGCTGTGGAGGCTCAACGATTGTTGTACGCCATAATCGCCAATACAAAAAAAGCAGACAAGCAACCAATCCAATGGACAGAGGAGCTCATTCAGGCATTCGACCAGACCAAAGTTGATTTGGCTAATGCTACACTCCTCACACATCCAGAAATATCATCAGACCTCGCAATTATGGTGGATGCTTCAAATTTTGCTGTGGGCGCAGCCCTCCAACAACGAACAGAAAAGCAGAGGAAATGGAAACCGCTCGGATTTTTTTCACGAAAACTCAACAACGCACAAAAAAATTACAGTACTTATGATAGAGAACTCACAGCCATTTACGAAGCAATTAAGTACTTTCGAGGACAGGTTGAGGGTAGAGAAGTCACCATATATACCGATCATAAACCCTTATGCTTTGCGTTCACCAAAAAAGCGGATAATGATTCGCCAAGGCAAAGACGACAGTTAGATTTTATCGCGCAATTTACAACAAAAATCGTTTACACACCCGGAAACGAAAATCAGGTAGCCGATGCATTATCAAGGATTGAAGAGATACAGATTCCATCGCCTATCAACTATGAAGAGATGGCGTTAGACCAAAACAGCGACTCAGAACTCATCGCGATCATGAACACCGAGACTTCTCTGCGCTTGGAACGTGTCCAGATTCCCGGAAGTCCTACAACTCTATGGTGCGATATGTCCACTGGTGTTGCAAGACCATTTATACCAAAGGCTTGGAGACACCGTATACTTGATAACATGCACAGTATTTGTCATCCCGGCATTGGAGCTACCTACAAAACACTTAGGCAAAGATTCGTTTGGCCTAAGATGCAAAGAGACGTAAAAGAGTTCGTCACCACGTGCATATTATGCCAGAAGGCCAAGGTAAATAGGCATACCCACAGTCCTATTGGAACACTACCGTTGCCCAAAGAGAGGTTTAGAAATATCCATATTGATATTGTTGGACCCTTGCCTCCATCACGTGGCAACAACTACCTATTGACCATTATAGATCGTTTCACTAGATGGCCAGAAGCGATTCCCATTAAGGATATCATGGCAGAGACAGTTGCTCTCGCTCTCATGGAGAACTGGATAGCTAGGTTTGGGGTGCCCGATACAATAACGTCGGATCAAGGACGTCAATTTGAAAGTAAGCTCTTCGAAGACCTCATGAAATTGTGTGGTGTAAAACACTTAAGAACAACAGCGTACCACCCGCAAGCAAACGGCTTAATAGAGAGATGGCATCGAACACTAAAAGGGGCTCTAAAAGTAGCTTCCACAAGCAGTTGGTCAGAGAGACTTCCATTGATTCTCTTGGGCCTCAGATCTTGCGTTCGACAGGATGCAAAAACATCACCCGCGGAAATGACATACGGAACTCCGCTTAAGCTCCCGGGAGATTTTTTCACCGAGACAACACCAACAGATCTAGAGACGTTCGCTAGAAAGGTCACCGATATGTTGAAAGATATTAAACCCATACCAGCTACAAACCATAACCATGATAAACCTTTTGTACACGGTTTGTTGGGAACTTGCACTCATGTTTTCATTCGAACAGACTCAGTAAAAGCTCCTTTGCAAGCGCCATATGAAGGACCCTTCAAAGTATTGATGAGGGATTCTAAGAAAATGTTGGTGGAAATACGTGGCCATCAAAAGTACATAAGCATTGATAGGCTAAAACCTGCTTTTCTCCCAACAGATTTGGAGGATAAAGAAATCCCCACTATTAAACCGACCACAACAGTTATTCCTGAGAAAGCACCAGAGAGAAAAACTCGATCGGGTAGGCGAGTTAGATTCCCTGAAAGATGGGCATACTAGGCACGAGATATCTTCGAACATTTATGCCCATCATTCCATACAATCTTCTGTCTCTCTGTCATGTACATATACCTCTTCAGTCCAATATTTCATCCACCTGCTAGAGGATTCAAGGAGGACTTCAGGAAGGATGATCATCATTCTAGGAGGGGAGGCATGTGGAGTGTCGATACTCCCACCACCATTGGGACGCGAGGTGGGGAGAGACGCGGCACGGCCTGTCACTCCGTGACAATAGGTGCACCAAGCAACATCTCTGTTCATTATTATTTAGTAATTGTTATTTGTCAATAAACCAAGTGAGTACCATTCTTCTTATTTTATTTTAACAGAACCCTGCATATTAGAATAGATTGAATAATTATTATGAGAGTTGTAAAACAACTCCCATAGTCTGTTACCTAAATACGCATTGGCCATCGCATATTTTGCAGAAAAGGAATTATCTTCTTTGGTAAATGTGTGTAGGAGATTTGAAAAGCACTCCGTAGATAAACCCTTACCGCATTTTACTTCTCCTCAAGCAACATCCTCTTCTCCTACACATTCTTCTTCTTCGAATAGTAGAAAAACTTTAAATTGTTTTTATTGTAAGGCGCAAGGTCATACAAAACCTTTTTGTAGAAAATGGAAGTTTGATTCTCAGAAGAATTCTGACAAACGCCGAGATGACCCCGCTCGCACAAATCCAAAAAACTAGAGTGTGATCCTCTGCGTCCTGCTAGCAAGGATGCCAGGAGATCATCACCCTTAGTTTATAGCTCCAGTAACCGGTTCTTCAGGCGTGACATGGACGCATGCATGCCGATGGCTAGTTCTGGACAAGATATAAGACCCCATGCGAATATTTCGATTCAAAACCTTGTCTTTTCAGGTCTTTTGGACAGTGGTGCGACTGTCAGTTGTTTTGGCGGTTCTCTTTACAACTTCTTTATTAGTTTAGGGTTTAATCTAGATAAGTTAGAATCGTACGTTACCACCGCTGATGGTGTACGTCAAGATGTAATTGGTACTATGCGAGTACTAGTTACTTATAATAATTTTAAGAAATATGTTACCTTTTTTGTTATTCCTTCTCTTTCACCTGTGATTGTTTTGGGAGTCGACTTTTGGAAACAATTTGACATCGCTCCTCAATTGTTTTCAAAGGCCAACAGCGGTCGTGATGTTGAAAATACTATAGGTGAAATTCGCAAGATCACGTCAGCTTCCCTACTGTCCCCTCAAGACAATCATAGGTTAAATAATGTAATTGATAAATTTAAGTCAATTTCTTTTGAAAAATGTGGATTGGGTCGTACTCATTTAGTTCAGCACAAAATTAATACGACGGGAGATCCCATTAAGCAACGATATTACCCGTTGTCTCAAACACGTCAAAAACAACTTGAAGCTCAACTTAAAGAAATGCTTGACTTAGGTGTTGTTCGACGTTCGCGTTCGGCTTGGTCGAACCCGGTTTTGATTGTGCCTAAAAAGGATGGTTCTGCAAGGTTCTGCTTAGACTCCAGGAAGCTTAACAGCGTCACGACAAGAGATTCCTACCCCTTGCCGTATATTTCGCGTATTTTAGACAAGCTACGTGGTGCACGCTTCATATCTTCTATTGACTTATCGAAAAGTTTCTGGCAAATCCCTTTACATAAGGATTCTTGCTGCAAAACGGCTTTTGTAGTACCTGGACATGGCTTGTTTGAATTCGTTAGGATGCCGTTTGGGTTAAAAAACGCTCCTAGTGAACTTCAGCGTCTGGTTGATGCACTTTTTGGTCCAGAGTTCGACGAAAACGTTTTTTGCTATTTGGATGACCTAATTATAATTTCAGAAGATATCGATTCACATTTAGAGCAATTAAATAGGGTTTTCTTGCGTCTGAAAGAAGCAGGCTTAACTGTCAATTTGAAAAAGTGCGAGTTTTGCAAGGATGAATTGAAGTATCTCGGTTACGTTGTGGATGCAAAAGGACTTCGCACAGACCCAGTTAAGTTGGAATGCATTTGTTAAGAAATTAAAGTTGATATTTAGTTGAGCAAGGGTTGAAATGTTTCTCCGCTTTTAACAAAGAGGTCAGGCATAGTTGTGGTTCGAGGATTTACACATAGATGTCAGGGTTGGCTATAGTCTTCCCTCCCAAATGGACCCTGTTGTAAATTTATAAATAGGATGAATTCATTATTTTCTACCTCTTTCTGCATTAGTTTGCCTTTAAAAGGAAACGTTAGATTATCAGTCCGTTGGGGGGATTTAATAATTTATTTGGATTGGAATTGTTGTACATTATTGCCAATAAATTAATTTTGTATCTACCTTGAATTTCTTGTTGAAGTTTTTGAAGACCTAAAAACTTACATTATTTGATTAATCGAATCAAAACCCTAACATTTGGTCCTTCGAGCCGGATTAACGATTGAATCGCGAGTGATAAAAGAACCAGCATCTTCAACATTCATCAAGAGAGATCTTCAGAGAAAAGGGCAAGTGACCAATTCCCATTCCTATATACCTTATTTTCCCAGGCAGGAGAGCATGATTGATGGAGTACATAACCGTATTTCTTTGTTTGTTTTAAATTTATTTAAAAAAAACGGGCTGATTATTGCTGTGGTGTTAAATTGATTTCATACCCAACAGCAACATTGTCGATAAAAATTGTTACATCAATGTAAAAAGAAGTTTTAGAATACTGAGAAAGCATTTTAAATTTCATAAATGATTAATTACGAATGATTATTTGAAAATCCGTAAGTTAAAATTCGAATTTTACCGCGAGGCGGTTGTTTAAACGCAGCCGTAAGCCTAACGCATGCGCGGTAGGAACAAATAACAAATAATATTATTCTTAATTTTGACAGCTAACGGGCTGTGGCATTTTGCGAGATAAGATTCATTTCATGGTTAAAATTCATTGTTTATCGGTTAATAAGTAAAATTCTGTGATCAAGGGCAGTGCACGTGTAGTGATTAATTACAAGTGATTATAATTTAACGTTTGTGTTCTGTGAGTACCTTATTTTTGATATTTAAAAAATGGATCTCAAAACATTAGTGGCCCAGAGGGGAATCTGTAAAGCTAAATTAACTCGATTCAACGAATACATCCAAGGAAATAATTTAAGAAGTCAGGTTAAAGAAACTCGAACCAATTTTAGATTCTTTCGATATAATCCAAGATCAAATTGAAGCGCTTTCAGCGGACGAATTGGCTAAACCATTGGAAAGGCAAGCATTTGAAAATTCCTACTATAGTCTTGTTGCCAAGGCTAAAGATAAATTGTTAATTAAGGTTCCGAATGCAATTTCACACAATATTAGATTGCCTATTTTAGAGTTGCCTAAATTCGACGGCTCCTATGAAAAGTGGTTAAATTTTAGAGATACTTTTGTAGCTCTGGTTGAAAATAACCCATCCTTAGAAATTATTCAAAAGTTGTATTATCTGCGATCATGCCTGGAAGGTGACGCGGCTAAATTATTGATATCATTGCCAAATCACCAAGACAATTATTACACGGCCTGGGAAATGTTGACCAGCCGATACCAAAATACAAAATTTATTATACATAAGCACGTGGAAGCATTATTCAAATTGCCTGAAATAAAATTTGAAAATTCCACAGCATTAAGGAATCTTATTGATGAATCCGAATTACATTTAAAATCGTTGAATAATTTAAATATACCCACCGAAAATTGGGATATTATTTTAATATATTTATTGTCACATAAACTAGATAGCGAAACTCGAAATCATTGGGAAACATTTGCAACCAAAGATAACCTACCTACATATAAGGAGTTTATAAAATATTTATCAGATCGCGTCCAGATTTTAGAATTTGCCGGGATTACTGAAGCAAAGGTTAATCAAAATAAAACATTCCCTGTCAAGTACAGAAAGGAAGCTATGATTTCATTAACGCCGCAAATGATAAAATGTATTATTTGCAAAGGCGATCATAGGATTTATAATTGTAAAAAATTCTTAATATTAAATGCTAAGGATCGAATTATAAAGATACGTCATTTAGGTGCTTGCTTGAAATGTTTGTGCCTAGGTCATAAACTAAAGGAATGTAGAAGTAAATACAACTGTCGAATATGCGAAAATAATTCGCACAATACATTGTTACATTTAAAAAAGGAAATAGATAATTCATCTCATAATAAGTCTCCTCAGAATAATGATACACAATCAACATCAAATAATGAAGTTTTAGTTACCAATCATTCAGCGAAGGTATCTAATAATTTTATTTTGTTATCTACGGCCGTTATTAAAGTGTTGAATAATAATGGAAACTTAATTAAGGCAAGAGTATTATTGGATAGCGGAGCGCAGTCTAATTTTATCTCAGAGAAATTCGAAGCTAGGTTGCAATTAAAACCCAAAAGTGCAAACATACCGATTACCGGAATACAAAACAGAATATTGAATATTAAGAAAAGTGTAAATTTAAGGATTTTTTCAAGCTATTCACCTTATGAAAGAGACATAGAATGTCTCGTTTTGAAGGAAATAACGAGTAATCTGCCGCAAATTTCTTTTCAGAAAAAGGATGCTAGCGTACCTGATGGTCTACAGTTAGCGGATCCTACCTTCTACGAAACAGGCTCCATAGATATGCTACTCGGAGCGGAAATCTTTTGGGAAATTTTGAAACAAGATCAACTACGAAATGGAGACTCAGGACCTGTACTGCAGAGAACGGAATTCGGGTGGCTGGTGTCAGGACCTATCGTCACAACAAAAACAAAAAGGCCAGTAAAATCTTGTCACCTATCATTAAATATATTACATAAACAAATGGAAAACTTCTGGAAATTAGAAGAATTCCCGCCGGTGAAGCACCGGAGCCATGAGGAGCGAGCGTGCGAGGAAATGTTCAAGGACACGCATAAAAGAAATGACGAAGGTCGTTTTATGGTAAGCTTACCGCAGCGCCCCTGTGTTAAACAGTTAGGCGAAACACTGCCTATGGCAGAAAAGAGACTTTGCAATTTGCAAAGAAAATTTTCTTCAAATCCTGACCTGATGAAAAAATATAAAGAATTTATGCAGGAATACATAGACTTGGGTCATATGACCCGGTGCGAGGCACCTTCTAATGAAAAAAATTATTATTATTTACCACATCATGCAGTAATAAAAGAATCAAGCACTACCACGAAGACTCGAGTAGTATTTGACGGTTCTGCAAAATCATCCACTGGTATATCCTTAAACGATGCGCTCATGATAGGACCTGTTTTACAGAAAGATTTAGCTGCACAATTGATATGTTTCAGAAAGCACCAGTACGTGATAACAGCAGACATAGAGAAAATGTACAGACAGATATTGGTGCGACCCGAAGACAGGGATCTACAGCGTATAATATGGAAAAATTTCCCGGAGGAGGAAATTCAGCATTATCAACTTAACACCGTTACCTACGGTCTGGGGCCGTCATCATTTTTGGCAACTAGATGCCTTGAGCAGTTGGGAAATGAAAATATGTCATCAAATCACAAGGTCAGTCAGATTATAAAGAATAATTTTTACATGGATGATTTGCTTACTGGTGATGAAACAGAAGAAAGCTGTTTATTAATTAAAGAGCAATTAATATCTATCATGGCATCCGCTGGAATGAACTTGAGAAAATGGCGATCAAATTTGCCCTCATTATGTTCAAAGCAAGAAAGCATGTCGGATATGATTATTAGTACAGATTCAAATGACAGCAAAATATTAGGCTTGTCATGGAATAACCAACAGGATAATTTCTTATACACGGTGAAGTTAATAAAAAATCCAATTGTTAGCAAACGACAAATGCTATCAAGCATTGCGTCCATATTTGACCCTTTAGGATTAATAGGTCCTGTCACTGTTGTTGCTAAATTGTTGATGCAAAAATTGTGGCAGACGAAGGTTCAGTGGGATGAGCCTATTCCACATGACATGTTGAAGACATGGGAAGCTTATATGAGTGAACTGCCTCAATTAAATAATTTAAGAATAGGTAGAAAGATTCAATGTCAAGATCATGTAAATTTACAGCTACATGGATTTTGTGATGCCTCAGAGAAGGCATATTCGGCCTGTGTCTACCTGATATCTACTGATAAATTGGGTAAGAGATACTCCAATTTGATAATGTCCAAGTCACGGGTAGCACCTTTGAAAAGCGTGTCTCTACCCAAATTAGAATTATGTGGAGCTGTATTATTGACAAAGTTAGTGAATTATATTAAAGAAGCCATATGTACACCGGATATACATACAACATACTGGTGCGATTCTCAAATAGTACTGTGCTGGGTCAGGGAGCAGCCTGCAAGATGGAACACTTTCGTTGCGAATCGGGTGGCGGAAATCCAGGAAACCAGTCAGCCGGAGCAATGGAAACATGTAAGGTCGGAAGACAATGCAGCAGATGTGCTCTCCAGAGGAACCGGTGTTTCACAATTGTTAATTTCCAGCATTTGGTGGCATGGTCCAGCTTGGCTGATACTGGATTCAGCGTGCTGGCCGAATGCCGACACATTTTGTATTGATCCACCAGAGATCAAGACAAGCTCGGTTCTGTTGTCTGCAGTGAAACAGGACTGGGACATTTTTAATAGATATTCTAGTTTTTCCAAATTACAAAGAGTAACGGCATACATTATTAGATTTCAGTTTAATTGTAAAAACCCTTTGCAGCGCCGCTATGGTAAATTAACAGTTAGTGAGTTGGAAAATTCAGTAAATAAATTAATATCTCGGGCGCAATCATACTGTTTCAGCGTCGAAATTCGAGCTTTAAATAATGGCAGTAATATACCTAGAAATAGTTTTTTAAAATCATTAGATCCTTTTATTGAAAGGGATCTAATTCGAGTGGGGGGAAGACTCTCCAAAGGTAAAATGGTAGATGAAAACCAGCAGCACCCAATTATATTACCTTCACATCATAAAATAACAGAGCTAATTGTAAGACACTATCATTACTTGAACTTACACTCGGGAACGCAGTCATTATTGGCGTTGATTAGAATGAAATTTTGGCCGATTAAGGGAAAGAATGTAGTAAAAAGGATAATTAAAAAATGTATAATTTGTTATAGATGCAATCCCAAACCAGAACAGCAGTTGATGGCCGACCTACCAGCTGAAAGAATAACTGAATGCCGGGCATTTCAAAATACAGCAGTCGACTATTCCGGTCCAATACTGATAAAGTCGGGTATTCACAGAAAAACCCATAGCGTTAAATCATATATTTGCTTATTTGTATGCATGGCATCTAAGGCAGTGCACTTAGAAGTTGTGCTGTCTTTGAGCGCAGAAAGCTTTTTAAACGCTTTGAAACGATTTATCTCGCGTCGTGGTAGACCAAGTAAAATGTTCTCAGACAATGCAACCAATTTTAAAGCGGCTAATAATGAATTAAAGGAAATTTATAATTTTTTAAATATGTCTAATGATAAAATTGATAAATATTTATCCACATTAGGTATTCAGTGGAGATTTATACCGCCTCGTGCCCCGAACTTTGGGGGGCTATGGGAAGCCGGGATAAAATCAGTTAAACATCACTTAAAAAGAATAACAAGTATCGCTTCATTAACGTACGAAGAAATTAGTACGGTGTTATGTCAAATTGAATCTTGCTTAAACTCCAGGCCACTGACTCCCTTATCAAATGACCCTTATGACCTTAATCCCTTGACCCCTGGTCACTTTCTCATAGGAACTAGTATGGCAGCGATTCCAGAGCAAAATTTGGAACATATCACGTTCAATCGATTAAATAATTACCAAAAACTAATACAAATTGTTCAAATGTTTTGGTCGAGGTGGCGGAAGGAGTACCTGGCAGAGCTACAAACCAGGAACAAATGGACTAACAGGAGTCAAGGACAGTTACAGCCTGGCGACATGGTAATACTGAAGGAGGACAACGTCCCTTCTTGCTACTGGAGGCTGGGACGGGTGAGCGCCGTACATCCTGGCGCTGATGGACGAGTTCGCGTGGCGACCATCATCACTTCGAAGGGCATAATCCAGAGGGCCATTTCAAAATTATGTCTGCTACCAATAGAAGACAACGGACCCGACGCAAATGATGTTCATACAAAAACTGATGAAGAAAATAATTGAAGGTTCCACAAGAAAAAACTCGACGCAGAAATCTAATAAACTTCCCGCAAGTAAAACCAAGTGGCAGTGAAAAGTTATTTTCTAAAAAAGTTATTTTAAAAAAAACAATGTTTCAAGAAATAAATCAAGATTTAAATAATTAATTTAAAGCAAAACTACAAATTTAATTTAAATCAAAAACAGCAAGAGGCTTAAAATTCTAATTTAAATATCAATTTTTCTACACCCTTCAAGATTCAAGATGGAACCATATCCGAACATTCAAACCTAGAAGGAAGACCAAGGAGCTTCGCACGTCAAGATCTCAAGATTGCTATTTATTTATTTTTTATTGTTAAAATTATAAATTTTTGTTTTTAAATGAAGTTATAATGTTTATTAATAATTAGATTATTATTAATAGTTCTTAGAAATAGGATAGTTTTTATTTGGAAATTTTTATGGTTTAGTTAAAGTTAAATTATTATTATTTTTTGTTTCTTCCAAATTGATTTTAGCATATGTTTATATTTAGGTGTTTGATTTTTTATCCTTATTTTGTTTTGATATTTTAGAAAAAGTGACCTCCGTTCCCTTTTTCGGGGGGAGTATATGTTAAGAAATTAAAGTTGATATTTAGTTGAGCAAGGGTTGAAATGTTTCTCCGCTTTTAACAAAGAGGTCAGGCATAGTTGTGGTTCGAGGATTTACACATAGATGTCAGGGTTGGCTATAGTCTTCCCTCCCAAATGGACCCTGTTGTAAATTTATAAATAGGATGAATTCATTATTTTCTACCTCTTTCTGCATTAGTTTGCCTTTAAAAGGAAACGTTAGATTATCAGTCCGTTGGGGGGATTTAATAATTTATTTGGATTGGAATTGTTGTACATTATTGCCAATAAATTAATTTTGTATCTACCTTGAATTTCTTGTTGAAGTTTTTGAAGACCTAAAAACTTACATTATTTGATTAATCGAATCAAAACCCTAACAGCATTCGTACTTACCCCATTCCAAAGAATTCTAAACAGGTAAAAGCTTTCATTGGCCTGTGCGGGTATTATAGGCGTTTTATAAAGGATTTTTCAACCATTGCTGCTCCCTTAACAAAACTCACTGGTTCAAGGAAGGGAATTAGTAATTTCTCTTGGTCTCCTGAAGCGGAGTTGTCTTTTAAGAAATTAAAGAAGGCGTTGACTTCTGCCCCTGTTATTAATTGTCCGGATTTTTCGCTTCCTTTCACGATTCACTGTGACGCGAGCAACGTTGGGATCGGAGGTGTACTTACACAAATTTTTGAAGGAGAGGAGCACCTTGTATCTTATTTCTCTAGGTGTCTTAATGTGCATGAACGAAACTACGGCGTGACGGAGCGCGAACTCCTAGCGGTGTTAGATTCAGTCAACCATTTTAGGCCCTACATAGAAGGTGCTCACTTCACTGTGGTAACGGACCATTCTAGTCTACAATGGTTAGTCTCATTATCTAATCCAACAGGTCGGCTTGCTCGCTGGTCTACTCGGCTGTCACAGTACTCTTTTGATGTTATACATAGGAAAGGTAAATTAAATACGGTTCCGGACGTTCTTTCACGTAAAGACGTTTCTTTAATTTCGGCCGTTGATTCCGCTCCCACGAGTACAGATACTTGGTATAATACCTTATTTTCTAATTGTAAATCAAATCCACAACGTTTTAATAATTTTCAAATTAAGGAAAATAAATTATTTCGTCACACTAAATCTCGTTTCGCTCTGCAGGAGGACACAGCTTGGAAGCTTGTTGTTCCTTTTGAGGACCGTAACGCTGTTCTATCTAAAGAACATGAGTCTGTTATTTCTTGTCATCCAGGAGTTTTTAGAACATATAAGAAGGTTCAACTTCATTATTTTTGGCCAGGGATGTATAATGACGTCAAAAATTTTGTCAATAGATGTAAAACGTGTAAGGCACATAAAATTAACACTGCTGCGCCGGCAGGCGAAAATAGTCACAAGACCTATGCAAATGCTGTCTATTGACCTTGTCGGTCCTCTTCCGCGTAGCTATGCAGGATTTATGTATATTCTAACAGTTGTTATGTACCACGTTGCGCGCCAGTTGTTATGGGCAAAACGCATAACTGCTCTACAATATGTCCCCAGGCCAGCTCACGGTAGAGACAAAAGTACCCTCTATCTCAGAGGGCAGGTCGCACGAATGCGTCGGGTTCTCTCTCTCTCTCTCTTTCTCTCTCCCACAATCGTCTGGGAATACTCACTGGGGAAAGGCTCCTGCCGAAGCAGATTAACAACAGGATGTAATTAATAGACTCATGTATTGTAAATTCAAACACAGTACAAGGGTTATTACAGCACAATTCAATTCAAGTGATGCATGTTACACAAACCTAGCTATCGAGTTTATATCTCATGATCCCTGTCAACGAAACTTTCTGAGTGGTGCCTTTACGCGAGAGTTCAAACAGTCTATCGTTACGGACACATTAAAGAGGGTAAATCAGAGGACAGCTTACATGGTGATTGAAGAATCCTTCGGCTCTCGGGTTCAGCAGGGCTCATCCCGAGTCTAGGACAGGTCCCGAAGTTCACCGGCATGGTAGAACACCAGCGCTAACACTCGTATGTACTTTAATTACATCGCAGATGTTACTGCGTTTAATTTGATCGGGCTAGTTAGCCGCGAACTGTATAGTTCGCGGAGGAGTGTCACGTGCGCCCGAGACGGCTTGTACTACTCGACTGGTGGCGGCGCGGCGGAGCGTGCCGGAATGCCGAGGGGAGAGGAGGTAGGTAACAGGAAACAGCGGGGAGCAATGAGTTGTTGCCCGCAGCGGTTTGTTTTTAGGGACTCGCGTTAGCGCTTCCTGTTGCTCTAAAAACGTACCATAACACTTCCCCCCGCGCTTGGAAAAAAAGCGACGTGGCAATGGAGCTGTAGGGAAAAAAATCCTCTTATGCTTCCATCGGGGTTTTGAGAGATTCGTTGCTTGAGAGATTGCCTAGCTAGAACATACAGTTTATGCTATAGTTTAGGTCACAATGTTTGTAGGGAATGGATGGGGGTACATGGAATGTTTGGAAAAGACAGCTTTGGGGAGAGTACATGGTGTAAAACAACATACAAGGTTATGCAATTGAAAATAACAATACACATGGTTATGCAATTGAAAATAACAATACACATGGTTATGCAATTGAAAATAATGACAATACATTTGTACAAGAGAAGAGAAAAGGTGTGATTCTAAAGTTTCATTGGTCTGGGAGCTAAGTTTGCGAAGCGTGGATTTGTTTGGTTTCGGAGAATTTCGAAGAAAAGGACGTGGTTTCACAGATTCTAAGGATTACAATATCACTGTAATCAGACCCATTTGAGATAACACTCAAGAGTACACTTGGGCCTTAGAAAACACTTGGTTTGGTCGAAAACGTTGAAGTTCACGAAGTGGAGACTGTGGTTGCTGTGCCGCGACTATGGTTACAGAGGCCATTGAAGAGAAGAATCCAGTATCTGCAGACATGCCAGTACGAATCCTAAGTGTTATTATGGTAAACACGGATCGTATATAATGGTTATTGAAGCATAGTGTAGCTCAAGATAACTTGTATTGGTACGCATTCAGCGAATACTGGTGGGTCAAGGTAATGATGGTTTACACATGACGATATATGCGTCACTGCATGACAGAGCAAGGGACGGCAAGGTTGGCATTGATAGCAAGAGTAAGAACAAACCTAGGAGCTAGCGTGCTCAGAAGGTAGTTTAGAGTGTCATAATGTATAGTGGGACAACTCGGCTTGCTGTGGCACGACAAGACAACATACATATGAGCGGTATGGTCTGTGCTTTTAGGAACAAATGCGTAGAAAATGGCAGCAGGAGGGACCTTGTAACCACAGCGCGTGCTGTCAGGAAGTGAAGCTCAGCTTGGCTGTTGATGATGACATCCGCCTGGGCTTCTTTTTAAATCCGGGAGAAATTATTATTAGAGCAAAATTCTTGAAATTTACCTGCCTAGGGACCAATGAAGAAAAGGTTTGGAGAGAAACAAAATGTGTCCAGAAAATGAAATAAACGAAATTTAGCCACCGACTCAGAGAGTGACGAAGAGAGATTCCTAACTAAATTGTGATTACATGAACATTTTCCTTTTTCAGGAAGACTTGGCGTTTGCCGAGTGACAATATGTCTTGGTTAAAAAACAACCGGCCCTCTATGGCCTATGTTAACATAAGATGGTAACATTTTCGTAGAATTTCAAAGAACAAGACAAAGAATCGTGAACTAGTCACGGCAGAGGGAAACCAATTCATGAATAAAGGTTGTCAAAAAGAGACAGACGTTACGCCAAGTGCATATCGTACATATCCAACATTCATGAATGTGTTTCGTAGAATTGAGAAAGAGAAAAAAGGTGAGACATATGCAGAGATTGAGGGGGAAAACCTGTAGATAACCGGACAGTTACCTATTCGAACTCCAAGTGAGGGCGAAATATGGTCAACGACAGATTTTTCACTTCATAACATACGTCTGAGAACATGGGGGAATGGGGGAGGAGGGGAGGAGGGAGACGAGTTACGAAATTTGCTAGAGACTGGACTAATTTCCAATTCAAACTCTATGTGAAGATGAAACATAATCAACCAGCAGATTTCCTGACTCTTTACATTTATTAAAGGAGGAGAGATTTGAATACACATTATAACAAAGAGGCTAATCTTTCGCGTGTATTGGGCAAAAGATTAGGGGTCATTTTAAAACTTCTACATGATTGTGAGAAAAGACAGACCCTTGCTCCAATTTCACAAACCTGGGGGGTTTTCTTATTCGTTCTCCAGACAACGAGTTAGGTGGTTTTGTGCTCAATCGATTAACTCCCACAGCACTATGCCCCATAATTGACAGTGAAGCTGAAAACTAGTCCTTTTGGGATAGTAGATATTCCTGGGCTTCTTTCCTTTTGCAAAGAAGTAAAAAAACAGGAAGTCCACGGGCATCGGCGTTGAATGACAACAAAAGGGTTGTGGACTACATTTCGTAGATCGCACACAAAAGGGTTTGATATTATTTCGTTCGCACGACTCATGGTAAGTGTTTTAACGTCTCCACGTATAGTGTACAAAATATGTAAGTACATACAAGATACAACTCAATTATAGACAGAAGTCAAAGAGTTTATACAAAGCATCTTAAAGAGGATGGCAAAGCCGATATTATGTCGTTCACACGAATCACGGTAAGTGTTTTAACGTCTCCACGTGTAGTGTACGGAATGAACGATTTACAACAAATTTGCCCAGTATTGAAAGACAGTAGCCCAATTACGTTCGAAAAAGTGGGTCCCCATTCAATACAGACGGCGGATTAAGCGGTTCTCATGCCAAAAGACACACGACCAAAATAGAATATACAAAACGGTACTCATGACAAATATGTCACACGACCCACTCAATAACATTTAGCTATGAGCAAAAGTGATTATGACGAGCTTCTCGTATTGTGGCAGGTATTTTAAGGATCCCTCCTATAATGTAACAGGGTTACGTTTAAATACAACACAATAAACGTTAACAATGCTTGTTTTAACACAGTATATGAAGATTTGTTAGATTAACTAACTCCGTAGCCCAGGAGCGTACGATAGAATAACAAGGAGGTAAACAATTTAATGTCACTTCATATGTTATAAAGGCGGGGTGATGACAGAGTACATTTCTGTTTACACCATGTGACAAACAAAGACAGACCTATATGGTTTTACATACTGTCTGTTGTAGCAACTTCAGTGTGAACAAACAAAAGGGACCAATAGTGGTTTTACATACCCTTTGTGCAGTTACAACATACCGGGTTATGTGCAATTTAGGTTGCAAACAAGAGTTGAATGCCTAAGTTTACAAAACGATTGTCAAACAAAATATTGATGATTCACGTTAAACTGCGGTTATTTATGTATGGAAAACAGGGCTGTCGTTAGGTTTTATTAACCTTTTCCGTCAGGGCTGAGGCATGTAATACAAGACATACATGTTGAGAAGAGGGACAAATCGAGGACTTCTTATAACAACAAAAGACCGAGTATTTGGTTTTACGTACTTTAGTTGAAGCGGGCCCAAGAAGATTTGTATAAGGGTGGAAAGACCAATTTAAAGGCTTTTCCTTTATTTATATACATATGATTTCAAAATGGACGTGTCAAAATCCAATTTGTTAGCAAAGAGCTCGGGTAGGACGCCATCAATTTTTTAACATTTGAGAAAAATTGAAAACTACTGTACACAAGGAATGTGATTATGTGAGTAACCACTTATTTTTTACCATGATGAGTAAAATATGGAGCTTGTTAAGATGGTTTACTTGTCCTGGGTCGTGATTTAACGCTTTGGAGTTTACCAAATCCGACTTTAGAACGACGCTCCAGTACTTACAGAACATAAAAGAAAAATTTTTTGAAGAGATTCCTTCCGATATGATGAGAAAAAAAAAACAACAAACAAAAATGGTGAAAATTACAATATTGCATTACATAGCAAGGCGTGCCATGGCATGAACGTTGCGTAGTGTGAGGGGTTGAGAGGCAATGATTTGGGTTCATGACTCCCAGACACTGTGACTCGACGGGTGTCTCTGCTCTAAAGTGATCAATTTTAGAACAGGTGAGAAAAA
This sequence comes from Limnephilus marmoratus, assembly GCA_917880885.1. Classification (NCBI taxonomy): domain Eukaryota; kingdom Metazoa; phylum Arthropoda; class Insecta; order Trichoptera; family Limnephilidae; genus Limnephilus; species Limnephilus marmoratus. The sequence continues at coordinate 44,251,195 of OU862928.1, read as the reverse complement.
AAATAAATAAAAAAACGTGTGAAACAAAAATTACGGTGGTTGCCAATTCACGAACATGAACGGGGTAAACTACACCGTGGAGTGTACATAAATTTACAAAAATGATTTTTTTTAACAATATTCGTTTTATCAACGAAAGGGTGGACATGTAATTGACACTTTACACGCCAGACATTGTAAGACTTCAATGTGCTTACAAAAAGGGTTGTGGTGATACACACTGGATCATTTTGAGTTTGCTGAGATAGTGGGGGTAGTTTTACTCGACTCCTCACTTCCAGTCTTTGCGATATCCTTAATATGGTAATTACCAATGTGCCTTCCAGAGAAGTCAGACAAAGAGTACACTAGATCTGATATCTTTCTTAGAACTTTGGCCTTCACGAAACGTGGTGCCAGCTTGGCAGAGAAATACGTGGCTCCTTGGGAAAGTGTGTTGTTCTTTCTCCAAACTATGTCTCCTGTGTTGAAGGTGACATGTTTCCTACGTAGGTTGTATCTGTCCGCACTCTTTTGATGAGCCAGGAGTAAAGCATCAGTGACTTCACTGTAGATGGCCGACAGTTCTTCCAGACGATGGGCATAGTCCGCGGTAGGGTTGCTAGTGGCGGCAATTGACGTAGGAAAGTTTGTGTCCCTATGTAGAGAACCGTGAACAACTTGTTCCATACCGTGTTTTAAGAAGAAAGGTGTGTAACCAGTGGCCAGGTTAACCGTGTTGTTCATAGCAGCCTGAATTTTATCTAGGTTTTTACACCAAGTGCGTTGATCTTTATCAACTAGAATAGCCAGAGCTGTGTTGATTGTCTGGTTATAACGTTCGACAGTGTTATTTTGTGGGGTATACAAGGTATTATAGTAAATGTCCTTGATTCCGTATTTGGCAAGAAAATTTTTGAATTCTTGAGCAATAAATTGTTTTCCGTTGTCAACTATTACGGTTCTGGGTGTTCCGTAAGGTATAAAAATGTGTTTTTCCAGAAGTTTGATGATGGCGGACGCATTGGCTCTTTTTAAAGGGAAGATCCAACAGAATTTAGTGAAAACATCCACTACACTAAGTATGTGCATGTGTCCGGCATAACTTCGAGGAAAAGGTCCGACGAGGTCCATTGACAATGATTGTAGGGGTCTGTCGGCACGTTTGGGATTACCCATTAGGCCGGCAGGTGCTGCCGTGCTATGTTTATAAGCTTTACAAGTTTCACATTTAGAGATGTAATTGCGAATTTGCTTAAAGAGACCAGGCCAGTAATACTTCAAGGTGATCTTTTTATACGTCTTGAAATTTCCTGGGTGTATGGAGTCGGGAGCACTATGATTGTCAATGATTATTTGTTCTCTACCTTCGAGGGGAACGACAAGTTTCCACGAGTAATCTTCGAGGATGGATAGTGGTGCCTTGCAATTACGGTATAATTGTCCTTCTTTTATGATAAAGTTAGGAAACTTTTGTTGGTTATTTTTACAACCTTCGAAGATTTTCAAGTACCATTCATCTTTTGTAGATGGAGGGGGGGCAATTGTGTCAACATTTAATGAAGCTAGTTCAATTCTTGAAAGGGCGTCGGGAACAATATTGTCCGCGCCTTTACGGTGAACAACATCAAAATTGTATTGAGACAAACGGGAGGACCAGCGAGCGAGCCTACCGGAGGGATTACTTAAAGAGATCAACCATTTCAAACTACTATGGTCTGTGACTACAGTAAATTTGCTACCGTCTATGTAACCGCGGAAATGGTGAACAGAATCCAATACAGCCAATAACTCTTTTTCGGTAATTCCGTAGTTTTTCTCGTGTTTGTTTAGTGTGCGGGAAAAATACGCTACAGGGTGTTCGCCATCTGGGAATTCTTGAGTAAGAACTCCACCGATTCCTACATTGGATGCGTCCGTGTGGAGGGTAAAAGAGAGTGCAAAATCCGGGCAATTCAGAACGGGAGCTTTTTGAAGGGCATCTTTTAAAGTTGTAAACGCTTCTTCAGCTTCGACAGACCATCGGAAATTGCTGACACCTTTACGGATGCCGGTAATTTTATTTAAGGGGGCTGCAATAGTGGAAAAGTCTTTGATGAATCTCCTGTAGTAACCTGCGAGTCCAAGGAAACCTTTGACTTCCTTCGCGTTCTTGGGACGGGGAAAATTTGCCATGGCTTCCACCTTAGCGGGGTCTGTTCTTAGGCCTTTTTCGTCGACAATGAATCCCAAATAACGTAGACGGGACTTACAGAATTCAGACTTCTTCAAGTTGATGGTTAAACCAGCGAACTTGAGTTGTTGGAAAACTTTTTCCAGCATTAATAGGTGTTTTTCAAAGGTATCGCTGACGATGATGAGGTCGTCAAGGTAACAAAACAGGCTGTTATCGACTTCAGGACCGAAAAGTTTGTCCATCAGTCTTTGTAACTCGGCGGGGCTATTTTTTAGACCAAAGGGTAATCTTTTAAAATGGAACATTCCCCTACCAGGTACAACGAAAGCAGTTTTTTCGCACGATTCTGCGTCCAAGGGTATTTGCCAAAACGCTTTGCTGAGATCGACAGAAGAGATGAACTTGGCGTTACGCAGCTTGTCTAAGGTTGCGTGAACGTGAGGTAAGGGATACGCATCAGCTTCCGTGCAAGAGTTTAAACGTCTACTGTCGAGACAGAAACGTGCAGAGCCGTCTTTTTTAGAAACCAAAAGAGTTGGGTTGGTCCATGCACTTCTGCTGGGAACCACCACACCCATTTTTAACATTTCGTCAAGTTCATTTTCTAAAAGTTTAAGTTTTTGGGGGGCTAAGTTGTAATAACGTTGCTTTATGGGTGGGCCATTGGTTTTGATATGGTGCTCAACCAAATCTGTCAAACCTAATCCGCATTTTTCGAAGGATATTGATTCGAATTTATTGACCATTTCCTTTAGTTGGAGAGCCTGGTCCGTGCTTAAATTTTCGTGAGGTATTATTGTGCGGATCTCACTAATTTGAGCGGCAGTGGAGGTTTCGCCAAGAGTATTAAATACTTGGGGAGCAACATTGAATGCCTTCCAGAAGTCAACGCCAAGGATGAAATTCTGGGATATAGAGGGCACTATTAGAAAATTGATTGTGACTATTTTATTGTTACAATTAATTGGCAGGGCAAGGGCACCGATGACCGGCTGAGAAACATTGTCCGCAGTCGTCAGGAGTGTCGATTGGGGCGAAATTCTAAAATCACTGTTAACAAAAGGCAGGTGAGCATTGTTGCCAAGACAGCTGACAGATGCCCCACTATCGAGTAATCCGGAAAAGGTCACATTGTTAACAGAGAAAGAAGCATAGGGTCTCCCATCTTTAGCTTGTTTGCAACAAACCGAAGAAACATTTAAGGTCTGGTTAAAATACTTAATGTGTGCTAACCAATCAGTCCATTCTTTAGACCTTGGTTCAGAATGGGTGCCTGAGAGGTTATTATTTAGTTTTTTGGCCTCTTCATGTAGAAATTTGGTGGGGGCTTGGAGAGATCCACCTGAGGTCTGACATCGCTTGGGTTTTGTAACCTTTCCATGTCGTGTCTTGATTTCTTGAAAATATTGCGCAGTTCGTCGCGTGGAGGAGAGCGGTCCCTAGAGTGATGCCTCTTGAAAGTTCGGGGTTCCTTGGATTCCAGAAACTTCGCTTGCTTGAAACAAGTAGTGGCCAGATGGCCTACTTTTTGCAAAAAGAGCATACTTTTTTGTTGTCGAATTCTGGTTTTAAACCAGACGAACGGCTTGGCACAACTACATTATTAGACACATTCTTTATGTTCTTCCTATCCTGGTATGATTCCAGAAGGAGACAGACCTCGTTTAACTGGGCCAGGGATGCAATTTTCTGCGAGGTGATGATGTTCTCGTATTTGCTTAAAAGGCCATCAGTTATGACTGGTAATAGTTCAGCTTCCGAAACGGGATGTGAAAGCTTGATGTTAATGGATTCAGCCCTTTCTATGAATGTTGCTACAGGTTCATTTACCAGTTGTTTAATAGATAGTAAAGATAATTTGATCCTGTGCTGGGCTTCTGTTTTTCCGAAGCTCGAGATTAGGGCAGATCTGAGTTTATTCCAATCTTTGCATTTAGTTTTTTGAATGCGGTGCCAGGGTATCAATTCTGGGGAGATGAGTTCTATGAAGTTTTTTCGTAGAATCTCGAATGGGATATTTTTGATAGTAGCCGTTTCTTCGATACGGTCGATGAAATCCAGCACATCGGAGACGCCGTTATATTTGACTTTCCAAGAGGATAAATCGTAAGTTTTATCTTGTGTCAAGGTGGGTGCGATGTCCTGTTTTATCATTACTTGCGGCATAGGTTCTTTGTTAGGAACAAGATTATCCAAAACTTGCATAGCCAAGCGTGAATTATTTTCGCTTGATGGGGCGAGGTTTATTTTCTTAATATACTTTTTGTTAAATAAAAGTGCATAAGCCTTTAATGTAGATTTAGATTTGCTAGATGGCGAGAGTCCTCTATCCTTTAAAGCAGTTTGTAAGTGAGTTTTGGATAAACTGAGCACGTTGGGAATGATACCCAAATTGGATGATGCCATAGCTTGATTGTTTTCCATTGTGAGTTTCCCGGGAGGTGAAAAAATTTTGCCAGGGATTTCCTTTAGCAAACGCAAAATTAATTTTGTGAGGCACTTTTCACTTGGTAACCACTGGTTGACACTTCTAACATAGTTATAGAAAACTGTATTCCATACTACAATTTGGTATACATGACACCAGAATTCATGGTCAAGGTGGAAAAAAATTGGCGTGGACTGACCTTAGGGGAAACACTTTTTTATTTTTCACAAAGCACTTTTGGAAATTCGGTGAAATTCACAAGTATTAAACTGATTTTTCAAAAAATTGGCCAGGACTGGCCTTTAGAAAACGGCTTTTTAAATTTTCACAAAGCACTTTGCACTGAGAGGGGCACTAAAATTCACAAAAGGCACTCTTCTGGCAAATAGGAACAAACTTCCGGATGAAAATAATTGAATATGGGATTTGATACGTCAACCACATTGAAATTGTTTTATTTATTCATGGAACCAATCATTGATTTTATTATATTATTTCACTTTCCTTTATGTAGGGAAAAAAACACAATTCACTTTACACTTATGCTGAAAAAAACGGTACCTATAATGTAGAATAGGAAAAAAAGTCATTATTTTGTCCATTTAGTGTAATATAAATTGTACTAATTTAATAGACACAAGTGGGCCAATTGGTATATTGTGCAAAACAACAAAAAAAACGTCAGTCCGAAATTTTTGATTAAAGGGATTCGCACAATAAACTGGGATTCCAGCATCAAGTTTGTAATAATCATTTCCGTTGCTAGCCGGTTTAGTTATAAAAGGGCGTTCTGATTAAAAAGTGCTGCATAGCAACAGATAATCATTTGTTCCGACGGGTTTTTTCGTTGGAATTTGGCGCGGGAACAGTTGCGCGCGCAGTCCGGAGACTAGGTATTTGCTGCGTTAATATTTGCCGTTTGCATAGGCGCGAAAGCTGTTGCGGACCGGTGTTTGTGGCGCGTGCGCAGTCAGATTCGCGGTTTAAATTTTGGGCGACCTTCTACTTGCTTCTAAAATGGCTGCCTTTAAAATGCGGCGTGATTCTACCCATATGTTTCTGTGGTTTTTTCACAGAAATTCCTGTACACTGGATGTAGAATAACAAGTTATAATTAATGTTCACAAAACAATTCCTGTGCAGGGAGAATTTCGACCAGTTGCATCCAGCAAAACGATCGGGACAGAGGGAGAAAAGAAAGAGAAAAAAAATTCCGAGGCCCCACGCTGTGGCGACAGTTGTTATGTACCACGTTGCGCGCCAGTTGTTATGGGCAAAACGCATAACTGCTCTACAATATGTCCCCAGGCCAGCTCACGGTAGAGACAAAAGTACCCTCTATCTCAGAGGGCAGGTCGCACGAATGCGTCGGGTTCTCTCTCTCTCTCTCTTTCTCTCTCCCACAATCGTCTGGGAATACTCACTGGGGAAAGGCTCCTGCCGAAGCAGATTAACAACAGGATGTAATTAATAGACTCATGTATTGTAAATTCAAACACAGTACAAGGGTTATTACAGCACAATTCAATTCAAGTGATGCATGTTACACAAACCTAGCTATCGAGTTTATATCTCATGATCCCTGTCAACGAAACTTTCTGAGTGGTGCCTTTACGCGAGAGTTCAAACAGTCTATCGTTACGGACACATTAAAGAGGGTAAATCAGAGGACAGCTTACATGGTGATTGAAGAATCCTTCGGCTCTCGGGTTCAGCAGGGCTCATCCCGAGTCTAGGACAGGTCCCGAAGTTCACCGGCATGGTAGAACACCAGCGCTAACACTCGTATGTACTTTAATTACATCGCAGATGTTACTGCGTTTAATTTGATCGGGCTAGTTAGCCGCGAACTGTATAGTTCGCGGAGGAGTGTCACGTGCGCCCGAGACGGCTTGTACTACTCGACTGGTGGCGGCGCGGCGGAGCGTGCCGGAATGCCGAGGGGAGAGGAGGTAGGTAACAGGAAACAGCGGGGAGCAATGAGTTGTTGCCCGCAGCGGTTTGTTTTTAGGGACTCGCGTTGGCGCTCCCTGTTGCTCTAAAAACGTACCATAACACTGTCGTTGATGTATTTTCTAAATATACCTGGATTTTTCCGCTTAGAAATGCAACTACTAAAAGCATTGTTAAAAACATTGAACAATACATATTCCTTATACACGGGGTACCGCAAACGTGCGTCTGCGACAACGGGAAACAATTTATTTCAAAAGACTTTAAACAATTGTTGGCAGAGTATAACGTACCTCCGCCTTTTTATAATGCTTTTTATACTCCCCAAAATAACGTGGTCGAACGCTATAACCAAACCATTGGAACTGCTTTGTCTATTTTAACCGAATCTGACCAGCGTAATTGGTCCAGATTTCTGCCTCAAATTCAATCAGCTCTCAATAACACGGTTAATTTTGCAACCGGCTTCACCCCCTTCTTCCTCATGCATGGTAGGGAACAAATTATTGACGGAAACTTTCATAAAAATAACTTATCTTCTGGTGTCGTAGACACTACGTTGCAGCAATCTAGGGACGAATTTGCTAAGAAGTTGGAAGACTTAGTTCCAATTTATGAACAAGTTTCAAATGCTTTGTTACAAGCTTTTAAGAAAAATTCCCAACACTGCAATTTACGCCGTAAGACGGTTAATTATGAAGTAGGCGATGTCGTTTGGAGGAAGAATTTCGTTCAATCCAGTGGACCGAATTATTTCTCTCACAAATTGGCCCCTAGATTCGTTCGCAATGTTATTAAAGGTAAAGTCTCTAATTTGGTCTATACTCTAGCTGATATGAACGGTAAAATTGTTGGAAATTTTCATGTAAAAGATATTGTTCGCATTGATTAAATATTTCTTACTCTTTATGTATAGATGAAACCAACGTGATAGTATGCGGGGCTACCAACCCTGCATGCTGTTCCATTTGTTTCGTCAGTATTTTTCTATTCACTTGCTTTTGGGGCTTGGTAACCTCAAGAGGTTGGGACTAGAATTTTCACAAAAAAAATTTTTCTTCAATCTTGCTACCATATTTTTTTTATATTTTTTTCTTTAAATTCTTCGGAATTTTTTCTATAGGAGACGTCGTTTATAATGAATGTCGTTTCCTCTGATCCGTGTGATCAGTGGCGCCCAATATTTTGTCTAAGTCATATTTTGTAATTGACTTAGTCTTTGACGAGATTTTTTTTTTTTATTTAAACTCTAAATAATTTTTTGTGTGTAATGAGTCGTTTCGCCTTCCTTATAGGCTACAATTATACTTACACACTGATGGGTTCGTAAAACAATAGGTTATGTTGTACTGTTTTAGCGTTTAAGTCTGAATCCTTCTTCTCAAGTTCGTTGGAATTTTCTCCCGAATAATGACTTTCCAAGCACTTGGAAAGAATGATTCAAAACTTCTGTTTATGAGAGATTTGAGCGACTTTCTTATGTACAGATTGTTAAAATTTCAACAATTAGTGATTAAGTAAAGTTTTTCTTAAATATATCATAGCTATGTTAAATAGATTAAGTCTGGTATAACTTTCCTTAAAGTCAGTTAGTTAAGTTTGTTAAGAATATTTGTTAAGAAATTTTTTTTTCTTGTCACAAACAAAGGTGGTACTGCTCTGGCATACCTACCCATTAAAGTAACTCATATTTGAAGTTTATCACCTTACCTCTAATACAGGAAAGTGTATTTTGTCTTTTAGTTCTAAGTTAACATTAAGCATTTACATATATAGGTCTCTCACTGCTTAAACCAGTGTTGTACTGTTTATTTTGTCTACTAGTGTCGTTCATTTGGATATTGTTCGATCACCCCTTACCTAGTGTCGACTTTTATGACTTTTCACTTACTTGATGTATTAAGTGTTATTTTTTTTGAAGGAATGCCACCTGGGTTTATCTTCAGTCTTTTCTTGCACAAGCAACGTCCCCTGAGGATGATTTATCATAGTTACATCTTGTATTTTTGTATAAAATCAAGAGTACCTTTTGAGGTTCACTTTTATAATAGCTAGGTGTTTTGTTTAATTGTAATCCCTAAGCTCTAAGCCTAACATTCTAGATCCTGTTTTGCTTCTGTGTTCCTAATGATTTTTTTCATAATTTTGATGGATAGGTAATTGAAATATGTAAACCCTACTCTGAACACTTTGTAATTGACAGTTTTTTTTATAAAACTTGTTATACGATGGACAAGTAATAATTGTATTATACTTGATCTGATTTTTTTGACAGATAGGTATGTCTTTACATATAAACCTTACTCTGACCACTTTGTAATTGACAGTTTTTTTATAAAACTTGTTATACGATAGACAAGTAATAATTGTATTATACTTGATCTGACCTCCTAGACATCAATTTCAAATTGAACGAGTTGATTCTGTATATTTGTTTATACCTTGGATTAGTTTTAGTTGATAATTTAAGACACATTGAGTATAATTTGTATGACGTTACTTTTTCCATATATCATTTTGGTTTAGAATATAAGGATAGAGAAAGAGAGAGTTAATTATATGTTAATAATAACTAAGTGTTGCTTTTTTCTATAAAGGAAAGTGGGAGCTTAAGTTCTCCATACTCACTAGTGTTTTCTTGAGAGATTGTATCTCGTCATGTGAGTAACGTGTTGGTAATCTTACAAGCGAGCTTGTAAAAGTGGAGGTATTACCTCATTTTCAAGGTTTTCTTTTGTATGCCATTCTGTGAATGGGTGTTTGTTTTTAATTTGCTGCTTTGGTATATCTTATGTTATTGTTTTTCTGATACTGTGATGTATTATTTTTTCTTTTAACAGTTGTGGAAAGAGAGAGTCTTGTTGGGCGGTGTCCTAATAATTTTACTTCACTTCGCGGCGTAAAATTTTCGGGGGTTGCGGGGAAATGTAACATATCTATTTCATGAGCAGGTACTGCTCAAAATAGGTACCGTTTATGGTCTATGCTTTATTTATTTTTTCTTTTTTTTTTACTTTGTTGGTTGGCGAAACTGCAACGAGACCGGAAACGTCATTCGAGGAAAGATGGCGGCGGACATCACGTAATTTTTTGAGGTGAGAGGAGATTTTTGAGGAGAAGTTTGGTTGTAAAAGATTCTAGTGCAATGTAGCCTAGAAAGTTATTTATTTTTCGTTCTGTGAGTGTGGGACGACTTAAATGGCATAGAAGCCTTATTTTTTTGTTGAATTCCTCGCCGGATGCCGGGAGATTGCTGTATCCGCATGCGGAAGAAAATTTAAACGGTAATCAACGGGGATGTATTGATTACTTGGCTGTTCCTTGGCCGGTGGGATTTTTACACGCCGCTTGATGGGTGTAGATCCGCCATGTGCCTGATTGTTGGGTGGAATCCCTTTAAATGAAGCAGCTTTGCGACTCTTGAAGAGTGCGCCGACGTTGCTGTTCCTTGGCCGGTGGGAGTTTTACACGCCGCTTGATGGGTGTAGATCAGCTGTGGATTTCCTTGAAACTGGTGGCCCCATGACGTGCTGGACGGTGTCTAGGGGTTGGCTGTCGTCGTTTGCAGGAGTGTCACGACTATCACGGCGACGGGACGTGTGCGGAATTAATAATTAAACGTAATTAGCTGACTCTCTCTTTCTACCACAGTTAATAGTTGCTCAAGATATTTATGTATTGTTTACTTTTCCTTGGTTCAATTTTTCTCTTGCAAAATGCAATAAACTTAACATTAATTTTCACTAGTAAAACCAGCGTTTTTTATATGCATGACCTCAAAATCCTTTTCTCCACTATCCTGCGAAGGAGATCTTCTTGCTCTGGGAAGACAGCGGTCGGATGACAAAAGGTATAGGTACCTACACTAAATGCTATTACCTTAAATAATAATTCACATTACATTTGAATACACATTACACAATCACTACTTTTCGTGACACATTCACCAGCTTACCCCCCAATTCAGAGAGGAAAATTGGGAAAAAAGGCCACCGCGCCGGTTTGCTCTTCACCTGGGGAGTGTTAGACGGAGGAAACACATCAGTGCATCCACTTATCAAAATATTGAGCAGTAAAACAGCAACCCGTTCTCACGCGGAAAAGGCAACCGTCTATAAATGTAGAACACGCGTTTAGCATTCCTTTCGCCCACATTAATGCATCCACAAGTATAATTATTTGCAAGGCGAAAGAAAGTGACATAACTTAGATAAGTTTGAACAACCAAGACAGAATCTTCCCCTTGACCTTCTCTATCTCGGGGCAGATTTAGATCTCGAGGCCATCATTCTAAGTATGATTACATTTACGTGTTAGAATTAATATTCGTCAAATTAGCATTTCTCTTTTATCTAAACTCATAACAACAACAAGAAATAGTTTATAATAAATATGGCGTTTTTAGTACTTGTAGTGAATAAATGCAACGATTTCATTATTTTATTTTTATTTGTAATCAGTAATCACAAACAAACGGTACATTATTTACAGTGGTGAAAACAATTTACAATTATTAAGTATATTTCATGGTGGCTATGATGTGTTTCTTTGTAGTGTCTTATTTATGGTATATTAAGTAATTACCAGGTGACATGCGTAGTGGCAAGGAGTATGTGTGTGTGTGTGTGTGTGAGTATGTATGTATACATGTATGTGCTTTGAACAAATTATATTATTAACAAGATGCTCTTTTTAAATTTAGGCAGTGAATCGGAGAAAATGTCGATGTTAGAGTTTTGACCAATATTATTGAACATATATCTATTATGAAGAGCACGATTGATTGCCGAATTACTTGCTGCATTTGTCTTGCAATTAAACGTGTGGAATAGTTCTGTATGGCGTGAACATCTTAAGGGTATGTTAAAATTAAATAGGGAAAGAAGTTCAGTACAGTCAATGTTATTATTTGAAATTTTGTGTATAAATGTAAAATCAGCTATTGCTCGCCTTTGTTGCAAAGTTTGAAACGTGCATTCAAAGTTTTTGTTGAATTTTAAGGTAAGATATTTTATAAATTTGTTTTTAATATTATCTATGCTATCTATGTATACTGGCGAGGCATATTCCAGTTTATCTCTGACTAATGCAAAATATGACATTACTACTGTATATTACTTATGTTTTAATTGCGTTCTGCGAATGTTACAAACAAATATATTTCAGATTTTTTTTTCAATCTTATTTTGCTTAGACATTATTGACAAATTATAAATACTTTTGATCAAAAAATAATTACAGAAGTATTACATAATTTTAATAGTTTTATCATGACGCGTTTGGGCATTTTTTAATGTAGATGGGTTATCAAAGGAAATTATGAATGAAATAAAATCGATATCGAGTTATTATTTAAAAATGCTGGTACGGAGAATAACTAATCTTTCTCATCGGAACCGCCCTGTACAGTCGCAAGAGTGCGATCGCAAGTCTATCTTTCTAAGATTACCTAATTACTTACTTTTTTGTAGTCTCTCTCTCTTTTGCACTATTAAACTATCATATTTATTTATTTATTTAAAATTTATAAATTATTATAAATTTGTCGATTTCATTTGTATAACTTTTCATGATAATGCAACACATATATTTTTTTTTAATTTTCCATTTGTACTATTTATCGCTCTATTAATTTTGCTCTGTTAAGTTCTTTAAAACTTACTTTAGGACAAACTATTGATGTTGAATCTTCGACCAATGTTAATAAAATCAAATTAATTAATACACATTCCTCTATAACTACTTTCATAGTACCTTATGCACTTCTTTACCATTATTATACTTCTTCTTCAATGGCGCTAGAGCCTATTTCGAGCCTTGGCCTCCTTCAAGATAAGCCTCCACCGCCCTCTGTCCTCGGCCGTCGTCTTCCAATCTGCAACACGGAGTAGTCCTATTGCATCCTTCCTGACATCATCCTCCCATCTCATTCTAGGTCTAGGTTTACCTCCCGGGTGTCCTGTAAGGACCTTCTTCGGTACTCGTGTGCTTGGCATTCGGTGCACATGTCCGGCCCATTTTAATTTTGGAGTCTTAAATGGGTGGAGAGTCTGGGAGCTTGGTAAATATCATAGAGCTCATATACTAAACTTATTAACCCCATTGAACAATTTTCATAATAATGCCACTACATACCTACATATTGAACCTGCTTATTTATCCTTAATATTCAGTTTATTATGTTATACATATACTACATTCTTGTAATTATACTCCAGAAAAACTTATGTATCTATAATAATGGGATATTGTAAAAGCCTTCGAGGCGTGAATAAATAAATAAATTAAATAAAATTATAGGTGTCAGTGCACCTTGATGTGATGTTGATATCAACACACCTACTGATTACTCGCAATCGTTCGCATTATACAGCAAAAAAAATGACATTATCCATCCTACATGCCGTCATTTCATCCTAATATTTGCTCTGTAATCAATATTGCATATGATTAATACATTCAACAAGACAGATAAGGGAGAAGATAAAGGTTGGAAAGAGCTCTGCACTTTTAAATAACACAAAGGTGTTCTGTATTCGGTTGAGAGTTCAACGATTTTTTTTCGCTATCGTTTATTGATCTCTAGGCCTGGTGCGAACCCGCTTTAGCAGGGTTGTATTGATGATTCAATTTTTTTAATATTATTTTTTTTTATATTGTTTCTGGAAATTCGAAGTATAAGGCGGAAAACTGATGACATCAAATTTTGAGTCGCTTTGTAGGAAAACTTTTTATGATTAAAGCTATCGTCTTAAAGTTAGGTTATTAAAAAAAATCCTCCATTCACTTTCAAAAATTTCACGGGGTTAGGTTGGTTCGGATCTTGGCGGTGGATGCATCTGCCCACCAGCTGCATAGCAGGCCGGATCGGGAGAGAATGGTTGTGGGAGTCCCTTTGACTTCTCCAGTGGACCGCAGTTGCACCGCAGTGGAAGAGATGGACTCTTACGTCCGTCACTCCCGGACACACCGACCCCCAGAATCCTTCCCGCCCATTACGCCTTTTTTCTTCCCAGAACTTCCTCTCCTTTCTTTTCCAAAAAAAACCCACACAGCATCTCCAAAGATGATGTAGGCCCTGAGGAAAATTATTTTCTTGTGTCTAACTAACGTAATAACGTAATAAATGGAATGACAATGTTAAACTTGAATTTCTGTGAAACAACCCGTCCTAAGTGTTTTATTATTATATTGCTAGGGAATTTCCGGCATGCGTTGCAATGTCACTAATAAAGAAATTGTTTCTCCTGTGTGTCTTTTCTCATTCGTCCCGTTCCCCTTTCGTCTCCCCTTCCCCTCCCCCCCATGTGTTCCTCCCCTCACGCGTCCCCCCTCCACCTTCCCCGCCTTTCGTCACCACTCTCCCGCAAACCCCCTTCCTGCGAACCCCTCCCCTCACCCACGTTCAACATATTCAGTCTCGGTACTATCGTGGTTGCCTGAACTAGACTCTCGTTGTAGAAAGACTTACCTCTCATCTAGTCCAGGTTACGATTTTAACTCACTAATTGCAGAAGGTAATATATAGGAATAATATTAACTACGCGGTATAACATTTAGTCATTTATTTAATTTAACTTTGCGACAACAATTAAGTACGATTAGGCAAATTACACAGAATTACCATCCAGATTCGAATCACCAACGGGAATGAAAACGGGTTTGCTTCAAAAGTGCAAATCACCTCGTTTTCATTGTTCGGTGTTGCACGCCTAGAAAATACTTTTATGGCTGTAAAATTATTTAAGGAATGTAGGTACCACCATATGCCTTCCCCCCAGTTGCTAGACGATATAATGAAATTTGGCAGGGATTATAAAAGATATTTTCTAAGCGTACAGAGGAAAAATTTTTTGTGACGTCACATTGTGTCAGTGCCTGAGTTTTTATAATAATTAAAAAGGTAGTCGCTGTCAAAAGTGTTTTGGATTACAATAGGCCTCCTGACGCGATGTGAGATCATGCTAAAACATGATAAGGTACTAAAAAATATAATATATCCTATATGTGACATCATCATAGTATATTTTGTTCCTATGCGTTCAGAAAGATATAGTATATGTGTGAAGGTTTTGTATCCCCATAAGTTTGTGAACGCATTGGAAGCTCTTAAATATAATTTTAATTAAATTTATACATCTTTATATTATTTAATAACCAGACATTGCTGCGCTAAAAGTTGCCAAGTTCTATTATCATGTTCTATAGAAATAGCATGGTATATAGTATGTTTTTAAACAAAAGATAATTGATTTACCTTATTTTGTGATATACAAATGTATTCTGTTATATAAATAATATTAATAATAAAAAATAAATGAGTGTTTAATTTATTATAACCCTATTTAAGTATATAATGCTAATATCTAAAGTATTCGGGAAATAGTGATATATGTAATTATTTATTCGGAGCAAATACTGCGTCTACAAAAAATATTGACAAATGTTTTTAATCAGTCGCTGTTATAAGTATCACAGGCGACCAGTTGTTTATTGGAGCATTTCTGCATCGACAATAATGCTTTGGATAATTCTTGTTAGTTGAAGATTTGATTTATTTTCTTTTAGTTTTCTAAAGCTAACATCTATAATAATAATATATTATACCGTAAACGTTGTAGTACGCTATAGTATATTATCCTGCATTAGGTTATTATTCTAAATACATACTTAATTACTTAACATAGGTACAATAGATACAATATTTTGCATAAGTTGCGAAAGTTAGTTTGACACTAAACGTCGAAATAATGTTTTCATTATTCCACGTACTCATGACTCTGTGTCATAAAAATATGAAAGTAATAACTAAAGTGTCAAGTTATATACTGGCATTACCAAAAATTAAAAAATATACACATTAATCTATGTTTACTGAAGCACACATAGTAATCATCTGTTATGTTTGGTATGTTTTCATATTGTAAATAATTCATTGATTTAACAACATATAAAAACAGATGTGCTTCAGTATACACTACATAGTTATAAAAAATTTCAATACTTGCTACATTAAGTGATGTCTGAGTCAATGTAGCAATATTGGGCAGGTATATTCATTTACATAATCATTTTTACCTGAATTATTGTTTCTATACAATAAGCGCTGAATAAAGTATCTCGCGTAGAGCGAATTAAATGGAAAATATTTTCTTATGCCATATCAGATATTTTGAAATTTTATCAAGTGATACTGTGTTATTTGAGTTATACTATTCTTTACTGCGCAGACCACCATTCATATTTTTACCATTATATAAATTCTTAATAAATAAAAATCATTTTCAAATGTTTACTGATTCTCGATTATTACTTACTCCATATACTATGAAGCCTTTTATTATATTATATATTATTGTTTTTATTATGTTATTGCGATTAACTATCAATTAGTCGTAAAATATACTCGCTTTCGTAAACATTTGAAAATAATTATAATTTAATATTTAAGTGACAGTTTCAACAACATGCCTGCTCAGATGTGTATTTATAAGTACATCTGAGTAGTCGTAGTTGGAATTATTAAAAACAAAAAGTAATGTTAGATATTTTTTGTATGAATGTCGATATAAGCTATATTGACTACGTATCCAATATAGAATACATTGAGATTCACGCTATCAGAGTTATACACATATGAAAGGTTATTTATATCATAATAATTACAAGTGTTGTGAAAAGCGACTATAGCTACATACATAGGTAATATACATTGTTTTAAATTTGCTTAAATTAATTGCATGTAAGTACATGTTTTTAAAAGATGAAATTTTTCATCAATTTATAAGGCATCATTTCTCTGACAATGAATTGCCTATATTGTATTGTAATTATGTTGTTTGTAAAAATATTAAATTATGAATTATGATAAACAATAAAGCTCAAAATTTGTGTGAAATATTGTAGACTTTGTTATTTTTATTCTTTGTAATTTTTTAAAAAATAGTAATACCTTTGAGAGTACTTAAATATTATTTTACATAAATTTTGTTGTAAAAATTATAAAAGATCACGAAATTATATCATTGGTGAAATAAGTAGAATACATCAACGCAAGATTTACTTAAATAGTTTAGTTAATTTAATTTATCTAATTTATTATGCCTTTAGGGTATTGCCAAGTTATCATCGTAATTTGGGTAGGTTGATAGACTAGTCGAGATCGGAGTCATCTTTTGCCTTATAGATATCGTCGTTTTGACTCTGCGCTTTTCTCGTGCGTCTGTAGTATAAAGCAGTAGGGCTGTTTGTCTCTTCTGTATGAGACAGCGTGTCTGCTAATATATAAAGATATTCGGAGATGTCGGAGATGTACCTGGTGCCTGTGTTGAATTGGGCGATAAAATCGAGTTGTCTCTCTTGAATGCGAGATAGTAGCTATTAGTTGTCCGTTGGTATTCCTGTTTCCAGTTGCCTGTTGCCTGTTGGCTGGAGCTGTGTCCAGTTGCCTGTTGCCTGTTTGCTGGTGATGTCAGTTGCCTGTTGCCTGTTGGCTGGAGCGTGTCCAGTCGCCTATTGGCTGGAGCGTGTCCAGTTGCCTGTTTCCTGTTTGCTGAGATGTCAGTTGCCTGTTTGCTGAAGCGTGTCCAGTTGCTTGGTTGCTGGAGCGTGTTCAGTTGCCTGTTTGCTGTGATGTCAGTTGCCTGTTTGCTGAAGCGTGTCCAGTTGCTTGGTTGCTGGAGCGTGTTCAGTTGCCTGTTTGCTGTTGTTTGTTGTTGCTACAAGTGTTTTTTATGTTACTTGAGCTTGATGGAAGAGACTGCTACTGATGACGAAATCACACATCCTTACTGTGTGGCGCCGTCGTTGTTTTTTCGATTTGTCGCTTTTGTATGTGCACGGTTGTTGGCATTTGAAAAGTTTTTTCTCCGAATTTGTTGTGGAAATGGCAATATGCTGTTAAAAGATTTTATTATTATTACTGCGTGACCTTGATTGTGGTTTTCATGAGAAATTTTGAGATGAATACTATGGTTGCCTCCATTCCGGCCGGTACTATAATTGCGGCGTTTTGTGGAGTGATGTGCCCGTCCATTGCTGCCGTTTTGGATCCTCTTCAATTGTTTGACGTCCCATGTCAGTGTAGCGATTTTTTCGTGTAGATTTTGTAGTACTGAACAGATGTTGGGGTCTTGATTGTAATTGTAATGCGCGGATAATTGCGCTCTCCGCCAAAGCGGGACCAGCGAGTTCCATTGTGAGTGGATTGTTTCCATTGTTGGAAGTTGATTGATCATCCGTTGGGTTCATGTTTATTATGATGATATGGCAAGAAATAGGCAGCAAGGAACAATAATATGTTTGTGAAAAAATATAGTGGTAGGGCAAAAATATTAAAATTTTTTAATAAAAGTTGATTGATGTCTTCCAATTATTTTCTAAAATCCCTTACAAGAATCAATGTTGGATATGCTATACTTATGCTATGCTATGAAAGTAAATGACAATTGCAACCTTGCATTGTATTATTGTTTAGATTCATCATTTTAAGAACAATTTTTTTAAATCATGAAAATGGTACTATTATTGACCTCTGTGTTTTAAAATTTTTAATTATTTGCATACCACTATATTTTTTCACAAACATATTATTGTTCCTTGCTGCCTATTTCTTGCCATATCATCATATTTCAAACAGCTCGCGGGTCACCTATTGCAATGTTTTTTTTTAAATTTATTTTTTATTTTTCATACATTACAAACATCTCTTTTGTATATTATAAGAACAATCAATCAAATTTGGTACCTAACACTTACCTACCTATTTAAAATAAATATAATTTTTAATTACATTCAAAGTATTCGATTTTGGTTAGTACCACAGGTTAGTACTTCGATTAAATTCATTAATTTAGAGTGTTTATTCGAAATTTGAATTTAAATTTAATAATAATCGAAGGCTTGTGATTCTCAAATAGTGTCATTTTTGTCAGTTTCGTTAGAGTTTTTGAAATGATTAAAGAAACAATAAAAAAGAGTGTTAATAAAATATAAGTAGTGTTAATAAAATAAAAGTAGTCCACAATAAATTTATGTGTTTTTTATTGTAAATTATGGCGAGCAACAAAGTTAATGCTTTTTACAAATATGATTAAAGAAACTTTTCAGATGTTTTATTATTTTTATTTAAATAAAACATACAACGAAGTTGCATTCCCATGAGTTATCAAAACTCATTAAGGGATCGCCAATTGGTACTTTTGAAAAGTTAAACCCAACCCCACCCAATATGCAGACACAATTATATGAAGAAAAATTTTACGAAACATTTCAACAAAATTTTTAAACAAAACATTTCAAACAGAAGCAACATCAGACACAACATATGAAGAATCACTTTACAAATATTTCACAGAAAAATGTCTTATAAGATTTTATGAATTATTATAACCACTCATTTGATTTATGTACTGTTGGTGTCAAAAAGTTAACATAAAGTATCCTTCATGATGGACTATAGAAATGCATAGAAAAACAAAATCAGGAAAATACAATAAAAGGTACGGGCTCAAAATATACAGACCTAATACAAGATGTTTACATACAAAACACATGACAAGATTTAAAAAAAGATATAAACTGCGCCCATCATATCTGGATGTACAAAGTTTGGTACTTGGAGATAACCAGGATATTATGTGGTGGTAATAATTCAGAAACATTCGCGTGGTTGGAAATAAGTTATTTCGAAAGTTTAAAACATTTCTTATGCTTAATATGGCTATTCTTAGACAACTTACACATATATAAATATGATATTGATTTTATTGTATAAATTAATAATATTTTACTTACCTAGCGGGCCTGCACAATGCACATTTCGTATGAAGCCAATGCTCTCTTATCGAAAAAATGTACACATTTCATTGTAATACTAATTCTCACAGTTGCACGTGCATGTTTGTATGTGTGACGCATTGTGCATGTGCATTGTGTACATAGGCCTCACGCACACACTTACAACTACTGGCTTACCTCGGGTAGGTACTATAATCTGTGTGGTTTGATATCTTCTTCTACTACTTCCCCGCTTTCCCTACTTACTTCCCCTCCCCATGTGTGTTTGGGATACATTTATATTCTATTTTCTGTTGTAGGCAATGGGGTATTTAGAGTAAAAAAATTGGAAAGGGAATATTTTGGATAGTAATGAGAAACCATTAGGGCACCACCATTTTTAATTTTTTATTATTTTTTTTTTACATGAGTTCCACACAGGAGATCCAAACCCTCAAGGCCTATGTCATATTTAGGGATGCTGTATGGAGGGTTTTTTTAAGGAAACGAGAGGAGAGTTTTGGGAAGGAAAGGGGATTAAGGGGTGGGCAGGAATCTCGGGTTCAGTGTGTCCCGGTCATCCACCTCCAAGGCCTAGACTCACCTCACCTCATGAACCCGGGCACCCCTGCTAAATCACCAAACGTAGCAAACCACTTGGGGTGACCTATGGACGAAGTTTTTTTTCCATGACAACTTAGAGTCAACTCAACTCAACACCTCTTTGTAAAGTCATTAAAAGTCTTGAAAAAAAAACCATTTGTCCTATTTTTTATCACTTTTAATAACTTTCAAAGGGGGTGTTGACGTTGAATTCCTTCTAATTTGTTTGGTCACCAAAAATGGTGAATCATGTAACTTCAACAACTCGTTTGAAAAGTCTTTAAAAATTTTGATTAAGTATATTCTGTTCTTATAATCTAATAGCTGAAGTCCCCGGCGATGCCCGGGCTTTACACAGAGTTTTCGAAATCAATCAAGTGAACTTCCTCTTGTTTTGAAGGTCACGTGTGCAAAATTTCATCATCCTCGGCATACAACTGTAGATTTGCATACAAATCAAATCCACAACGCCCGCTTGTCAGCCAGCTCGCTCGTCCACACATACAGACATTCTCCTTTATATTTCGACCAATTTAAACAAAAACTTGACAAATTATAAACCTAAACCTTCCTCATGAATCACTCAATCTATTGGTGAAAACCGCATGAAAATCCGCTCTGTAGTTTTTGAGGTTATCGTGAACAGACAGACAGTCGCGGCGAAGGACTTTAATTTGTGTAAGGATGTAAAAGCCCAACTGAGCGTAAAACCGATTAAAATATAAATAAACATTTTTCTATAAATCCAACATAATAATAATGATACAAAATTATAACGATGTCCAAAAATAAGAACTTAGATAAAAAAACTTTTTTTTTCTTGCTTTTCATTCAGTTTTTGCCTGCAACATTCCCAAAGGTGTAATGAATTACGCCAGTATAAAAATAGAGAAGATAGCCAGTTTAGTGTCAACAACCAGCAGAGTTCCTCGCAAACTAATTATCTGTTTTTTTTATATTTATTTAGGGATAAGAGTTTTTATAAATATTTACCTAAAGGGCTAGCGATCCGTCGTTGTCAATACGGAACGGACAAAATGCAAGTTTCCCGCAAAACTAGTGGAAATATCCGTGTTTGTAAACATGGGAAGGTGAACAAACTGCAGGTATATTTTTTAATCAATCGTTAGTCTCGGTTTTTTTATGGAACATTTTATCTACGTGATTAGCGCTTTGATAGTGTTCTCCAGAAATGTTTGTATTTGCACTCTATGCGTAATTAACTGGAGGATTAGCATGGAGGGTCGATAAAATCCTATAGCAATACGATATTGACTAAATCCGTCAACTATGGTCAGTTGTCAATATCTGCGAGCACGGTCAAGGATTGATAATAGATACAACTACTAATACACAACTGCTAACCCTGTACAAATCACAAGTGCGCCCCACGGTTGAATTTGGCAGCCACCTCTTTATCTAAAGCTCCAAAATACCTGAAAAATACCCTGGACTCTGTGCAGAAACGGGAGGTCCGTTTGATAGATTCTCCCATCTTAATAGACGGCTTGCAATCTTTAGAGCACAGGCGTCGGGTGGGAATGTTATCCTTGTTCTACCGGTATTACAATGGAAGATGCTCCGAGGAACTAGGATCATTGATCCCTTCGGCACCGGTGCATAGTCGGGAAACACGCCAAACGCGTGCCCAACATTTGTACACGGTTGACATTTGTCACATGAGAACGGGTCGTTTCTTCGGCTGTGGAATGATTTGCCGGCCTCTGTGTTTCCTCCTTCCTACAACATGGGTCTCTTCAAGACCAATGTTCATTCCTTCCTCTCCTCAAAAAGACCCTCCACACAGCATCCCAGATGAGGGAAATTATTTTCCTCAGGGCCTCCTGTGTGGAGTTAATGTAAAAAAAAGAAGATATTCTGACCGACGATTGATAAATTTTAGCGAAGCTCCCATAGTATCAGATATTTTTCGGTTGGCTATCAATAAACACATATTTTTATAATGTTCGTTCGTTATGCAAAATTACTGGCTTATTTAATGAACGGATCGAACTAACGAAGCTCTTAGAACTGAAAGAAGTCGTATACACGATCCATAGACTTAAATAATGCATCTAAGACGCGATCCATTTATTCCGTTCGATCTTTGAGAAACGAAAGTGGTTGAAATATTACTAAAGACCTCACTAATTAACTGCCGTTTAGTGTCAAAAGTAAATTCAGACTGCCAATGCATATTTAGGTTAGTATTTCAATTCAATATTGCCAATTTATTAATATATTTCCTTAATTGTGTGGTGTATGACATTTCGTAATATGAATTCATAGAAAACACCACCAGTGTTTCCAGCGTCCGTCGATTTTTTATTTATCCCCTGTCAATATTTGTTTGGGTGTCAATAGTTAAACCGTGCTCGGTATTTTTTTTTTTTGGAAAATAATTTCCCTCAGGGCCTATGTCATCTGGGATGCTGTGTGGAGGGTCTTTTTGAGAAGAGGAAGGAATGAACATTGGTCTTGAAGAGACCCATGTTGTAGGAAGGAGGAAACACAGAGGCCGGCAAATCATTCCACAGCCGAGCTGTTGAACACAAGAACGAGTAGAAGAAACGACCCGTTCTCATGTGACAAATGTCAACCGTGTACAAATGTTGGGCACGCGTTTGGCGTATTTGATGCTAGTTCCTCGGAGCATCTTCCATTGTAATACCGGTAGAACAAGGATAGCATTCCTATCCGACGCCTGTGCTCTAAAGATTGCAATCCGTCTGTTAAGATGGGAGAATCTATCAAACGGACCGCCCGTTTCTGCACAGAGTCGAGGGTATTTTTCAGGTATTTTGGAGCTCCAGACCGGAGGTGGCTGCCAAATTCAACCGTGGGGCGCACTTGTGATTTGTACAGGGTTAGCAGTTGTGTAGTATTAAAGTATCTGCGGGCCCTGTACAGTACGCCCAGTTTTTGGGAGGCCAACTCTACTCTGACTTCGATGGAGCCCCCATACCGGTATAATGATAATATAAAATCGTCGGAAGTTACTCCCATCCTTATTGGATAACCAATATCCCTAACATAGGTCACCCCAAGTGGTTTGTTACGTTTGGTGACTTAGCAGGTTGGTCTAGGTCTTGGCGGTGAATGCGTTTGCCCGCCTACTGCATGGCGGGACGGATCGAGAGAGACCAGTTGAGGGAGACCTAACAAAGACCTCTCCTGCCAGACTCTCTCGACCCATCGCCTTGTACCGCAGTGGGAGGATTCATACGCCCGTCACTCCTGGACACATTGATTCCCAGAATCCTACCCACCCCTTATACATTTTTCCTTCCTTTCCCTAAAAAGACTCTCCACACAGCATTTCCAAAGATGACATAGACCCTGAAGGATTTATTTTTCCTGTGTATAGAGCTAACGTAAAAAAAGAAACTTCGCTATCTAGTGGACAATTCTTTCTATCTTTCTTTCTTCGGGTGGGTAGGTACCATAAGATTGAACAAATACCTACTAATAAAAAAAGTCAAAATATACACAACGATTGCAATTTAAAAAAAATCGAGTACAGTTTACACGCGGTAGAAGCGAAACTTTACCAAAACAATCTCAAGCAATACTTGAAAAGTGAGGTCATAATCAAAGCGACCAATGAGCGTAGACCAGCGTAATTTCATTATAATTTCATAATTATCATATCTCAACCAATAGGAGCCATTTCGTCATTTCCGTTTCATACAAAATCCACATCATAGCGGGTCTATAGAAGTTTCACTTCAAAAAAATCTTTACTGAAAGTAAGGCTCGCTTGAATAATGAAGTGGATGCAACAGATTTTCGAAAACGCCTAAACAACAACACACGAAAATATGTTTCTGTTTTTTTTTTTAATATCATGCATAATAAACTGTATCATAAATAGTTTAAACAACGGAAACGGAAAGAACAAACAAATTAACACACACACGAAGTGCAAAACGATTGAGTTAAAAAAAGACGTCGCCACGCTCAGTTAAAACTTTTGGGATATATTTTGTTTTCAATAAATGAAATAATTAAAGCTCGCTGGGTTCGGGATGAGTTACAACATATTTTTTGCACTAATATATTATTACGCCCTCACCTTTTGAAAATAAAGAACCGATTTGAAAAACCGATTACTTTGAAATATTAATTTATATAGCATAAATGCCATGCAAATATTTTTTTATATCTGCGGAAACCGGAAAACACGAAAAGCTATCTATCCATTCAAAAATCGTTGTAAATTTTTACAAAAGTATTACGAAGGAAAATACAGTACCTACTCAGATGACGTAGGCCCTGAGAGAAATTATTTTCCTGTGTGGAGTTAATGTTAAAAAAGTACCTTCCCAGTACCTACCCAGTACTTACACAGCTGTATAAGTACTGTCATTAATAGGACGATGCTGTGGTCACTATTCATTATTCATTCCCCTCAAAGTATATATTTTTTGGTTCCATGACAACTCAGAATCACCTGACACCTATTTTAAAAGTCATTAAAAGCTATGAAAAAAAAAAATATCTGTTTAACCAATTTTTTATATATTTTTTCCATCGTTTTGGAGGTGTTGAGTTGTCCGGTCACCATTTTTTTACCCATTATGGCAATTTACCGCGGTTCACCTACTCTGCTCTAGCGGATAAATCTTGAAACAGAGTAAATATATATATTAGCTAAGAGTTCTAACGAACGAAATTCTGTAAGCCTCTAATGAAAACAACACGGTAAATTTATAAGACAGTGGTTTGGGTCTTAGCTATTTTCACGCTACAATTTATTTTCGTTAAAAACCTAAATTATTCATTAGCGACATCTACGAGAAATTGTCGAAACACTTTTAAAATTTTCTTCGATAACTAGTTAGAAAAAATAACAAATTAAATTATTACCAATTTATCATATTTTTCAGGTACTTTACTAAATGGCAGGAGAGTTGGAGGGCGGCGGCAGTTCCCGCCTCCCAAACTGAGCTTTTTTTTACCTTGAAAATAAATAAAATACAAGATATTAATTTGTAAGTATAACTCAAGAGGAAACATTTTTTTCTTGTATAATGAATTATTTTAACCCTTTCAGACCCTTTCTTACATTAAGTCCACAAAGAAGGCCCCGAGGGAGACAATTTCATTTAAGTCCTTTGTCTGTTTGTCACCTTTGAAGATGCTGTATGGAGAGCCTATTTGAGGAGGGGAAGGGAGGAATGTGGGTTTTAAAGGTACCCGTGTTGCAGGAGGGAGGAAACACAGAGACTGGCAAATCATTCTACAGCCGAGCTATTGAACTCAAGAACTAGTCGTGGAAGCGACCCGTTCTCATGTGACAAATTTCAATCATATTGTGCGCGCGTTTGGCGTGTTTCCTGACAACGCACCTGTGCCGAAGGGATCAATGACGCTTGTTCCTCGGAGCATCTTCCATTGTAATACAGGTAGAAGGAGGACAAGATATCTACCTTGACGCCTAGGCTCTAAAGATTGAATTTTAATCATATTTTATTATCTTACTAATATTATAAATGCGCAAGTTTGTATGAATGTATGTGTGAATGAATGTATGTGTATGTGTTACTATTTCACGCAAAGAGCGACGGAATAGATTTTAATGAATCTTTATAATAATATAGCTCATACATCAGAATGACATATAAGCCATATATAATGGTAAGCTCTGGCGTTATGAAATTTGTAAAAATTAAAATGTGTGCATTTCATATATATTAGCGGCGGGAGGAAGGGCAAATGAAAGGGGAACGGAGGAGGTGGGGTACGCGGAGAGGGAAGAGGCGGGAAAGGACATGCAGGGAGAATCAATTTATTTCTTTGAATGGCATTGCAACGCGTGCCGCGGATCAGCTAGTACATGATAAATGCATTCCTGTACAAAAAAAATAATGGTTGTATTATTTTTTAATTAACAATAGTGAGGATAAGTTCCATATTGAATTTAAGAGTTCAATAATTGGATTTTATCATTAACTAGCAGACCCGGCACACGTTGCCGTGGCTTACCCAACCTTTATAACCAACGCCATCCATCACTTGCCCGCTGCCCCTTTGATTGATTGATTGAATGAATCTTTGAATTTCTCAACTTTTCTCTATTGTAATATGCATGTATTATACATATAAATCTTCCCTTTGAATCACTCCATCTATTGGTTAAAACCGCATGGAAATTCGATGCGTAGTTTAAAAGATCTAAGCGCGCAACCTTTTTCTGACCCGGGATCACTTGTATGTTTATTATTTCGACAGGGACCACTATGAAGTCGAAATTTGTGTTTTGTCAACTTTAATGGAGGGGGGGGGGGGGGGGGGTGACACCACACGTTATCCGCCCTATCCGTCCCAGGTGCCACCCATGCTAGCCTAAGCCACTGCTTATGGTCAGTGGCGTAGGCTAGCATGGGTGGCACCGGGAGGGGCGTAATGGGATAGGGTGGGACGGGTTCTAGCAGAATATTTACCACAACGGAGGGGGTAGAACGGAGTAGGATGGGGTGGGGCGAAACGGAATACCATAATGGCCAATGACTACAAGGTACGATAATGATAAACAAAATATTGTCCCGATTTTTTTTATTCAGACCAGGGACCGCTCGATCTCTGGCTCGTTTATTGACCTGGGGACCATCGCGGACCATCTTCTAGCCTCTTGCGGACCACTAGTGGTCCGCGGACCACTGGTTGGGAAACCCTGATGTAAAGAGATAAAGAAGACTAGCCGAGTCTTCGGCGTTGCCCGGGCAACTTCGTTCCTCTGATTTTGAAGCTCAAGTGTGCAAAATTTCATCAACCTCAGAATAAAACCGTAGATTTGTCTAAAAATCGAATCCAGGCCGTTTTTAAGTAGCTAGTAATCCATTTAATTTAATTTTTTACCTTAGCTTGACACGAGATATAGGAAAATAATTCCCCTCAGGGCCTTTATCATCTTTGGGGATACTGTGTAGAGGGGGTTTTTTTAAAGGAAGGAGAAGAAGTTCTGCGAAGAAAAAGGATGTGAGGGGTCGGCGTGGGTAGAAACCTTGAGGTCAGTGTATCCAGGAGTGACGGACGTATGAATTCATCCCTTCCATTGCGGTACAAAGCGATATCCCTAGAGAGTACGGCAAGAGAAGTCAAAGGTACTCCCTCAACCATTCTCTCTCGATCCGACCTGCCACGCAGTTGGTGGGCAGACGCATCCACCGATCCACCGCAAATACTCGGACAAATCTCGCCCACAACCCGGGCACCTCTGCTAACTCACCAAATGTAGCGAACCACCCGGGGTAACTATGGCATCCAATGTTGGTTATCCAATAAATGGTTCCTGGGGCGGCGGTACCCAAACTCACCTCCCAAATTGATATTATGAAAATATTTATCTTTTTAGTTACAGGGAATTCATTAATTTATAACGCAATAACAATTTATTGTTTGGGGTGATGTCATAAGAGGAAGTAATTCGTTTATATTCCAACATGATGCTATGTAGATTGCCTACACGTGCGCTCAACCCTAATGTGACTGCAATTCTGAAGAAATTTATTCTCTCACATAGCTTCTTCTTCCCTCTGTCATTTTCGAATGGGGGACCCATCGCCTCGACAAAGTGCCTCCCTGCACTATTTTAGGCCTAGCCTCTCCTCGCATATTCTCTGAAACTGATACTTCAAACTTTACACGGAACGGGATAAAATCACTGGTGTGTATATATCGGGTTCTTTTTGTTGCACCTGAAGTATGATTCCATATATTTTGCAACAGCCTAACGCATGTTTTGATAGTTTTCAATGCGATATTCCGTAACGCGCTAACGAGCTAAATAGTGCTCACGAGTCTCTCGACATCAACTACTGTTTAAAGTAGTTACGCTAATTCTACAGATGACGGCGTGTTTAATAATAATCCTCGTTAAGAGATGTCAGTCGCGGGAAAATTTGCGAATCGAATGTCATCGCATAAAAACATCAAAATAATACTCAAACGAATAGTCATATATGAACGCCTATTATGCTTAATAAGCTACATATATACTCTGTTTAAGGAGCTAAACTCACAAAATTTAAAAATTGGGAAGACTTCGGTGGCTGAGTCGTGTGGAGAGAATGACCGAGCATCAAGCAAGACTTTTCCTAGACTCCAGGGCGAAGGAGTCTGGGAAAACCAAGATTAAAATAGAGCGACAACGTCCTCAGATGTATGAGCTTCTAAACTGGAGAGAGCTGGCACAAAACCGAGATGAGTGGAGGAAGACTCTTGAGAAGGCCAAGACCCACCAGGCAGTAGCGGATTCAGGGGGGGGGGCACGGGGGCACGTGCCTCCCCCAGACGGTATTTTTGTGTACTGTGAAGATTCCATCACAGTACATAGTTAGAAGCTAAAACTGTCTTTACTAAACATTAATTTAATTTTTCGATTGTTTTGACACTTTCATAAACCTCCCTATAGATACATACTTGAACTTGTAGAAATACACTTGAAGTATGATACTTCAAATTTATTTCTAACAGTAATTGTTGATTTTTTGCCCATCCACCCCTCAGGAAAAATCTGTAATTGTTGATTTTTTCGCCCGTCCGCCCCTTGTGCCCCCCCAGAAAAAAAATCCTGGATCCGCCCTTGCCACCAGGGGTTGTAGAGCCAAGAGTAATGATTATGCTTATATGTAGGTAGTTATAATAACTAATAATTAATAAATAATAGGGATTCACTTTTTAAATGCGTAATAAATCCATACCAACTGACATCAACACACGACAGGCATGGACAAGCCATTTAAAGCCAAAATCACAGTAATTTGATAACCAATAACGCACGACTGACATCTTCCGATATCTGACAGATTCATTTTCTTAGCAAAGTTGACTCCCAAAAGATAACACAAAAGATACGGAATCTATTGTAAAGATAAAATAAATCAAGATTAGACAACAATGACCTTGCAAACCCACTGGGTTAATTATGTAAGCACTTCAGAACATCATAATTAGTATCATGAACAAAGGAAGACGTCTAACTTCACAATTTGCAAAGACGATTTTTCGTAATCTTTTGTATTTCTTGGGCATTAACTAGGTATGTAACAATTTCTAGACATTTTGTTTTGAAGAGTTTTAATTTTCAATGTACATTATTTATTACGTTATATTTTAAATTTTCTGCTACCAGTTAAGACACATGCGTATCATTCTCTAGCTAACTTAAAACATACATAAACAAATAGCAGAAAATTTAAAATTCGCATCGTAAAAACGATCAACTGTCAGATACAAATAAAATGCTAACTGCAAAAGGTTCAAAGTGATGTTAGAACCCTTTAAAATAAATGGAATCTGTAAAAGCTTGACGTTCAATCAGAACTTTTGACCAACAAGTATCTACGGAAAAACAATACTGATGGCACTGAAAACTATTTTGGTTATAGAAATTGTAGTGTATGTAAAAGCTTCCTGTCTTGTCATCTAGATGTCAGGGATAAAAGCTTTCCGTAAAGTCCGTAAGATGTCAGCAAGATTGGGTTACCGGCAAGGTTACCAGAGGGCCGCTCTTGGTTAGTTTAAGGCAAGCTCTTAGTTAGGTCGGCTTGGGTCGGCTGTCCCGTAATATTTATGTCACCACCTTAAAAATCCGTGTAATATTAATAAAACTAAGATTGTTCAAAAGAACTCTATTCTTTCAAGTTAAATCCACTCCTTCTACGAACTGTCGGAGTTCTCTGTTTGTGAGAGCACAACAGAAATAATCAAAAGAAATTAATAAAGAAATGATCAAAGGCATCAAAGCATTCAAAGCTCATTTATTAAAACAATGTCAGTAAAGACCTTGTCCAAAGAAGGTGACAAACAGTCAATAGTGAAGCCTTCGTGACACGGTGGCGTGATCACAAACGCCTCCATGACATTTACCGATGCATTAATGCACTCGGTGATAGATTAATAAAGATATTAATTAATATTTATAGCTCTTTGTTTACATTGTAAATATTGCACCGCAATAAAGCGATAAAAAACATTTAAAATTTATTTCTACTAAGTAAACAATGACGCATACCGAGGGGCCTAAAGGACATTTTACCAATAAAGGACATTTAAGAGCGTTTAACCAGCCAGCGCAAGCGGCCGAAAATCCACATTTCGTCGAAAGCTGTTCTTACGATCGTGCAGGGCGGTTACAATGAGAAAGATTAATTATTCTCCGTAACAGCTTTTTAAAATTATATATTCGAAAGATTGTTCTTTTATCTAGTAAAAGCATGTTTTAAATTTTGAGAAAAAATGTTTATTTTTAGTATAATCAGGTTATACCATAGGTCGTTGGCAGATTTGTTAAATTTTCAAAAAAGATTTTGTATCACACAACACACATTTCAAATCATATAATCATGCTGTAAAATAAATTAATACATTATCTGGTGAACGCATGTCTCAAATTTTAGTATAAATAAAATCATTAAAAAATATAAACGTACTCGTACACGTGTTTCTTGACGAAAATTGGTCCGTTTGTGTATTAATTTACGTACTTACAAACTAATATATTTCAGATGTTTTTACATTCTTATTTTGCTAAGATTTTATTGAAAATGATAAATACTTATGATCAAAGAATAATTACAAAAGTACATAATTTTAATAGTTTTATCATCACGCCTTTCAGGATTTTTGGATGCAGGTATAAATTAAAACAAAATTGGAATGAAATAAAATAGATAATGAGTTATAATTTTTAAAAGCTGTTACGGAGAATAATTAATCTTTCTCTTTGGAACCGCCCTGTACGATCTTAAGAACATCTTTCGACGAAATGTGGATTTCCGGCCGCTGGCTGGTTAAAGACCCTTAAGGAAGGATCTCATTTTCAATAACGTCTAAGCAAAATAAGAATGTAAAAAAAATCTTAAATATATTAATTTGTAAGACCGTAAATAGTTAGACAAAATAGAGAAATTTTTGTCATAAACAAGTATTCGGATATATTTTTTAATGATTTTATTTGAACTAAAATTAAAATTTTGAACCATGCGTTTACTAGATAACGTATTGATTTACAATAATGTATGATTACGTGATATTTTATAAAATATGTCTTGTAAAATGAGATTTTTCGTTTGAAAATTTAACAAATCTGCCAACGACCTATGGTATAACCTTATCATACTAACCATCTCAAAATTTAAAACATTCTTTTACTAGATAAAATAACAGTCTTTCGAAATCAGTTTATATTTTTTTGTGAAAAGAGTCAATACGTCTAAAATTTGATTTAAAAATGACACATTTCCGGTTTTCTCTGATTATACCCTCTTGTAAGTGTTGTTCATTGGCAATTTTTTTATATTTCATATATTTTTATAAAGTATATATATTTTTTATTTCATTTAACACTTGTTAACTGTCTGTATAAGTGTAAAAAATAATCCAGATGTATTAATTAGAACGTTGGATTTTTAACATTACTAAAAAATGTTTCGGTTTCGGCCGAAGCTGAGACAGTTACCAAAGATTCGGTTTCGGTTCCGGAGAATTAAATCAGTGGTGCCGTTGGTCGTAGCAATGCACGCAGCACGCATCTTGTCCGGTTTGTCCCGCATCCTGCTTCCCGCATATTGTTGTCGAGTGTTGCTATTATTTGATACTGATGTCGAGAATGACGACTGTAGGAATGTATCTGTGCCGCCGCCACTCCTGACTACTACTGTGTACTACGTCAATTATGTGTAATGTAGTGTTAATGTGATCCGTGCATGTAGGTACTGTCGCAGAGTTGCCAAACCATATATTCTAAATTACCCACAATAAATGTTCAAAATGCCCACAAGGTTCCTTTACATACGATACGATACGATTGTACCCCCAACCAGGATCACTCCTGTCCCGGTGAGACGCTGATTTGTTAGGACTTGGAACACGTGCTCTGGGGATGGGAAGGAGGTTGGATTTTAATCGACCGGTATACATGGCAACCTAATAAACCAATATTGGAATTTACTTGTCTCTTCTTGCTTTTTTTTGCTTTACTTGTCTCTTCTTGCTTTTTTTTATTCTCTTGCCTCTTCTTGCATCTTCTTGCCTTTTCTTGCATCTTTTAACTTCTCGCCCCTTCTTGGCTCGTTTTGTCTCTTCTTGAGTCTTCCAACTGCTTACCAACCCTTCTTGTTCATTCTTTCCATTCTCTTCTGGTCTCTTCTTGGCTCGTCTCGTTTAGCAATTTTTTATCACTATTCAATTCCCAAATAATCCCATATCATTCGTATGAATGTATACGAGAAGAGAACTAAACTAATTTCTGAAATACACTAAAAGTACCGATTTCAAACTGTTTTCAAACCATTAGATAAATCAAATGATACCTTCTCAGACCCTCCCTTTGTAGTATCCGTCAAATACCTAAATAAAACAAAAAACAAACCAGGAAACTAACATATCTAAACCCTTCAAAAATCCACGTACGAACAAAGGACATTCCTTTGAAATGCAACGAATAAAAACCGACTGAAAACAAAAAACATAAACAATTCTGTAAATGGAGTAGGTCTCGACCATTGGACTTAACCCATCGATGTTTCTTGGTAAATGTAAACAATTTATGTCCCAAAATAATAATTGATGATTTACTCTAAGATGCGCATCTCTCGGCAATAAATCGAGAGACTCAAGTTTTCTGTAGAGAGTTCATACCATCTGTGAAACGGAACAAAATACTTCTAATCTGAAAGAATTTGTTAAAATTGCGTAATTTAAAAATGGAAAAAAGACTATATTCTGCTTTGAGAGCTGCTCGGGATACACTATAATATGAAATTATAGTACTTTCTCTTAATTATAATATAGATTACCCGCAATTTTTCCACAAAATACAAAAAAAATTTCACGAATTGGCAACCCTGGCTACCACGTGTAATCGTGCGTTGTGTTGTATTGTGTGAGAAGATGAGAAATAGGTAACTCTCAGTGATGTCCCAAAAATAAATAAAAGAAACATGTTTCTGGGAAAAAATACATGTTTTAGGTACCATTTTCGTGCTTTCGTGTATTTGTTTTTGGGGTGTTATGCCGTGTTGCGATACGTAGAGGTAGCGCAACACGGCATAACACCCCAAAAACAAATAACAAAAATACTTTTGGCCGTGAAAATCTTAAAACGTATATATTTGACCATGTTTTGGAGGATAAAAAAACATGTTTTTCGTAAGCTTTTTATTGAGAAATTAAATAATAAAATACTGTTATGCGGTACATTATCTACAATGCTTTATAAAACAACAATTATTTTACAATTTTCCTTCGAATAATAGGAAAAAATGATGGAACAAAAAAAACAACAAAAATAACATATAGTAAATGACCCAAAAACCATGAAAACATGGTAAAAACCATACATCTGGCAACACTGGTATGTACTGCGTGTTGGGTTCATGTGTCGTGCTGTTGGGAAGTATGTACCTATATATCACAACAAAGAACTGCTTACTGATCTGTGGTTCTCAACTTTCCAACCGGGTCGAACATATTATTATTATAGGTTATTGTCTTTTTAATGCTGATTACTTGTATTATAAAAATACTAGCAGACCCGGGAACACGTTGCTGTGGCTAACGAAACACAACGCCATATACAACAATTTGGGAGGCGGGAATGGGTACCGCCGCCCCGGGAACCTTTATTGAATGATCAACACCCCAAGTGGTTCGCTACGTTTGGTGATTTAGCAGGAGTGCCCGGGTTCATGGGGTGAGGTTTGTCTAGGTCTTGGAGGCGGATGACCAGGACACATTGAACCCCAGATTCCTACCCACCCCTTAAACCCCTTTCCTTCCCAGAACTCTCCTCTACTTCCTTTCCTTAAAAAACCCTCTACACAGCATCCCCAAAGATGACATAAGCCCTGAGGGAAATTACTTTCCTCATGGCCTCCTGTGTGGAGCTCATGTAACTCATATATACTGACAACGTAATTACGCAACCTTTATAACCCACGCAATCTTTTAACTTGGATCAAATTCACACCGCCCGCTTGCCAGTCTACTCCCTTTATATACTATATATTTCAACCAATTTATACAAATTATTGACAAATTATATACCTTCTTCATGAGTCACTCTATTGGTGAAAACCACATGAAAATCCGTTGGGAAGTTTAAAAGATCGAAGCTTACAGACAGTGGGAGCGACTTTGCTTTATACTATGTAAAAAGGAAGATACAGAATCCGGAGGTCGCGAGTTCAAATCCCGACGAGCACATGTAAATTTTGTTTGATTAATTTATGTTACTTCACAATTTATTAATTAAAAACAATATGCTATAGTGGATTTGTGGCATGTTCAGACTATAGATACTTCCAGATCCTTGGTAAAAGAATCATTCAGAATCGAAACGTTAACCCAATATATTCAGGCTCACAGCTGTTAGCATTACCGCATATACGGCCATTTGCTAAGCCAAACCTGGAAAGGACACGCAATTAATAGGCCAAACAATACTAGCTCAGGAAGCCGGCGCAAGCAAGGTTCTCTTAAAACCAGGGCGAGTGCTTGTGGTTCGCTGGTGAATACCTCCTCCTCCTCCTTTCCTCACAATCTCCAGGTCTCCTTCTTCAATCAGAACACAGTTTTGCACGTAAAAGGGTTTATTCGTTTAGAAAGAGACAGGGTTTTACAATTGCCAGCCTCGGCACACTACACATGGGTATTTGCTAGGGCTAGAATTCTATCTGACGGCGGAACTTCTCTCTCAACTCTCCACACGTATTAGTGAATTTAAAGGGGGGACGTGGCACACAAAAGGCAAGGGTTCTCATTACTCACTCAGCCAGCAGGAAATGCGGTAGTCCGTAGCCAGGCTACTAGTGGGCGGGAGCCTCCTCGTGCACAATTCACATTATAAAAACATCACGAATTTAGATTCTCGGACAGCGCCGTGGCGCAATTACTAAGGACACTGATGTCATGCCCGCGGCAAACGGAGGAATGAGAGCTGGACGGCGCGGTTGCCGGTCGCTTCAGCGCGGTGCGGGGAATTTACGAACAATTCTGGCGTAAAATGGGGAAACAGTGAGCTTTAGGAAAACATTGTCACTTTGTAACGTAACACAGCATATATCAATAGGGTGTTTTCACGGTTATTTTTAAATATTAAGAAAAAAATTATTAAGATAAAGAAAGTATTTTACTATTTTTATGTTGATGAATACATTTTGTGTAGCGATATAAAATCTGCCATTTTCGATTTGCCATCAAAACTACACGTTCGTTTTTATTCATGAATATGGCGGTATTGACGTCACGCCGGGCAACATTTGTGTCAGCCATCTTATAAGTCGTGGCGTTTTCTATGTCATAATAACGTAGTCAATTGGAAACGTTTCGAAATGTGCGGTTTTATATCGTTTTTGAAATCAATAATTATGAATGAAAATATTAAATATTACACGTTTTTTGTATGATAATTAATAATTACAATCCGAACTAAAATTTATTAAACTTCCAACACATTTTTAACGTTATTCGTAGTTTATGAAAATACCCCATTCGGGATGCAATAGTTGCATGGTCTCAAAACGGTTGGGAGTTCTTTTACGATACTCAAACCAATATTTTTAAATCCTTAGAAAAACAAAATATATAGATTAAAAAAATTATTTATCCTTGAAATATTTGAAAATCTCTACACAACTATCGCATTTCTGTTTGAAGAAATTATTTTATGGGTTACATGCGAAACTAGTGTGTTACCCTATAAAATAAGTGGAGAAAAAAAATTATATAAACACGTTAAAAACATTTTTTAAGCTGTAGAAAAGCTGAAATTTTGATTAATTGCATTATTGATTTACACCGACTATCTGAGGTCCCCGGCGTTGCCCTGGCTTTAGGTAGAGTTTTTCAGATATAGACAGAAATAATTTTCCTCTTGTTATGAACGACAAGTGTGCAAAATTTCATCAAGAAGAATCAAAATTTTGTTTTAACCCTCGACCCGTCGTGTGGGGTCTTTAAAAGCCCAGGTTTTACAGAAATATAAATTATGTACATTTTAAATGTTCCCACTGATTCCTTAGGGAAAGTACCCATACTACGTGACCAACTTTTTGCAATTTATAACCCCCCCCCGGTGACCAAAAACCTAAGCAACCCGCCGCTCATTTGTACCAAGCGTGACATTTTGAAGACCCCCCCCCCTCACCTAAACGTGTCACGTAGTATGAGTACGTTCCCTTACTTTAGGTAGCTTCCTAAATGGGACTATACTTGACGCAAACGCCGCAGACATTAAGTCTGCGCATGTGCGCTATAAGATACAGACTTGTGTTTCGGCGTGAGGCTAAAAAAAATCAACAAAATTCAATGAAAACCAAGTTTATATGTTTTTTCATTATATTTTGTTTTTTTTATTTTTTATAATAATAATAAGTCTGTATCAATCTCAAATAGTTATAAGTTTGATAGAAAGTGTTAGAGTTTATTATTAAAAAATTATGATTCAACATTATAAAAAAATGCTCCATGTTGATTTTTAAGCTTTTATATTGAAATTTCTAATTTTAAATATTCTTTTTAATTCAATGCAGCCATCATCACCTGACAATAATCAGTTAAAATATCACATAAAATGAATGCTATAACAATAATTTAATTATATTTATTTTTGGGGTCCTAGGCGACCCCGCGCGACGCTTCGCGTTATAAAAAAGACGCGACGGGCGGAGGGTTAAGGGTGGGAAAGGGGATGTAAAGTGGTTATTCGAATCTTTCCTCTCTCTTTGAAGGTTAAATGTGCAAAATTTCATCAACCTCTACAAAAACCTGGGAAAGAAACTGTAGATTTGTTAAATCAAATCAACGCCGCATTTATTCTTCATTATGAGATGGAAGATAGATAGATTAAAAAGAAAGAAGAAGCATCAGTCTCTAGACTGAAAGTTTTTTTTAACATTAGCTCGACACAGAAGGCCTTGAGGAAAATAATTTCCCTCAGGGCAAATGCCATCTTAGGTGATGATTTGTGGAGGGTATTTTTAGGGAAAGGAAGGAGAGGACGTTCTTGGTAACAGGTGTGAGTGATGGGAATCTGTGGTCAGTGTATTCAGCAGTGATGGACGTATGAATCCATCCCTCCAAATGCGGTACGAGGCGACGACGGGTCTAGAGAGTCCTACTGGAGAGGTCGAGAGATCTTCCTTAACCGGTCTCTCCTTAAGTAGGTGGGCAAACGCATCCGCCGCCAAGATCCTGACAAACCCATGAACCCAGACATCCCTGCTAAGTCACCAAACTGACTTAGCAGGGATGTCTGGGTACTGGGAAAACTAGCAATATTTAACATCTACAAACCTCCAAATGAAGTATGGCAGACACCAGCACTCCCTCCACACAATCACCCGGCAGTGTACGTGGGAGATTTCAACAGCCACCACTTCCTATGGGGCTACTCGACGACCGATAAAGCTGGAGAACAAATCACCGATTGGGCGTCAGCACAGGATTGCCAACTTATTTACGATGCTAAACAAAAGGGGACATTCTTTTCTGCGCGATGGCGTCGTGAATAAACGCCCGACTTGTGTTTGGTCTCTAAAGCGCCGGACGGAAAACCTATGAAGGCCTCGAGAACTGTACTGAATAATTTCCCACATAGCCAACACAGGCCAGTCATTTTATTTTTATTTTATTTTATTTATTTATTTGAGACACAAACAGGATATTTATACAGCATTTTTGTGGGTAATAATAATACATTAGAATACAAATATAAATATCCCTAGACTAATGTGTCTGCAGTAATCACATATGCATTTTAACATAAGCAAACTCATGAAAAAACATTACAAGTATTATTTATACATAACTTGAATACAAAATTGAAATACATAATAATAACAAGTACTTATACAATATTTATAACGAAGTATTTACTGAAAAGTAATAAAACAACAATTTTTTTTTTTTTTTTTTAAGTGCACAAATTGTGGAGATATTTTTTGAAAGATGTTATACTATTTACAAAAATATCTATGAAACTGTGTATTTTAGCAAGATCGTTGTATGATCGAGACATTCTAGACATAGGATTAAAATATCCAGTATTATTCGTAAAAATTTCGGTCCAAAATATGTTAAGGGTTCTTGTAGATTTGGGCCTGGCGTATAACTTGATTTGGTTGACTAAGTTACTGTCTACACGATTATTCACAATTTTATAAAGCATTAAGAGGTCATTTATGTTACGTCTTTTAACTAGACTCTCTAATTTGAAATGTTTAAGTCTTTGTTCGTACCCGTCTAGAAGATGATATACACCTGACCGGTAAGACAAAATCCGTGTAAATTTTCTTTGGACTGATTCGAGTCTAGATACCTGTGTAATATAATGTGGATTCCAGACTGTTGACCCGTACTCAAGAACACTTCGGATTAAGGAATTGAATAGAACTATTAGGCTATTAGAATTCTTAAACAGTTTGGTTGATCTTACAATAAAACCAAGTAATTTATTTGATTTATTCACAATGTATTCAATATGTTGGTTGAAAGTTAGTTTGTTGTCAAATATAATTCCTAAATCTTTTATTGATTCAACTGTTTCCAGATTGTGACCACATATGCTATATGAATAAAGAATTTTGTTGGTGTTCTTGGTGAAGTTTATAACTTTGCACTTAGCTATATTCAGTTCCATTTCATTGTCAACACACCAGGTAGATATTGTGTTAAGGTCTTCTTGTAAGAGTTCACAATCATTCATAGATTTAATTGCTTTATATAATTTGAGATCATCAGCATATAGAGAAAAATTACAGCGGAGTTTATATGTAAGGTCGTTGATAAAGATTAAGAAAAGTAAGGGTCCAAGGTGAGATCCTTGTGGTACGCCCGACGTAACTAATGCTGGGGAAGAGTTAAATCCGTTAACAGTAACTAATTGACTTCTATGTGATAAATATGATTCTAACCAACGAAGCAGGTTTCCGTGAATGCCGATTTTATCGAGTTTTTTCATTAAGATAGAGTGACTAACTTTGTCAAAGGCCTTACTGAAGTCGGTGTACACGGCATCTACTTGTGTTTTATTATTCATTGATTTACACAGAAAGTCCATATACTCAAGTAAATTAGTATTTGTGGATCTTTTAGCTACAAAGCCGTGTTGGAAAGGACTTAGTATATGTGTAACATGGTTAAAAATGGTTTTATATACAATGGACTCGAATATTTTGCCAAAACAAGATAAAAGGCTGATAGGACGGTAGTTAGTTACATCATTTTTACTGCCAGATTTGTGGATCGGAATTACGTGGGCAACCTTCCACAGATCCGGAAATACCCCATCGTTCAGACTTTTGGTGAATATTTTGTGTAATGGTATTGCAAGCTGATCTGCACAATTTCGAATAAATAGTGGAGGAATTCCATCTGGGCCGGAACCCTTATTGATATCAACAGTGTTTAATTTCGCTTTGACCTCGTCTAACGTTATTTTGATATGAGACAGTGGATAATTATAGAGTGGGGATGAAAGTTTAGAGTCACTTTTAGAATTGGATGGTGAGTTAAAAACAGAAGAAAAGTAAGTAGATAACAGTTCACATGTATCTTCTCCATTTGTTGCTGATTTGTCATGGAGATGCATGATTTTGGGGAGAGAATTAGAAATTCTTTTCGAATTAATGAGGGTTGAAAGATTTTTGATGCTGTTAGGGAGAGAATTTTCTATTGAATCTACATAGGCTTTAAGGCATGTTCGTATGGATACTTTTACTCTAGCCCTCAAGATAGAAAAACTGACATAGTCACATTGATTTTTGTATTTTTTCCATTTCTTTCGAAACTTTTCTTTTTCTCTGAGTTGGTGGATCAGAACACTGCTAAACCAAATTGGAAACTTATTATTCCTATTTCTTAAGCGCGGAGTGTGTTTTTCAATTGATAGCCATAACAAGTTATAAAAATGTAGTAGGGAGTCATTACAATTCATCGTGTTAAGATCGCCCCAGTTATTAAGTGATAACATTTCATTGCATTTATTATAATCCGTTTTTTTGAAGTTATATTTGATGTGATCTGGATTGGTGGATAGGGGTCTGTATTTGGACATTAAAAAATCAAATTCAATGGGAGGATGATAAGAGTCAATTTTGGATAGCACATGTGAAGCAATTTGAATGTTGAGGTTATGATTGGAAAACACTAAATCTAAAATTCGACCTATGTTGTTAGAGATATGATTGAATTGCTTAAGTCCAGTAAAATTTTGAAAGTCTAGTAGAGATATTGATTTTTGGCTATTATGTAAGACTGGTCTGGTGTGCGTTACATTGACAGTTGGTGAGTATTGAATAGATGGCACATTAAAATCACCCATTATTATTGTTATATCCTCTGATGAAAGGTTATTATATATCGTTTGACACTTTTCAAAAAAATCTGTGAGATTTTCGATTGGTATATCTGGAGGCAAATATGCCAAACATAAATTAATTGATTGTCTGGATGTTTCATGTAATTTAAATTTAATCCATAAATCTTCTGTAGATTTTGAGATGTGTGCTGAGACTAAAAAAGATGTCATTTCTTTCTTAATGGCTATTAGAATACCACCACCTGATTTTTTAAGAGAACTCGTTATGTCCCTATCGCGTCTATATATAATATAACGATCGTCTACTATTTCATGGTCATAGATTGTGGAATCTAACCATGTTTCTGTAAAACAAATTAAATCATAATTGCAGCTGAGCACTTCGCAGTATAAATTATTTAATTTACTTTTTAAACCACGTACATTTTGATAATAAAATGTTATTGCCGTTTTGTTAGAATCCATTTTGAAAGTATAATATATTAAGCATTATTAAATACGTTTTTATGTAAAATTGATATGGAAATAATTTATTGAAAAGTAAGTAATTATGCTTTGAAAGGGGGCAATTATGAACATCATAAGTTTTGGTTTGTTTTTGGTAAATGATTTTATCTATGGTATCGGTTGTCATTATTGTTGACAGCTCTAGGATGGCTCTAGGTTTATAAATAGTAAACAATATACTGAGTATTCAGTTGTTACATAAAAGTATGTTATCATTGTGCAATTATTTGTAATAGGTTGCGATCGTTTTTTATATTTTATAGATTGTGATAGTACATAAAAGTAATAATGAATTTTTAAAGATAGTACATAAAAATAATAATGAATTTTTAATGAATAATTTTGTTCAAAAGTTAGCAACCGGTTTTTGGGATATTTGAAATACCCTAATGATTCGTTAATTACTACAATGGAGAAATCGTGCATATAATAAATATTTTGTTTTTGTTTTAAAGAATAATTATGTTCAGAAGTTAGCAACAGTTTTTTGTGATAATTGAAACACTCTAATGATTCTTTAATTACCACAATGCAGATATCGTGAATATAATCAAGATAAATACAACATTCCAAAAGGTTAACTTTTAAGTAACTTGTTTGTGGGAAGTTTTTAAGTAATTTTAATGAATTTAATTTCATAAAGGGACTGCAGACCTGGTAGGTGAATTTTGGGTGGACTTCAATGTTGAGAGTTTGTTGACATCTTCTTGTTCATGAATAAGTATTATGGGGGTTGAATCGCTTATTCGAGTGAAAATTTTACCATTTCTAACCCAGCAATAGCGAATTTTACCAGCGCTTCTTATGTCGCGACATTGCTTCAGCAAAAGTTGGTTTTTTGAGGTTAGATGGTCGTTAATATATATTTTACTGGTTCCAGGGAGCTGTATTTCGGAAGCAAGCATCCCTTTCCTCTTTCTTATAGCAGAAATAAGTTCATCCTTAAGGTACCTGCGAGTAAATTTGACGACAATATTCCTCGGTCTTCCATTGGTCATGCTAAACATAGGTATACAGATTCCATTAATCTCCAGTAACCCGATGCCACGGTGGAATTTAAGACGGGCAAAATGGCGAGAGTTTTCGGAATATGTTGACAGGGTTGTGGATAACATACCATCAAAGCCGAATTTCTACGACCGATTTTCGAACCTTTTGTTTGTAGCTGCGAAGAAATTCATCCCTAGAGGTTACAGAAAAGTGTATATCCCAACATGGAGCTCAGAAAGCAAACGCCTTCTAGCTGAATACGAGAGGAATAACGACCCAGACACTGCTTCTGATCTTCACCAGTCTCTGGATGACGGGCGCATGAACAGGTGGAACGAACTAATGGAAGAAATGAGTTTCGAACACTCGAGCAGAAAAGCGTGGCAAACACTCAGGCGACTCGGAGCTGCAAATCAGCCAATTAAGACAACCCCCAAAGTGTCCCCAAATGCTGTTGCTCACCAACTACTCCGCAGTTCAAAAACGAAAACAAGGTCTAACATAAGCCACCAGATCAAAAAATCTCTGAAAGCGGCGCGGCTAAAATGGCTGGTGAACCCTAACGATGTGGTCGCCGTTACAGCTGATGATGTAGACATCGCCCTCACTTCAACAAAAGCTGGGAAAGCAGCTGGATGCGACGGAGTTCTTCCAGACTTTTTGAAACATGCTGGGCCACGGACAAAGTTATGGATCGCAAAACTGTTTACTGAAATTTTTAAAACTGGAGTAATTCCAAATATCTGGAAAAAACTAAAGTTATTGCGATCCTCAAACCCAACAAGCCACCAGAAGATCCAAACAGCTATCGACCCATCTCGCTTTTAAGTACCATGTATAAACTCCTAGAGCGAGTGGTGCTCCGCAGACTTACCCCAATTCTGGAGAAAGTGGTTCTACAAGAGCAAGCTGGCTTCAGACCAGGCCGTAACTGCTGTGACCAGGTGCTAGCTCTGACAACACACATCGAATCTGGATTCCAGAAACGGCTTAAGACTGCGGCAGCGTTCATTGATCTCTCTGCGGCTTACGACACGGTGTGGCACAAAGGCCTCCTTGTCAAGCTCTACGACACCATAGAGGATGTCAACACAGTACGACTTATTGAGCAACTACTAACTGGCCGTACTTTCAGGGTTTTTCTAGGAGGGCTAAAAAGCAAAAAAATGCACCTGAATAATGGCCTTGCCCAAGGCTCAGTGCTGGCCCCATCACTCTTCAACATCTATACTCGAGATCTTCCTCACACTGAAGGCAGAAAATTTGCTTACGCAGATGACTTCGCCATCACAGTCCAAGCCAAAACCCTCAATGCAGCAGAAGAGATCCTTAATTCTGACCTCAAGGCTATGGAAGAATTTTTCCTCAATTAGCGACTAAAGCCAAATGGGTCGAAAACAGTTGTGACAGCTTTCCATCTCAGTAATTCACAGGCAAACGCAAAACTCTGTGTTCAGTTTGATGGAAAAAATATTTACCATGACCCCCATCCCCGCTATCTTGGAATAACTTTGGACAGGAGCCTGAATTACCGGAAACACATGGAAACAGTGGGCAAAAAAACCAGGACAAGACTAAACTTAGTCAATAAGCTGGCTGGTACTAGCTGGGGATGTGACGCCAACACGCTCAGAACGGCATCCATTGCCCTGGTTTTCTCAGCAGCTGAATACTGTGCTCCAGTATGGGCCAGAAGCGCCCACACTTCCATGGTCGACGTTCAGCTTAATGCCACAATGCGAACCATCAGCGGAACCTCAAAATCGACTCCTCTTCCTTGGCTCCCCGTACTTGCAAATATAACCCCGCCAAATATCAGGCGAGAGATTGCAACACTGAGGGAATACAAGAAGGCGCTGCAAAAAAGCGAAATACCCTTGCACGATGATGTCGTTTCTCACCCGGCATGCCGCTTAAAGTCTCGAAAACCCTTCTGGACGGAAGGAGAAAGACTCCTTCGAACACCTCTCACCCCAGAAGATAGGTGGAAGCTTGAGTGGCAATCAGCCAACGTCAAAAACGCCGATCTCGTGCAAGACCCCACTGAGAGACAGCCTGGGTTCTCATTGCCTCGCAAACTCTGGACTGCCATCAATAAAATAAGGTGCTCCCATAGCCGTTGTGCTCACATGATGCATAGATGGGGCCTCAAAGAGTCGGTGACGTGAGAAATGCGGTGCGGTGCAGACCACCGAACATGTGGTCAACGAATGCCCGCTCCATTCATTCCCCGGCGGGATTTATGAGGTCCACAGGGCAACGCCTGAGGCCCTAGACTGGCTCGCAGACCTAGATGTCCCCCTTTGACACCCCACCATACGAAAGAAGAAGAAGTCACCAAACGATCGAATCACTCATAGGTGACCTTAGGTCCAGGTGTTGGTTATCCAATAAATATGGCTACCGGGACGGCGGTACACATACCTGCCTCCCAAATTGCATTTCAATAACCGTAAAAAAAATCGAGTGCAGTTCACACGCGGTAGAAGCGAAAATTAATCAAAACAATATAATCCTGAAATAGCTATACAAGAATTACAAAGAGATTTTAACGAGCTTCTCAAATGGGCTCATGATGTAGGATTAATTATTAATGTGAAAAAAACCAAATGCATGTACATAAAATCACCAAGTTTGAAAATGTGGAATGTTCCTAAAATAACCGCTCATAGCTTTGACTGTATACATAGAGGAATTGTTAATGTTTGTGACTGTGAAAAAATAGATTTCACAAATGAATATACTTATCTGGGAATAATTGTTGATAAAGTTGCTAAAATTTGTAACCAGCTCAGATCCTTAGCTAGCAACTTTTACAAATTAAAATTTATTTTGCCTCATTGTACTCTTAAACTCATATATTTTTCTATGGTCGAATCCATCCTTAGATATGGTATTCGAACTTGGGGACATGCAAGCACTACTTACATTAAATATATTGAAAATTTACAAACTGCCATAATAAAAAAAATTGTCACATCAAATATTTACAAACAGAGACATAACTTTAAACTATTGTACGGCTCAGAGAGCCTACTTACAATAGAAGGTCTCCACTGGTTCACTACTATTATGGATAATATGGGGAAAAGCCCTTACAAACACCTACTTGTACACAAACATA
The DNA here is from genome assembly GCA_917880885.1 of Limnephilus marmoratus. Lineage (NCBI taxonomy): Eukaryota > Metazoa > Arthropoda > Insecta > Trichoptera > Limnephilidae > Limnephilus > Limnephilus marmoratus. The sequence continues at coordinate 44,206,332 of OU862928.1, read as the reverse complement.
CCACAAGATTTAGAGAAGGAAAGGGCCTAAAAACTCCTCGAATATTAAATAAATATGGAAGCCGTACTCTTGAATATCTAATACCAGTGATTTTCAATAAAATCAATAAAAACATAAAATTTGAAAAAAATGAGAGACTAAGTCCTAAAATGATAAAACTATGGTTAATGAACGAAAACTCCATGTATCTGTGAATATCTTAATATAGCTGCCTACATATCTTGTTATTAGGCAGATATATTGAAATATCTTATATATTTATGGTTGTAAGTTAAATTATCTAATAATAATGAAATAATTTTACTTTGTATAAACCACTTATTTGATGTGCAAATCCGACCGGTTTCGGAACAAACGTTCCTTCGTCAGGGAAAGCTTATACTAATTTGACAGTTTCGAACAATGTTTTATTATGGTAGGGGTGGAGCTGTTGCTAGATAATAATGTAGATTGGGTAGGTAGGTATTAGTGTAGAGTGGGTGGGTAGGGGAACAAATCCATGATTGGGATATATGACAATATTTTTTGTTTGTTGATAATTGATTTAATTATCCACAAACAAAAAATATTGTCATATAGCCCAATCATGGATTTGTTCCCCTACCCACCCACTCTACACTAATACCTACCTACCCAATCTACATTATTATCTAGCAACAGCTCCACCCCTACCATAATAAAACATTGTTCGAAACTGTCAAATTAGTATGAGCTTTCCCTGACGAAGGAACGTTTGTTCCGAAACCGGTCGGATTTGCACATCAAATAAGTGGTTTATACAAAGTAAAATTATTTCATTATTATATAATGGATAACCACAAAGTAATAACTACATTCAAAAATATAAATTATCTAATATTACTATGTGATCTATTCTAATGTTTCCTTAAAAATATAAATGTATTTACTAATATTTTCTTAGATATTATATTAAGAATGTTTAAATTGTTTAGAACCTGCAGACAAGCTGTCATATGACAGCTTTGTGGGTCTACTCAAATTTTTGCACAAAATGTATTATGTAATTTAATAAATAAAAAAAAAAAAAATAAAAAAAATCTTAACCAATAGGAGCCTTGAAAAGTGACATCATAATCAAAGCGGCCAATGAGCGCAGTTTGATGCTTCGCAGGTGCTGTACTGCGTCATTTTCGTTTCATCCGAATTCCAAATCACAACAGGGCTAAAGAAGTTTAACTTCAATGAAAAAAAAAAAATAATTTAATTAAATTTGTCGCTAAAAGTTTGAGAGCTTCTGCTTTATATGATAGGAGGCGTTACTCCCTTGCTAGATGAAACGAACTCAAAATTACAAATTAAAATTAGTACACATCTGTCGTCGGTCGTGAGTGCTCGCGCCGTTCGTTTCCGTGTTTATTCGAATAAATAAACATTACTTGAGTGTTAAACAGTGACATAAACTATTGTGAACATCACCGTGTCATAATAAAACAGTTTAAACTTGTAAGTGAATATGCTTTTATACAATTTGTCTATCTTTTAGGTTATGTTTTGATTGAATCCGAGCACATTGTGGTTTATTGCGTTACATACCTAAATAGAAATAGAAACATTGAATTATATAATCATCTCTTTCTCTCTTGAACTAGTTGCATCTGTTGTCTCTATATTTGGAATGGTTTTTGACAGTTTCTTTTATATGTTTACCACAATCATTTTGTTAGGTAAATATTGTCACATGTTTTTTTAAAGCTTGTTTTATCGATGCATATATGTATGTTTTTATGGTGTAGGTATTTGTATTTTATAGTAAATCAAATATAGGAGTCAAATGAGGTCATAATGGTTTTTGTAATTTTTAAATAAGTACCTACGTCCTACATCTACCTATTTGAATTTCAATTTTGTTTTCGTGAATGAATGAATGAAAGTGGAAATTAACCCACTTCCTGGCATCCGATCGAGCTGAAATTTGGCAGATAGATTCGTTATCTTTGACAATTAGGGCTGCCACCTTTCAAAAACAGTAGACCCGGATATTTTAGAAATATAGTTTTTTTATTAAAATAAAACTTATTTTCAAATTAATTAAATAAAATACTTAGTTTTTACCTACCACTTTTATTGTTTATAAAAACCGACAAGTTTCGTGAGCAACGCTCACTTCTTCGGGGTTTTATTAATACCTACTAATTTTGAAAATAGACATAGACAATGGTATCAATGGAAAAATAATATATATTGACAGTGTTTTTATAAACAATAAAAGTGGTAAAAACTAAGTATTTTAATTTGATTAAAATGGTGCCACAAAATAAGTTTGCTGTGTTAGAAGAAAAATCTTTATTTAGTATGAATTATTTAATTAAAGCAAAATGTCATGGTAAATGAACATTTGTAATGTTTTTTTTTATATAAATGACCTAGCTAGTGCTAGTCTGACGGACCAGCTTGACACTTAAAACTATATTTTTCATTTTGAAGGGATTGTTTAAGCATTTTTTCTCGCTCAGGTTTCTTCAAAAACTTCAAAAATTCTTGGCAATTCATATTGTAATTTATCTTCACAATTAACTCTGCCTTCACCATGTCCACTGACAAGCAGTTTCGCTCGTCTGTTCACAAATTTCCCATTAAAGAAAAGACGCGTTCAACAAAAGCATTGCTTATAGGGATTGAAAAAAAAATTCCAATTATTTTTGGCAGTTCGGTGAAGGTTAAGGTGACTTTGAATAACTGAACCCATCGTAAATCAACAGGTAATGTTGAATCACTAGATTGTACGAACTGAGGAAATACTTGATTTAATTTTCGGGTCTCGTCATAAAGTTTATCTTCGTCCACATTTTTCAAACCAAGTGATTCGACAGCTTCCACAGTATCTTCCTAACTTACAGCACTTGTTAGATCGAATTTGGAAAAGATTTTGAATACAGAATCCTCGAAATCGTAATATTTCTGTATGTATTCAAGAGTTCTCCTGTAAACCTCATTGGCTTCTTTTTTTAATTGATCCTGATCAAGAGGCCTCAAAAACGCGCCGTGATGGTCGTTTGTCGCTTCGCTGCCACCGCCCGGTTTGACCCGGAGATATCGATATTAAACCCGGAGCCCGGACCTACACCATGCAAACCCGGAGACTCCGGGTCAAACCCGGAGAGGTGGCAGCCCTATTGACAATGCATTTTATCAACTTTTGGTGGTACTCACGCACACACTCGCGGACACACAAGCACTTTTCTGAAATTGGCCACTATTTCAGAATATTATGACAATTGAAAATAGACGTATTTTTTTTATTATCAACCGAAAGTGAGAATGACTAACTAACTAACCATCACGTCGTTTCCCCGCAGGGGTAGGCAGAGAGGACGGACCGCCAAACAACTCGATCTTGGCACACACTCCTTGCCTCGTTCACATTCATACATCGTCTCATACATGCTCTTCTATTATTCCGACTCTTCACATGACCCGACTCAATCTGATTAACTTGGTAGTGCCACGTCTTCCTCGGGCGTTACCGACTTCTTCTACCATTCACATTTGCGTCATACATTCTCCATACCCTCCTTTCCTCGTTCATTCGCTCTACATGCCCAAACCATCTGAGCGTCCCTTTCTTAATCTTACTAAGTGAGAATGAAAAGTAATAATTTCTGTTGATGGTCTGTCTGTGATTGTAAGTGTGGTTCAATGAACTTGTTTTGAATTTGAGTGTCATTTTCAAAATTGGAACTGATTGTGTCAAGAATTCAAACAAGCAATAAAGTAGGTAGGTACCCTACAACATAATACTTTAACAGAAAATATTAGCCGGCAGTGCTTTTTTTTACGAAAGCAAAAAATGGAAAAGAAAGCAATTAAATTCAAAATTAAAGTTTTTTAAGTGCAATAAACACTTTACTAGAGAGTTCCCGGCATGCGTTGCAATGCCACTCAAAGAAAGAAAATATTGGTGTTTTAATTCTACTTATTGACCCCTCTCTCCTGGATTTCCCTCGCCCACCCTTCCTCCCCTGCCACTAAAATATATGAAATACACACATTTTCCGAAAAACTCCACCTATTATTAAATTTTATGCAAATTTCATAACGCCAGAGTTTTAGTGTTTATAGTACCATTATATACTAGCTGGTTCCCGGCATGCGTTGCAAATGCCGTATTCAATGAAATAAATTTTGTTTCTCCCTGCATGTCCTTTCCCGTGCATTCCGTTCCCCTCCCGCATCCCCTACCCCTCCCGCATAGCCCTTTCACCTTCCCCGTCTACTCTCTCCCCTCTCCCGCTCCTCCTTCCCGCAAACCCCCTCCCGCGTTCCATACATTCAGTCCCAGTACATTCAGTTTCCAAACAGCTCGCGTGCCACCTATTACAATTTTTTAATTAAAATTTTTGTTTTTTCGTATATTACAAATATTCATTTTTGTTTATTATAAGAACAATCAATCATATTTGGTACCTAACATAGGTAAGTACTTATTTAAAATATCTATAATTTAAAAACTCCACAGACAATTCTTTTATTACAAAAAAAAACAGCTGTCTGCTGAATTGACATTCATCAAACGCGTGAACTGTTAAACGTGCAAAGTTAAAATAGTCATTAGGTTTTCTGAAATTGTCCAATTTTCTGCGCAATTTTCTTATTTTTTCTTTCCGTGAGAAACTTCTACGAAGTATTAGAAAACTTAAAAAAAGATGAATGAAATAGGTCAAGTCGTTCTGAAGTTATGGCGTAACCAAGGGAAACAGGGATTCATTTTTATAGATTTGGAAAACTTGAAAATTGAAACAGAGGTGATGGTTATAGGAAGGGACCAAACTCTGTGCAACATACTCGCTAATGGAACCCAGCTGAAACAGGTTGACAGGTTCAAATACCTTGGGGTCGAATTCTCCAGCGATGGTCGGCAAGACGGAGAAATTGATAGAAGAATAAGTGCGGCAAGCAGTGTATTGCGTCCTCTCTACAGCTCAGTGATAAGGAAAGCCGAGCTGAGCATCAAAACAAAGATGGCAGTGTTTAAAATATATAAATAGTATACCGCCCGACGCTCACTTACGGCCACCAGACATGGATGCTAAATGAACGAACACGCTCTAGAGTCCAAGCTGCCGAAATGAGGTACTTGAGAGGAGTGGCAGGGGTTACGAAATGGGATCATATAAGAAACTCCATGATCCGAGATGATCTAAACATTGAACCACTGCTACTCTTCGTAGAAAAATCGCAACTGAGGTGGCTTGGGCATGTACTAAGAATGTCTGATGACCGAATTCCGAGGAAAATACTGAGTGCGATTCCAGAGGGTAGACGTCCAGTGGGCCGCCCCAGACACAGTTGGGCGAGGCAACTCCATAAACTGTGTGAGGAGAGGATGGGGCTACCATGGACAGAGGCCGAACAATCAGCAAAAGACAGGGACATATGGAGGAGCCTTGCCGATGCAATGGGTCCCCGACCCGAATAGGATAAGGGGAAGAAGATGATGATGATGATAAATAAATTGAATTGGAAAATTGCCGCTTTACGTACACAGGCAGGAACAATAATTCACAATTAGTTGTCATAAATTGTGAAAATTCTATGCAAATGAACCAATAAAAACCGTTGAATAGTTTGTATCAATATTGTAATTGTTTCCCTTCTGCAATGAATGCAATTGAAATAAAACAATGCACTCCAACTTTGACCTTCACTAATTAAAAATGCAAAAAATAGTATGTCGCGCGAGGTCCAGGAAAAAAATAAATATTAATTCATGCATTTATAATAATAATTTTCTAGTGTAACACAAAAGTCTTTATTGAAGGAGGTACAATCAATTTGCAAGTGTGATACAGTTCCATAATCGTGTAATAGAACAAAACTATAACATTAGCTTTATTAAATAATCCAACGCTCGTTAAAACCTTCTAACAAAAGTATTACGAGTATCTTTTCTCTCTGGGTTAGCTGACGTACGTTTGTCAGACCTGCCAGAAATTTTTCTGAAGCTGCGCGGAGAGACCCGGAGGGCAAACATAAACTTCTCGTGGTCTCACACGATCTTTTATCGGCCAGACCATCTGTAAACCCTAGCGGCGGGATGTAACCTCTAACCAATAGCATCCCTCGTCCCTAATCTGTAAGAGACAAGCGATGTGAGAAAGGGAAAGTATTCGAGATTGAACACATATACGATCGAAATAATTAGATTTGGTACACTAGCATTATTTCCCGCCTTGTTCGTATTCTGTTGAACAATAATTGGAAAGACTGAATTAGAAAACATTATTATAATAATATTTAAATTTTAATGTGAAGGTAATTTTTGTAAGGCTGAAGAAGAAACAAGAAGATAGTTTTTTTTTTTTTAAATGAAACATTTTCAAAAAAAATACAACAATAGTCAAATGGAACCAAGAAAAGTAAAAAAGACAAGAAGAGAAGAAGCAAGAAAAGGCGAGAAAAGCGTAAAAACCTTAAATGAGCCAAGAAAAGAAAAAAAAAACAATAGAGCTAAAAAACGTCTAGAAAAGACAAGAAGAGCCTAAAAGAGCCAAGAAAAGCCATGAAGAAATAAGAGCCAAAAATACAATAAGAAGCAAGAAGAGACAAGAAGAGGCTAAAAGAGCCCAAAAGAGCTTAAAAGAGCCAAGAAGCAACAAGAAAAGCCATAAAGGCAAGAAGAGACAAGTAGAAGCAAGAAGAGCTAATAAGAGCCAAGAAGAAATAAGAAGAGCCAAAAATAGCCATAAATGATAAACTATGCATTCCAGAAAATATTGGTCTAAGGCAGTCAACTCTTAGATCAGTGACATCACCTGTAATTGGAAGGTTGAAAGAACCTAAGCGAAATCCGAACACTAAGTTTGGTGATCGTGCATTCGCAGTATCCGGCCCTAAAGCTTGGAATAAACTTCCTATGGAATTGAGATGCATAACCAACTCAGCGGAATTTAGATCCAAACTGAAAACTTACTTTTTCCGACACTCATTTTCATAAATTCATCACTCTATTTAAATTTTGCAATTTTTAATATCTTTTTTTTCTTTTGCCTTTGTTTGTAGTTAACTCAATCTGTTTAATGTTGAGCGATGAATCACCTTAATGCGGTAATGATCGACTATTAATTTTATTAATTTATTTAAAATATCTATACCTTCCCGTAAATCCAGTTAACCAAGAATCCATTAAGATCATTTTTGCACCCGTGTTCTCGAATTTTAATATTATGTAAAAACTTCCTACTTCTTCTGGCGCTAATCGTAATTGTAAATATGTACGTTATTAAGTCACCAGTTTTAGGTGAGAATCTATATGTCTAAGGCTGAATTTAGTCTCACGCTGACCGCACGCGCACCGTCGGCGCTGATGGTCGAGATATATGAACTTCTAGGAAGCGTTTTTGAATGACGCGAAGCTATCAGCGCGCAAGGTGGTCAGCGCTGGTGGCTACGCGGCCGTATGCGTCGCGCGTCGGCGCCGCGTAGCTGTCGGCGCTGACGATTGCACGAGCGCCTCTGCTTTCAGTGAGCGTTCTAATATCGAGCGGAGCGGACGTCGTCAGCGTGTACAGTCATGGCGAATCGTTTTAATTTTTTTGGGATAGGTTGTACAAAGCAGCAATAACGAATACACTCTGCATTTTAAGTCTTCGTCTGTACAGTAAGGCGGTCAGTACGATACTGAAACGAGCCACGCTTAGCCTCAGCGCTGACGAACTACGCGCTGATCTATGAGCGCTGACGGTGAGCGTGAGACTAAATTCAGCCTTAGTCATAAGTCATAAGTCACTAGCTATAAGTCTTAGATGTAAGCTACTAGTTATAATTGTAAATTTTAGTTGTGAGCCAGTTATATAAATATAAGTAGTTATAAGTCTTAAATGTAAGTCACTAGTTGTAATTGTAAATCTTAGTTATAAGCCAGTAATATTCATTACTTTATATATTTATTTGTACAGCGCCCTTGAGGTGATTTTCCACAAAAATGGCGCAATATAAATTAGCCAATTATTATTATTTATTATTAGGCAAGAAAATCCAAGAAAAGCCGAGAAGAACGAAGACACAGTTAAAGAAAAAAAAAAGATCCTCAATCAATTTCTTTATTCCTACCCATCCTAAATTCCAATATTGGCTTATTAGGTTGCCACAAAGATATTGAAATATAAGTAGATGTGCTATCTGCAGTTTTTACTATGTGGGTCTGCGCTTCCGGGTGTCGCCGATATTGTTTACCAATTTACAAATAAACTAAAAGAACAAATAATTAACGAATAAACCAAACGAACGTTAAACTAAATGAACGAATTCTTTCCTTATTCAAAATATATTGTTAACCAATATTAATGCACATTTTCAAAAAATCAACGAAATGAACAAATTCTTTTTGTATGAAAACTACGCTAATTAGCGCGTAGTCCGGCGACAGTTGCGCGGACACCATAGCATATCTCTTCTGTATTTGAATATCTTTGGGTTGCCATGTATACTACCCGATTAAACTCCAACCTCCTTCCCATTCTCGGAGCACGTTCCAAGTCCTATCAAATCAGTGCCTCCTAGTATTTACCGGCCTCACCGGGATAGGAGTGCTACTGGCTGGGGTTGTATAATTGTATCGTGTCGGTGGAAATTTTTGTGAGGCTAAAGAGAAGATGTTTTTCCTGAAACGGATAAAAAAAATATCCGAGTAATTTTTTCAATGCATACGTAGGTATTCAGATAAATACATAGACTCTTTATAATCAACTAGCTGACCCGGCGAACTTCGTACCGCCTCTGAATCAATAACTGTTGACTTAACTTATTAGCTGAATTAAATTATTTTTTTCATTAAGTTAAAAATTTCACAATGAAGCAATTATCGATGCGCAACTACCCATGTTTTGTTTTTGTCAGTATCAGAGTTGACGTTGTTGTCGGATTTTCTTATTTTTCACTTACTTACGGGAATTGCGTTTCATTTTCTTTAGACGTATGAGGGAGATTTATTATAATTATTGTATTTTTCCTTTGAAGGGGTGCAGACATACGTTCACCGTTTGTATCATTTTCGACTATTGACATTTAATGTGTAGGAAAGAGGGGCAAGCATTGTATGCTTAAAAACAAAAACAAAACAGCTTATCACAATATTGCTGCAGCTATTTCGAAAGATGAGAATTCGTTCCATACAAGTATATATAATTTTCTTCATAACTTTTTTGTCGTGAATACTTCCGATGTTTTAATAGCTATTCGGCTCGGAGACAAATCCAACAAATCAAAGATCATAAAAATCGGTCCAGCCTTTCTTGAGTTATAAATGTAACTAACCCGACTTTGTTTTGTATATTAATTAAGAGATAATCAGTTTCATATTCTGGTGAAAGGTCAGTGTCGGGGTCGAGTAATCTCGGTTCTAGGTCAATGTCTGAACAATATTAATTTTAGAATTTAATTTCTTAAAACTCGCAGATCGAAGAATTATGTCTTGTAATGGTAATAATCTACAAACAGTTCTGATTTACTTCCTTGACCTCATTGAATTTAATTTCCCTGCGAGAGCTTCTTGTTCCAAAATCCTGTTTAAATGTAACTATACCAGGACTGAGCATTTTAAATTGACTCGCTTACACCTTGATAACATCAAGTTGTTAGATATGGAGAGGTGGCGGATCTATTTAAGGGCCATTAACCAGCCAGCGGCCGAGAATTCAAATTTCCTCGAAAGATGTTCTAAAGCTGGGTCCACACATGTTCTTTTGTCCGTTCCGTTCCTCCGTTCCGTATCAAAAACTCTGGACGCAAGTAAAAATAGCCCGTACCTCCGTAACGTCGCTGCGATCATCGGCAACATCGCGTGTTCATTCCATTCCAGAGAGAACGACCTGCGCATGCCGCGATCGCGTCCAGACTGGCGCATACCCGTATCGTATCGCCTTTGAACGGGCCGAATAAACCGACTCCCGATGGATCGGGGCGTACCTCTACCCGTCGTACCTCCGTAACACCGTACCGTTTCCAACGGGCGTCCAAACTAGCGTTCTTGATCGCGACGCTGATACGGATCGGAGGAACGGAATGGACAAAAGAACATGTGTGGACCCAGCTTTACGATCGTGCAGGGCGGTTCCAATAAGAAAGGTTAATTATTCTCCATACCAGCTTTTTAAAATAATAACTCGAAATCGATTTTATTTCATTCAAAATTTGTTTTAATTTATACTTAGATACATTCAAAAATGCTGAAAGGCGTGATGATAAAACTATTAAAAATATGTATTTTTTGTAATTATTTTTTTATCGTACTTATTTATAATTTTTCAATAATTTCTAAGCGTAGTAAGAATGTAAAAAAATCTTAAATATATTATTTTGTAAGACCGTAAATAAATAGACAAACTGAAGTATTTTCGTTACAAAACACGTGCGCGGATCTTTTTTTTAATGATTTTATTTAAACTAAAAGTAAAATTCTGAAACGTAGCTTTCCCAGATAACACAGGTCTACAACAAAAATGCCGTCTGGAGGTTTTCAACTGATTTCTATGTATTTAGGTGTACTGAAAACTAGAAAAAAACTCAAAAAATTCCAGAACGTCAGGTTGTTTTGCAAAACGGTATACATATATATACAGATATAGATAGTATATACAATAGTGAGCTCTGGCAATAAACATTTCATTGCTAAACCATTCATCTGATTACGATAAAACTTTGGGGATATGATGTGTGCATGCCCGCGGTGGTTTTTGTATACAATAGTGAGTCTGGCATCATGAAATTACGAAAAATTCATTAATTAAATAAAAATGAATCGCTGAAATGTATGTATGCGCATAACTTTTGAACGACTGCACCAAATTGGATAATTCTTTTTTGTGTTCGTTATTGTCAAGACAAGGTTTGTATAAAACTACTGGTGAGCTCTGGCATTATGAAATTTGTATAAAAAAATTGCAATAGGTGGCACGCGAGCAGTGAAGACTGAATGTACCGGGACTGATGTATGGAATGTGGGAGGGGGGAGGGGAACTTGGGTGGGTGGTTCGAGGGAGGGGGGGAGAGGAACTAGGGATCGGGGAGGATAACCTGAATTTTTAGGCAATAACAAAGACCCTAACTGCAAACAAATCGTTAAAAGCATTTCAAGCTTTAGGTTGCCTAATGAGTTTAAAAGTACATTTTCTTCATTCCCACCTAGACTACTTTCCAGAAAATTTAGGACATGTGAGTGAAGAGCAAGGTGAACGATTTCACCAAGATATTAAGGAGATGGAAAAAAGATACCAGTTCCAGGTGTGGTTCTCTCCAGATAGCTGCAGTCAGGTTGTAAGGTTGAGCTGCTTTATAGGCTTCCTTCTGTTCCACACCATGGAACGGTACAATGATTGATAGAGTGAGGGTAGTTTGAGGTAATCCTTTGTTAGTAAAAACACTTGTGTTTTGATACTGGATGTTTGCAACTGTTTATTCTTGTGAATAATTTTTACAGAGTGATTTGTCTGAACACTTGACTGCGACAATAATTTAGACTAATTAATTACAGAAGTGAAAGACGGTTTGCTAAACAAGCAGAGTTTAGACGAGGATAGAGACAGACTGTTTGTAAGATTTAGAATAATGTTTTCAAGAATGACAAGCGAAATCAAAACACGCCATTTTATAGACACAAAAGTGAAAGTTTATGCGCCACAGACAACCGAGATTTTAGACAATACATTTTATGGCGATCTTTTAGTAAAATGTGGCATAGACGCGAAAGTTTAAGATAAAGGGCTCTACACATCGAGATTAAAATAAATGATAAGGAAATGTTCAGTGCTACACGAATTTAAATATAAAATAGGACAATCACAACAAACAACATCCAACAGATGGAGCATCTCAATAATAATAATAATAATAATAATTGGATAATTTATAAAGCGCCGTTTTTGTGAAAAATCACCTCAAGGGCGCTGTACAATTTATTAGGAATGCTTAGGTTCTAACTAATTTTACTAGTTATAAATGGATACAGAAACATACTTACCTGGCTGGTCACTTCCGATAAACACACTTTAATTAGAAAGTTTATGGAGAAGATACGGCTTTGCACGCGGAGGACATTACAGTTAACACACTGGACATTGCATGATTTTACATTATTTGCTTCCCTAGTATTACATTTATGAATAGATTAGTGGCAAAAGTAGAGTTGGTATTTATTTTAAAATACTGGAGAATTTAGGACTATTAGAGATTAGTGGCAAAAGTATTGTTGATATTTAGGGCTGGAGAATGTTCATGAAATGACTTTTTTTTTTTTTTTTTTTTTTTTCTTTTTCTTTTTTTTCTACGTTTTTACAGGTTAGTTATTTACGGTGTCGAGGGCATTGAATGTGAAGGTGAAAGATTTTGAGTTTATGGATACGACTGTCTGAAAATGATTGCAGACTACTGTTGACGCTTCAGAGAGACCTTCCAGATGCTTCCTACAAGCGAAAATGTACCAAAAGGAGTCTCACTGGGAAAAAGAAATGTGTTCAGTGCTTACTAATCAAAGTATTTTAGATAAAAAAAAAGTTTTGTTACGCAATTATAAATGAATAATTTTTTTTTTAGTCTTTTATCTTTTATTTTAAGATTGTTTAACATAGATACCTACATTGTCAGAAAACGTGACGTTCTGTGAAAAAATGAAAGTCATTTTCGGATTCAGCACACCCAAAAATATAAGAATTACGCAAAAAAACCAAACAGCTCTCAATTTTTATTTTTTTGTAGACCTGTGTAATGTATTGATTTATTTTACTGCATGATTATACGATTTGTGTTGTATAATACAAAATTTGGTTTGAAAATTTAACAAATCTGCCAACGACCTATGGTAATAAAACCTTATTGTACTAAAAATAAACATAATTTCTCAAAATTTATAATAAAGTTTTGCTAGATAAAAGAACGATCTTTCGAAATCAATTTATATTTTTTTGTAGAAAATTGTCAATACGTCTAAAATTTGATTTTAAAAAGACATATTTCCGATTTTGTCTGGTTATTCCCTATTAATATAGCAACACATAAACCACAAACATACATGCAAGCAAACATATATTCAATTTTATATATACAGATTATTTATTCTCGTTATCTTCCTCTAGATGGATTTATCTAACTCTAACTCATAACTCATGGCAATTGACCCACATTTATTCTAGAAAATACGTCGCAGCTACTAAAGATAAATATTATGTTTTATCAGACAAGTTTAGTGTTTTCGTTTAACTGTATTAATAATAATACCGATTTATCATGGATTTTGCTGTAAAAACGTAATTTAGTAGGCATGGGTATAATTAAATGTTTCTTTGATTATTTCGCTTCCTCATTTGAAACATCCGAGAAAACGGATTCCATAACAGTTGACAGTTGACCCCCGACATACTTATATACAACTAGCTGACCTGGACACACGTTGCTGTGACTAAATAAACACAAAGCCATCTACTGGATGGTTATTCAACCTTTATAACCACCGCCATCTTTGAGTTTATCGCGAACAGACAGACAGATGCCGCGGAGGACTTTAATTTATAATATGTAGAGAAGATGGTGCGACAGATTATAATAATGTACATCAAATTCTTGAGGTAACTAACGTATTTAAGTTGATAAGAATTAATACTGCATCCGTCTAAATAGCTTTTCAATTACCGTATTGTACGTGACCATTTTTTTAGAATATAAAATGGGTATAGTAAGCTTTCCCCAAAAGCCATCGCGGACTTTTTTTGTAGATCTATAAAGAGGAATATCCCACCATGCATTCATTGTTTTGTTATCTCAAAGGGATTGGGCAGCGTTTTCGATGAAAGCTACCAGGCGGCTTGAATTTTTCCGACACTTCTAACAATTATCGTTATATTTCAACCAATTTACACAAAACCTTGAAAAATTATATACCTTCCTCACGAATCACTCTATCTATTGGTGCAAACCGCATGAAAATCCGTTCAATAGTTTTTGCCGTGGAGGACTTTAATTTATAGTATGCAGTCGGTTTAGGAAAAATATGGTATACCTACTTACATAAAATATAACCAAGTGTATCCGAAGGAGTGTGCAGAGAGGATATACCGCCGAATAACAAAAGCATAAAACATATTTTCATTCAAATGCATCAAGGATAAAACTACTTATCTAAATACTGTATTTATAGTATAAGTATAAAAAATCGACACTGTAAATAATTTCGTTTAATATCCATACTAACTTATTATTAATGGTATTTTTGGAGACGATTTTAAGTTTAAATTGGTAAATAATGCAAAAAAAATAATATTTTTTTAATAAAATTGTATTTTCGGGGGGCCAAATGTTGAGTCACCAAAAATAATGGAAAAAAATAAATAGTAAAAAAGCATGCTGAAATAATAAAACTGAACAACTAAACATGAAACAATGTTATTAAACATGTAAGAGTAATATGTTAATTGAATTTGTATTTAATTCGGTTCTACGGAATGCATTTATTAATTTATTTTTTTTTATTTAAATTGAATTTAAAAAAATGAAACGTATAATAAAATAGAAGCTAAAACACTACGATAATAAAATAATAAGACAAATCATTAAACAAATATGTAGTATAATTTCGGGGGGCAACTGTTGGGGGACCAAATGTCGAGGGATACACTGTCAGGGGGTCAACTGTCAGGTCACCGAGAAAATGTTAATAATTAAAAAAATTTAAGCCCTTAATTTAGGGTCATAACGTAAGTTATAAGTTATTAAGTTAATAGATTAGTTTTCGGGGAGCAACTGTCGGGGATCAACTCTCCGGGGATCAACTGTCGGAGGATCAACTGTCGGGACACCGAGAAAACGTTACGTAATTTTAACAATTTTAAGCCGTTAGTTTAGTTTAGTGTCATAAGTCACAAGTACTTTGATAAGATACAGATATGAACACTAACATTTTATTGTCATCGGCCCTTTTGATGTGAAAAAGTAGAAAAATACGAGAGACGAATATGTTATGTATTATAACCCCACCTATCAAATAATATCGTATATATCACAAATTTGTCAAGTTGTTATTTATCTGAAAAAAACTTATATCTAATATATTACGCTTTGGTTCAATCAACTTTACAATATGCTATCATTAGCTGGGGATCCGCATACAAAACTAATCTTTCCCCAATTGAAGTTGTGCAGAGGCTAATAATTAAAATCATATTAAAAAAACCTTCTGACTACCCAACGGATCAATTATTTAAGGAATTCCAAGTACCTTCTTTCAAAGATCTGTACAATAGAAATGCATTGATTCAAATTATAAAAGAAAAGAAAAAGTATCAATTTATAACTGAAAACCGTACAAGACATAAATATATTTTTTCATGCCCAAAATTAAACACTTCCTACGCACAAAATTATTATACTTATCAAGGAAGACTTATTTTCAACCGACTACCGGGTGAAATTAGAAAAATTCATGATAAAATCCAATTAATAAACACTGTTAAAAAATATTTTAAAGATAATCTAAAAAAAAAAAGTTTCCGACTAATCTAATCTCAAGAATAACTTATAACTCAGTTTCCAAGTGATACTCCGTTCTTCAAATAAGTTAAATTTTGTTTTGTTTTAACAACTAATTATAATAATTCTAGATAAATTATCCAAATAGTTAAATTGTTTGAAAGTTGATAAATACTTATAATTACATAACACCAAACTTACAACTTATTGTTTTTTACATTTACATTGTAATTTGTGAACTTATAATATAATATAGCATTAAAAAATGTACACTACTCTTTCAGACACAAGCTAATGCTTCCATGGAAGAGTGGTATTAAGATATTTGAACATGAACATGTACGCAAACTATTACATCATAATATATAAATGTACATTATATTTTATATACTAAAAAATAAAATAAAAAATAAAAAAATAGTTTAGATAAATATTGAAGACAATATTAACGATTAGATTAGTAGCGACGTTTGATTGAAAAATATATTTTTTTGTTTTTAGTAGAAAAACAAATCATCGGACAGCAAAATGACATCGACATTTTTTACTGCAAATATTTAAGTATGATATATTTATTTTATTGCATTCCTTATTCTAATTACTTAGTTTATATACCGTAACATTATATAATAACTAGCTGGTTCCTGGCATGCGTTGCAATGCCATATATAAAGAAATAAATTGTTTCTCCCTGCATGTCCTTTCCCGTGCGTCCCGTTCCCCTCCCGCATCCTCTACCCTCCCGCGTTCCCCTTTTACCTTCCCCGATTCCCCTCTACCGCTCCCCCGTCCCACAAACCCCTCTCCCGCGTTCCACATATTCAGTCCTAGTACATTCCGTTTTCAAACAGCTCGCGTGCATCTATTACAATTTTTTATTCAAATTTTAATTTTTCGTATATTTCAAATATTCATTTTTGTATATATAAGAACAATCAATCTAATTTGGTACCTATTTAAATTATCTATAATTTAAAATATCCGTAGATAATTCTTTTCATACAATAAAACAACAGTTGCCTGCTTAATTCAATTTCATCAAACGCGCGAAGTGTTAAACGTGCGAAGTTAAAATAGCCGTTAAGTTTTCTAAAAGTATTCAATTTTCTGCGCAATTTTTTCAATTTTTTTTCCGTAAGGTCCTTATTTTATTTTTTATTTTTATTTTATTTTATTTAAGTATATAAAACAGGCATGGTGCCCAAAAAATTATATACATGTATGTTTAAACATAGTGATAACGAAAATACATAGTATCGAAAATGATAATATTAACATAGTGATTGTATAATAACAAATAAATGAAATGATAATAATAACAAAAGATAGTAACAAAAGTAATTAAGCTGAGGTGAATGACAAGTAGGAATGGGTAAAAGGTAAGTACGTGGTAGGTAAATGTTCATAAACAACATCTACAAAGTATTAGTCCTTCTACAAAGTATTAGAAAACTTTAATAAAAAGATGAATGAAATAGGTAAAGTCGCTCTGATGTTAACGCGTGACCAAGGGAAAAAGGGATGCATTTTTAAATATAAAGAAAGTCTATTATATTGTGACTATTGCATTAAAATATAAAAATTAGTATGTTGAAAAAAAAAACAATACAAAGTTACGAAATGTCGCTCTAAAACTTTAGATATCCTTAAAAAACACGAAAATGGTTTTAAGTTTATTGCATTGTCGTGCAAAGACTATTATTTCATTTAATTTCTAGTCTTTGTATTATACTAAAAATAAATTGAAAACAAAATATTCTTTCTAATCCTTCATTGTTTGTAGTAATTGAAGCGTTCGTATTTTTTTATCTGAAAAATTGTTTTCGTAAGTATTTATACCTAATTAATTACCTTTACACTAATTAAAAAAAATATTTATCTTTGTGATTTTTATCCAAGACACTATCTAGATTGCATTTAGTTCGGGTTTGAATCTTGCAACCATACATAAAGATAGCAGATAATAAAAATATGCATTGAGAAAATGAAGATAATGTTGGTAGTTCTTAATCGAAGTATGATACAATTAAAGTGCCGTACCCCCGCTCAAAAAGAAGATGGAGAGATATGTAATTACGAATGTTGGAGAGAGCGCGCTAATATTTAAAACGATAAAATTGAAACGAAAATTGTGAAAATGTTTAACAAAACACGACTCGTTTAAAATATACGTAGCAAAAATTTCGTGGGCAACATCTAGAATAGCATTTAAAGAAACACGGTGAATTTACATACATATAACTTCTAAATAAGTGAAATGAACGTGTTTATTTTAGTGATTTTTTCTATCGAGGGTATTTCATATAATTTGCGTTTCGGCGTGGAACCCGTCTAGATATTATCTTAAAAAATAACATATTTTTTAAGAGTTTTTGCAAAAGAGAAAACACTCTCGAGGGAACCGTCCATTTTTTGCTTCAAGGCCCTCCGAGCCGTTGAAGTTTGTGAGCCCTTTAGGGGCTCGTCAAACAAAAAGCTATCATGGACTGTACTGTCATCCGCGAAACAATGAATTGGTGCAAATGACAAAAGGTCGTTGATGTGCAATAAAAGCAAAGTCGAAAAGAGAACCGATCCCTGTGGGACGCCAGCATTTATCGAGTGTGAGGAAGAGGTGAAACCATCGGCTATCGTCTGAATCGACCTCAAAAAGTCGGCAATCCACGTACTCAAGGATGCGGGAATAATGTTTGCACCTAATTAACATTAGCATAATTTGACGTAAATAATAGTTCCATCGTTTTTTTACGTTAGGTATATAAAGGTATACTTTATACTTAAGTAGCAGACCCGGCCACACGTTGCTGTGGCTAACAAAACACAACTCAATTGCCCAACCTTTATAAAATCCACACCACCCGCTTGCCAGCTGCCCGCTGCCCACTGCCCGCAGCCCACTGCCCGCTGCCTGAATTGAATATTTGAATTTATCGGCTTTTCTCTACTATAATAAGCATGTATTATACATATAAACTAATTAACTCGCCACTAATTATACAATGCTTGCAATGCAACACTGGATATTTGAAAAGGGAAAATCTAATACCTACTTACTCTAGGACATCTATTTTCCAATTTCTTCCGTAGAACGAATTTCAAAAGTGACTATATACGAGTATAGTAAGGTCCGCCAGCCGTTTTAAATCGCACAAGAATACATATGTTATCTTTGAATTTCTCGGCTTTTCTCTAATATAATTTACATGTATTATACATATAAACATTCCTCTTCAATAACTCTATCTATTGGTGAAAACCGTATGAAAATCCGTTGCATAGTTTAAAAGATTAACGCGCACATACATTTTGAGCGACTTCATTTTATACTATGTAATGTAATGATGAAATGATGATTTAAAAAAATGTTTGTGCCTCCTCATTTTTTAAATTTTATAAAAAACATAAACCTATTAAAATCACACGTGAGTAGTGACCATCCAACATGATTTTTATCAGAACAACGATATTATTATCTTTACATATAGGTAAAGTATAGGTAGCTTTTGCTTTTCTTTGTAAACCTCTTGATCATATGAACGAATTGAAGAGTCCAAAGAAACCCTAATAATGCAATCGCGGAAAAGATTAAAATTTACATAAATATGGATTTCAGACATTTTAAACACTTTGCAGCCTTACTAAAAAAACGTTATCAAACTTTTATACAATTGGTAAACGACCGTGCATGTGAAAACCTTTCCAATTAAAAACTGACTTGAAAAAAACATTGTTCATGAAAAGATGTATACATTGTCTTTATGGCCAAAGGGGGTAGTTTATCTTTTGTACATACTTGATTTATTTATAATTTCTCAACGAATTTTGGGAATGTTTCAAGGTTTTTTTTTTACATTAACTCCACACAGGAGGCCCTGATGTAAATAATTTCCCTCAGGGCCTATGTCATCTGAGATGCTGTGTGGATGGGTTTTTTGAGGAGAGGAAGGAATAAACATTGGTCTTGAAAAGACCCATGTTGTAGGAAGGAGGAAACACAGAGGCCGGCAAATCGTTCCACAGCCGAGCTGTTGAACACAAGAACAAGTCGAAGAAGCGACCCGTTCTCATGTGACAAATGTCAACCGTGTACATATGCTGGGAACGCGTTTGGCGTATTTCCCGACTATGCACCGGTGCTGAAAGGATCAATGACACTAGTTCCTCGGAGCATCTTCCATTGTAATACCGGTAGAACAAGGATAGCATTCCCACCCGACGCCTGTTTTTTTTTTTTTTTTTTACACAGTAGGCCCTGAGGAAAATAATTTCCCTCAGGGCATATGATATCTTTGGGGATGCTGTGTGGAGGGTTTTTTTTAGGAAAGGAATAAGAGGAGAGTTCTGGGAAGGAAAAAGGTTTAAGAGGTGGGTAGAAATTTGGGGTTCAGTGTGTCCTGGTCATCCGCCTCCAAGACCTAGACAAACCTCACCCCATGAACCCGGGCACCTAAATCACCAAACGTAGCGATTCGCTACGTTTGGTGATCATTCACCCAATTGATCATTCGCTACTAGCGAACCACTTGGGGTGACCTATGGCAGAGGTGTTGGTTATCCGATAAAGGTTCCCGCCTCCCAAATTGAACTGTGCTCTAAATATTGCAATCCGTCTGTTAAGATGGGAGAATCTATCAAACGGACCGCCCGTTTCTGCACAGAGTCGAGCGTATTTTTCAGGTTTTTGGAGCTCCAGACCAAAGGTGGCTGCGAAATTCAACCGTGGGACGCACTTGTGATTTGTACAGGGTTAGCAGTTGTATGCTATGAGGTATTTTAAATGTCATATATATTTCTTGTTTTTGAAGATATCGTAAAAACAAATGGTATTTTAGAAACTAGGTAAAATAACCTTTTGTATTGTTATATTTGGCATAAACGTCGAAAAATTTCGGAAAATTCTAAATTATAAAAAACACCGCCATTTTATTTGGTGAATTTGCAATAAAACTATCACACACGCAGTCACAAGGAAAACAATAATTTGAACTAAGTATAACAATGATCTAGATAATTCTTATTGTAAATTGTGGCTGAGAGGACATGTCACAAGTTTCGCAACAGTAGTTTTATCACGTTTTCACACTACACAACTAGTTGCATACCACTGGTGGTGCCGTAATTTCTCGCTAGCGCGATCTAATTGTGTGGCATACAATTTACAACTAATGCGTGCAAGATGAAACTAGCAGTGCAACCTTTATCACGAAACTACTTGTGTGCAACTTATTGAGGAATATAAATTGGGCTTTAAGACTTTAAGGCAGGTCTATTTATTCTGACGTCGGAGGATGTACATATACGATGAAGAAGGTAAATAGTCAGTTTTTTTTGTATCGTTGTTGGAAAAGTGGTAAGTCAGTTCCTCCAAATGAAGTCAGTGGTTGAAGCAAAGAACTAAGAAAATTTGGAAAATAATAAAAAACTTAAAGATTTACAAACTCAACCATGCATAGAATTGCTAGTTGCTAGTTACAAACAATAACAAGACCGAAAAGATACTACTCCTATTTGACCCTTCATCGAGTACAATGTCTTAAATGGGTATTTCTCTACTAATTGGAAACTGGCCCATACAACACTGTCCCAAGCATATTTTTGTTAATAATTAAGAAAATATGTACATACGTGGAAAGGCATTAATATATTAAATATATATTTATATCAATCTCTCACATTTTCCTCTTTATTTATGAGTTATGGTAAATTTTATGAAAAATCTTGACAGGGGACTGTTTTATAATTCAGAGGAATGTTTATATGAAATAAAAAACATATTATCATTGAATATAAGCAATCATTCTTTATTTCTATTTATTATAACTTTTACCATCTCTATTATGGACTGATAAAACAACAATTTCTAAACAAATAAAACATTTTATGAACTTTCTTAATTCTACAGAACACTTGTATTAAACTTATTAAAACTCCTTAAGTAAACAATCTTTTCTTCACTCTTTATCGAGTTGTAAAATTTATACTACAACTAAGAAATTTGACTAAAACTTGCTCTCTAATGTCACAATCAACATTATGACTTGACAATAATACTCTAAAATATTTAACTTTTAATAGTAACCAGTTATAATTATATACAAAATTAGTCTTCATCAATATGAACTGCAATCAGTTCCAGAAAATATAAAAATTAACTTATTTCTCTAAAACCGCTACAGCTGATGGAAAGTAATAATAATATCTTTTCCCTTAGATTGGATCTGGATTTGGTAACTTTTCCAATATTTGTCCAAAAGAAACATCAGAAATATCATTTTCTTTAACTCTAAAAGTGTGACTTACCGTCACAAATTATCATAATAGGTTACCATTAGTTCACCTTCCTCATTATCTATTTGATTAATTACAGCAGAATATCGATATTCCACGTTTATTACTTTTAGCTATAGTTAATTCACCAAATTAATCAAAAGGCACCGGAAAATCTGATGTGGAACACACTGAATCAGGCATATTTTCCTTAACAAAAATATTTGTAACTTCTTTCAAAACTTTTTTCTTTGCGCGACAGGTAGAACAATGTTCTTCTGGGAGCCTTCTGCTCACCACTACTCATGTCCTTAACTAATTTTCTTGTGCCTTTTTCTTTCATTTTTTTTTCTGTGTGTCATTTTAAAGTCGTTGGTATCTCAAACGTGCAGCTTTGCATTTTTGTTCTAATATTTCTTCTCTTGTTTTCGCTGGCTTCTTTTTGGGTGGTATGATGGAGTATATTACCTGCTATAAAAATAGTATTAAATGATATGTTAGTATTGTGCAATATGGCAGGTAAAACTTGAAGATACCTAAAAAAACAGTCCCCTGTTGTATAGAACAGTCCCCTGTGACATAAAAATGACAGGGGACTGTGCCCAGGGGACTGTTATTTTTACATAGAAACTTTCCTAGCATAAAACCATTTTAAATCTATTCAAAATCAAGAAGCAAACGTGATTGCTTACTAGATAAGTAATTATTTAAAAAAAAATCGTAATTTTATTACTTAAAACTATAAGTAAAATGCTTACCAGGGGACTGTTCAACTAGCGGCCCAGACATGTAGTTCACTTACAAGCGCGGCTGTGAAACTGCATACGATGGCGTCAGCCCGCTTAGCTCTACAACCAAACGAACTTCACACCGATTTCGTTCTGTTTCACGAAATAAACGACCACGTCAATGCATGCTGCGATTTCGGTGCAATTTTCAAATTGTAACAGGGGACTGTTCAAAAAAATTGAGGACAACATTTGATAACTGTTTTTTTTAAATAAATTGTTATTTTAAAAATATGATTTGTGTATTGCAAAGATGCTTACTATATTCTAGTACTATTTATAAACTTTTAACTGACGCAGTGATGATACTGAAAATGAATATTTGTCATAAGACTTGTAATTTCGGAAATGGGACACGACAGGGGACTGTGAATTGGGGTGTTTGAAGTGCATTTAAATGAATATTACAATATTATACTACTGTATGAGCTATTGCAAGCCAAGAATAGCTAACATATTGTCGTTATCAATACAAAGAACTCGGTAATATTAAGATCTACTATGTAAAATTTACCTGGGACAGCGATTTTCCAATTAGTGGAGAAATGCCCAAATATACGTCAACTCCATCTAAAATTTAAGGTAACACTTTTCTTGAACAAACTTAACAGAAAAAACACTTACAACACAATCACCACAGATAACCAACCGAAACTACAATGTAATTTAACTACTCTTACATACTACGTCAGCACAAAGACAATTCATCTACCTAGCTCCTAAAATCTTCAACCTTCTCCCTGGTAACATAAAAACCGAATCCCAACTCCTTATTTTTAAAACACGAATAACGCTATGGATCCTTACAATTTGTCCTCTTTGATCCTTACGATTTGTCAATTTACTCCTTTGACACTTTGTACCGCCGCCCCGGGAACCATTTATTGGATAACCAACATATCTGTCATAGGTCACCCCAAATGGTTCGCTACGTTTGGTGACTTTGCAGGGGTACCCGGGTTCATGGGGTGAGGTTTGTCAAAATCTTGGCGGCGGATGCGTCTGCCCACCCACTGCATGGCAGGTCTGATCGGGAGAGATTGGTTGAGGGAGACCTTTTGACCTCTCCAGTAGGACTCTCTCGAAACATTGCCTTTCACTGCAGTGGTTGGGATAGATTCATACGTCCGTCGCTCCAGGACACATTGACCCCCAGTTTCCTATACCCAAAGATGACATAGGCCCTGAGGGGAATTATTTTCCTCAGGGCCTTCTGTGTTGAGCTAATGTAAAAAAAACGAGTGTGCTTTAGACCACACGACTGAAGTAAAACTTCACTAACTTATATCTCCCTCTCAACTTCCGTTCGCCTTGCTCGACCGTTCGCCTCGCCCGATCACACTTTTCATAACGCTCTCGTCACGCATTCACCAGCTTACCCCCCAAGTCAAGCGTGCGTAAAGAAGTTTTACTTCAAAAATCCTTACATCTACAAAACGCTTCTATCACAGTATCCAAACATTTACACTAAAACAACCAAATCTCCCTTCGTACATTTCCCACTTTATTCAATTTTCCTAATTTAATCACGATATAAAATATTTGTTACTTAATCTGATTTATGTAATCTAATAATTATTATCAAGCATATTTTGTATAATTTCAATCTGTTATCTTCACCCGTCATAACACAGGGACATCACTAGCATGGCGGGAGACGTAATTCTTAAAAATTCAGCAAATCTATAATTTGTTTGCACGAAATTAAAAAAAAAAAACATCTCAGGATTCTAAAACATCTAAGTAATACATTACCTCTTCTGCGTTGACATTAATTCAAATTATATACCTTTACCTACATACTTAGTAATGAGTAATGACAAATACACAATAGAAACAAGTCACTTTATTTCCATAGCTTCATAATTAAACTGTACATAATTATGGGTCGGGGTCGGGAGCATCCACGTCCAGCAAATTGTCCATATGTACGAGGGTCGATCAAAAATTACCCGTGTTTGAAGACCGGCGGCGTTTTTTATTTATTTTTTTATTTTATTTTTATATGAATACCGCACAAGAGTCCCCAACTGCTCCCGTCTGGAGCCAGTGAGATTGTGGCATCCCCAATTGGGGTATGTCTGAAGGTGGTGGAAAACGGAAGGAGACGAGGAAGAGGAAGGTGGGGAAGTACCTTGTTATTCAGATCTGGTCACCAATCACGGCTTAAGCCATTTCAAGCAACATAGCAATTTTGAATTGTGGTCGTACACCAGGGCGATACAGAGAGTGGCTTTCACTCTGGATCGTGCCGCAAATACATTATATATTATTTTTAATTAAGTAATTGTGAAGCACCACAAATTAATCAAATAACATTTATTTGCGCACGCCGGGTTTGAACCCGCGATCTTCTGATTGTGAGTCGTGAGTCTTACCCCGGGATCACGGAGGGCGTCGAGGGCTGAGGGAAGTTGATATTATCGTCGTGTATTGCCATCTGTCAAACGACACCGTACTAAATTTCAGACTTATTCATAGATTAGTTTTTTATTTGGCCGCCACTTCTATCACACGTGTTTCTTGATTCGTCACGCCCCTATCTACTATCCCCAGTTTACATATAATAATCGAGCATTGAATATGGAATAATCGCGTGGGGAGGTGAAACACTTTCAGCCAGCCATTCATCCATTTAGCAAAGGGACACAAAATAGTCATTATAGTTATTAGTTATACTCAAAGTTCCCATAATAACAAGCAGTGTAGATGTATCCAACAAATTTTAAGTATATAGGTACTAGATGTTCGACAAATTTACATAAAAACATTTTTAAATCATGTAAACAAAACTAGTCGATTTTAAAACCAAATAATTCGTAACACCTAAAACAAATACAACATTTGGACAAAAAACTGCAAATACATTGCCACTAAAATATGCAATAACCATTCCTGATATCCTGATAAAACAAGATAATCTAAAAAGATAAACAAATTTAAAATCTTGAATAAAAAATGGATAATAAACAAAGGTCGTACGATAATAATTTAGTCCCACCAAAATTTAAAATAAAAGTTATGTGATTCCATTATTTATCAATAACAATGCCTACTTAGTTTAATTCTGTAAAATACGTGTGCTTCCAACTTATCGAAATAATGTACCTATTGTTAAAATAAAATATTTATAAACTTGCCTGTCTCGACGCAGGACATCGCTTGTGAGATAGGCACATTTATATCTAAAACTTAATTGTATTCATGTACATGATAAATAAAATTGTTTTCCAGAGGGCTTTAGGATGGAGTCCCTGCTCAAGGACGAGCGCGTGCGCAGACAGGTTCAGGCTTCTGTACTTGGACTGGCTCTGCCTACCCTCTTCTTTCCTTTCTCTCCGCTCTGGAAGACCATCACGGCACTGTTGGTGGGGTACCTCGTCACGGGGAACAGACCGTACTGGATCTACGTGATATTCAAGACGTTACCCAGGGATTTGAAGTAAGTCTACTTTGATTCATTCCTATGTTGTACGGTATTCCTTAGGGTACTGTATTGGGTCCACTTTTATTTATTGTATCGTTTAAAACGCTATGTTTGGAATTATTGAAAGGAGCATATTTTGCTAAGTAAGACTACTCTAATTCATTCCTGTGTACGGTGTTATTTAGGGTACTGTATTGGGTCCACTTTTATTTATTGTATCTTTTAAAACGATTTGTTTGGAATTATTGAAAGGATACTGGGCATATTTTGCTAGCTGGGATTTGAAGTAAGTCTACTGTGATTAATTTCTGTGTTCTACGGTGTTCCATGGGGTACTGTATTGGGTCCACTTTTATTTATTGTATCTTTTAAAACGCTATGTTTGGAATTATTGAAAGGATTCAAGGCATATTTTGCTAGCTGGTATTTGAAGTACGACTACTCTAATTCATTCCTGCCTTGTACGGTGTTCCTCATGGTACTGTATTGGGTCCGCTTTTATTTATTATTTGCTTTAAAACGCCATTCCATTTGGGATTTTTGAAAGGTTATCTCACATATTATAAATTAAAGTCCTCCGCTGCGTCTGTCTGTTCGCGATGAACTCTAAAACTATTGAACGGATTTTCATGCGGTTTTCACAAATAGATAGAGTGATTCATGAGGAAGGTTTAGGTATATAAATTGTTAAGGTTTGAAATATATAATATATAAAGGAGAATGTCTGCATGTGGTGGTGACGAGCGGGCTGGCAAGTGTGGATTTGTTTGTAGGCAAAGGAAGGTCACTGTCTACATTTGATTTCGAAAACTCTGTGTATCGCCGGGGACTAGTTAGATAAATTTTGCTGATGATACAGTCTTAGATTGATTTTTTTAAAACTCGGCTCGTTTCAGCTTTTCATGCTGTGCAATATTCAAAATTGAGCTCGTTGTCGATTTGACGGTTATCAAATATAATATGAGTTTGAAATATCAAAAGCTTAAAAATATCCCACGGAAAAAACATCCTCCAACAAAATATCTATTAAACCTAACCTAACCTAATTTAACCTAACCCAACCTTAGTTTTTCAACAATAATTTATTGTCTTTACAGGTTGTCTGTATTCTTTTTGTCCCATTTTTTTGTTGGGTTAGGTTAGATTGGTTTAGGTTAGGTTAGGTTTTAGTAGATATTTTGTTGGGAGATTTTTTTTTTTTTTTTTTTACATGAGCTCCACACAGGAGGCCCTGAGGAAAATAATTTTCCTCAGGGCCTATGTCATCTTTGGGGATGCTGTGTGTAGGGTTTTTTTAAGGAAAGGAAGGAGAGGAGAGTTCTGGGAAGGAAAAGGGTTTAAGGGGTGGGTAGGAATCTGGGGTTCAGTATGTCCTGGTCATCCGCCTCCAAGACCTAGACAAACCTCACCCCATGAACCCGGGCACCCCTGCTAAATCACCAAACGTAGCGAACCACTTGGGGTGATCTGTGGCAGAGGTGTTGGTTATCCAATAAAGGTTCCCGGGGCGGCGGTACCCATTCCCGCCTCCCAAATGATGTTTTGTCCGTAGGATATTTTATTAGGGGGTATTTTGTGGCAGGAAGAAAAGTCGCGGAACCATTTCTGATTTCCATTTTGCACTCAATCTGCAATATTTTTTAACACATAATTAAAATGCGTAAATTATCATTATTTTTTAACTTTATTTATCCTTGTGTGATAAGATTGTATAATATCATAACATATTTTTCATTTGATCTTATTTGCATTAATTATCAATTATTGTAATTTCAAAATTATTATAATTTGTCATCTTAAAATCGTATTTGATGTATTGCTAAAGACAAGTATAGATTGAACTAAGGATAAAAGAAATCGATGGGCAAATTGAGGAGCGTTTTCACAGAGATAAATGTATTTTTTTATTCACTAATAAGTAATCATTATTTTGATGGCAGCTTGATTTGCATTCGATTAACTATTAGACATGAAACAAGATGATTTTTTTTAAATGTGAAACCGCATTAGTCCCAACTGCTCCCAACCATCTGGAGACAGTGAGACTATGGCAACCCCAATTAGGGTAAGCTGTGAAGCTGAAAGTAGTTGGGAGGGGAATGAGATGTGGAAGAGGAAGGTGGGGAAGTACCTGACTATTCAGATATGATCACCAAACACGACCAAAGCCATTTTAAGCAATGTTACAATTCTGAATGGTGATCTTGCACGAGGGTGATACTGAGAGTATCTTTAACGCTGTAACATGCCGCAAATATATCACATATTATTTTTAAATGAGTACCTAATTTGTGAAACGACACAATTTAATTAAATATACTAGCCTACGAGAGAGCCTTACATTACTTTTATAATAATTTAAAAGGTATAATTAAATAAAATAAAAACAATATTTACGAAAAGCCATCTTTATTTAAAAAGAAGGCGAAAATGAAGAGTTTTTATTATAAAGAATATAATATTTTTTTAGAGAAAATTATTTTAATTACCTATCATTTTCAAAATAGAATAATTTTTAAAATCTAGAAAATATTTGAAAATATTCGCCATGTGAAAAATATTAAAATAAAATATCTGATACATAGATTAAATTATAATGCAATGACCATAATATGCAAAAACAAAAAATATGTTAGTCAAAACTAAAAATAAAGAAGTAAGTAATTAATAAAATAAAATATTTTTTTTGTTTAAAACCACGATATTTATTAATTTACTAGCTGGTACCCGGCATGCGTTGCTATGCCATTTAATAAAGAAATTGTTTCTACCTGTGTGTCCTTTCCCATTTGTCCCGTTCTCCTTCCGCGTCCCCTTCACCTCTCGCGTTCCCACTCAGCCTCCTCCACCTTCTCTCCCCCCACGCCACTCCCCCCTTCCCCCGTCCCGCGAACCCCTCTCCCGAGTTCCCCTCCCCCTGCCCCGAGTTCCCCTCCCCCTCCCCCTTCTGCATTCCATACATTCATTCCCGATTCAGTTTTCAAACAGCTCGCGTGCCATCTATTGCATTTTTATACAAATTTCATAATGCCAGCGCTCACCAGTAGTTATGTACAAACCTTGTTCTGACAATAACGAACACAAGAAAAAAGAATTATCCAATTTGGTGCAGTCGTTCGGAAGTTATGCGCGTACATACATTTCAGCGTTTCATTTTTATTTATATAGATAGATATAGATAGATAGATAGATAGATAAACCGACCAGTTTCGCTTAACTTTTTAAGCATCTTCAGGGTACAAATTAATACTATTAATAGTATTAATTAACCCTGAAGGTGCTTAAGTTAAGCACAACCGGTCGGTTCATAAATTAATAAATATCGTGGTTTTAAACAAAAAAGTATTTTATTTTATTAAATATGTCAAACCACAAAGTGATTGCTTTCTACAATAATAAAAAAGTCATTGTCATTTGAATTGTAGCTATTATGGTAGACTGCGAGTTGTAAGTAGACTGCAAACGCGGTAAAATAAATAAATATTAATGATCACTGATAGAGAAAGAAAAATAGACGATTAAGTCTACTATCTATTTATATTTATGTATATTGTGATAACGGTAGTGGCCCTTATCTTACTATCGCCTGTTATGCATTACTATTAAGGTCGGAGAACGTCCGAATGATATTTTAATCTTTGATCGACGTCGGTGACCGATACGAAGTTCAAAGAGAGTTTTTAGAGTGTCAGACTCTAAAAGCCTACAAGATCTAGTTCAGATAAAACAGGGCTGTAACAAACCATATTTTATTAATGAAATATGCAGATATCCGAACTTACTCGTATATTGATTAGTTCTTCGATCTCGAATACTTTCTCATTACCGCATCGCTTCGTCTCTTACCAATATTAGGGATGCTATTGGTTATTTTTTTCAGGTTTAAGACGACAAAATATATTATATATTAAGACCCTAAAATATATTCAGAATCTAAACGAAATAAGTAAAGAAGCCGTGAATACAAATTGCGACTCGCGACCCGTGCACTGGAAGAAAAGAAGAAGATAAATAATGTGGGAATCTTAGCGACGTTAGTGAAGAAAGCGTGTAAATATACGCAGCGGCACGGCGTATTGTACGAACGTAAGGTCGAATTCACCCTAGCAGGCCTGGAGATTCGACCTTTCTGCCGCGTTCATTTTAATTAATTCTGAAGAACGTGTTACAAATATTTAAAACGTGTCTCCATGTTGTCCTCCCGAAGTTATTAATTCACCGTCTAGAAAAATAAAATCTGGGGCTTACCGCTAACTTTACAGTTGATAAAACGGGTTATAAAGTTTTGAAATCGTTGTACGTAAAATATGTTAACGGTAAGGTACTGTTTTTATTAATCTAATATATAAATAACTCGCATTTCTTGTGCGGCATGGAAATAAAAAAGTTATTATACTTACGGATTCGCAAATGATTAAAATGTGAGTTTTGAGCGAAAAAAAATTATTAGCTTTGTGTATCGCCTAAATGATGTGATCCCCGGAATCTGTGACGACGAAGCTGAAGGACATGCTTTAGCTCTAGAGAACAAGTTACTTCCCATAAACAAAATTTTCAGCAACCATTATTATAAATTCATGATGAAAGAGGAAGGGGCCTTTTTGGCCCAGAGCTCTATATGCCAATATTTCAAAAAGTTTTAAAAAAAGTTACTTCCCGGTGCCTACCGTACTACTTCAAGTAAACCTCTAATAGAACTAACCAAAGAGACGCTTCGTAAAATGTTTGTTTAGGAGTTCAGCTAACCTAACTTATTTATTAATTTTATTTTAGTAATTTGTACATTACAAGTTTACAAATTTCTAATTAATTATAATATTTCATATTGCAAACTAAATTTTATGTAATTTTATGTAGCTCCTACAATACGTCTTGAACTTTCCAACTGGTGTGGACTTCAAAGTCTCTGGTAGCTTGTTATACAACTTCATCCCCTTGTACTGCAAACTGTTCTGCGTATTCGTCTTATCCTTTTTTTGAAGCCTGATTTCTTTGCATGTTCTTGTGTTATGTCTGTGAATGTCCTTGTTGAATACAATTTTATTTGAAAAGTATTTTGGTAAAATGTTGTTAATTATTATTTTATGCATAAATATCATCGTATTCAAGGTCAGCATCTGTTTCACGGTTAGCCGATTCAGTAATAACTAACTAACCATCACGCTGTTTCTCCGCAGGGGTAGGCAGATAGGATGGACCGCCAAACAACTCGATGTTAGCACACCCTCTGTGCCTCACTCACTTTCATACGCCGTCTCATACATACTCTTCTATTATTCTGACTTTTGACATGGCCCGACTCAAGTATCTGATTCACTTGATCGTGCCATGTCTTCCTCGGGCCTCCCCGACTTCTCCTACCATTCACATTTGCGTCATATATTCTTCTTACACTACTTTCTTCGTTCATTCGCTCTACCATGCCCAAACCATCTGAGGGTCCCTTTCTTAATCTTACTCATTATGCTTACATCAGACATACATTCTTTGCGGATATCTACTTTTCTCACACGATCATAATGGTTTTACCACACATACGCCTCAGGGATCTCATTTCAACAGCATTCAGTTTATTTTCATCCTTCCTCTACCAGTTCCATGCCTCACTGCCATACATCAGAGAAGGTACCAGGACTCCATTGCGGACTGCTAGCTTCGCTTCTTTTGACATTTTTTTTATTAGCGCCAACGGCATTCAGTCCTCCATTAATGGAGTTACCGGTATTCACCCTTCTTTCAATATCCCATCTATCGTAAACATACCCAGATACACAAAAACGTCCACCTGCTCCAAGTATTCATCATTCAAAACTATATTGCATACTGTTTTCGTACTGTCTCTTTCAAACACCGTGACCTTAGACTTACTTACATTCTTTTTTTGTATTTCTTGGGCACTGACTATGTAACAATTTCTAGTCATTTTTGTTTTGAAAAGTTTTATTTTTCGATGTACATTTGTTACTTTTAATAAAATTAAAAGTAATAAAATTAAAAGTAACAAATGTACATCGAAAAATAAAACTTTTCAAAAAAAAATTACTTACATTCATTATTAACTCATTCTTCATACATACAGCCAAGGGCGGATCCAGCTTTGGCGCCAGGGGGGGTCACATAGCGCCAGGGGGGGTCACATAGTCGTGGTCAAGTCACAAGAAGTTATAATTTAATTTTGATAATAATAGATATAAGTAAAAAGTAGGTCCACCTAGGTCCTGAACCCAGCCCAGGGGGGGGGGGGGGTCATGACCCCCATGACCCCCTCCCCTGGATCCGCCCTTGCATACAGCTAACCTAGAAGGAGAAAATACTCGTTATTTATTTATTATTTTATTTATTTCATAAATTTTTTTATTAGTTACAGATAATATATGTTTTTTTGGCTACCACACTAGGCAATGCCCGTGTTGTGGTAGTCGTACATTTAATATTTTAAATACCATTTAATAAATATTGTTTTTTTAAAACAGATGATTAAACATGCTAAATAAAAATTAAGAAATACTTAAAAGTAAGTGAAAAATAAAGAGAAGAAAATCTAATAATAAAGATTAAGTGTTAAGAGGACATTACCAGAGAAAACCGGAAATACGTCATTTTCAAAAAAGTTTTTAGACGTATTGACTCTTTTCCACAAAAAATTATAAATGGATTTCGAAAGATTGTTCTTTTATCTAGCATTCGTATGTAATAAATTTTGAGAAATATTTTTAATTTTTAGTATAATAAGGTTATTCCATAGGTCGTTGGCATATTTGTCCACTTTTCAAAAAAGTTTTTGTATCATACCACACCCATTTCAAATAATAAAATCATGCAGTAAAATAAATCAATACATTTTCTAGCAAACGCATGTTTTAGAATTTTAATTTTAGTTTCAATAAAATCATTAAAAAATATGTACGTACATGTGTTTCTTGGCGAAAATTGGTCCGTTTGTGTATTTATTTGCGCACTTACAAACTAATATATTTCAGATTTTTTTAACATTCTTATTAAATTTAGACATTATTGAAAAATGATAAATATCTACTTATAATCAAAAAATAACTACAAAAAGTACATTATTTTAATAGTTTTATCATCACGCCTTTCAGCATTTTTGGATGAAGGTATAAATTAAAGATAATTTGAATTGAAATAAAATCGATATTGAGTTATAATTTAAAAAAGCTGGTACGGAGAATAATTAATCTTTCTCATTGTAACCGCCCTGCACGATCGTAAGAACAACTTTCGACGAAATGTGGATTTTCGTCCGCTGGCTGGTTAAACGCTCTTAAGAACTCAAGTGTTTCATACAAACATATAAATTAAAACATATAGGTATATAAATTAAAATTAAAACATTAATAAAATTAAGTAAAAAAAATAATATTTTAAAGAAAAATAGAAATAAAAATGGAAATACAAAATTTTGAAATGCATAAATTAATAATTAAAATGTATTGTTAAGAACTCATGTACTCTTTGAAGTACGCTCGTCCCTCTCCAATCCAATGTTGTACACGTGCTATAAAAAGAGAATTAGAATTACTTGACTTTATGTCAGTACTTAGAGCATTATATATTTTAGGAGCGATGAACCAGAATTGTCGTTGAGCGAATGAGGTATTAGTTTTTGGGACCACGCAACTCAGGCTTGATGAAAAGCGTTGAAACCCTTTTGTTAAAATGAAAGGTTGAGTGAACATTTAGGTTTCCTTCGGGAGGATCGACACACCTGTTTCTCAGTGCACTGCCTTGCTATTGTTTAACTGATAAAAATACCTGTCATACTTGCAAGTTAATTGTACCCAAAACAAAGACTACATAATTGTGTTTTCCATTGCAATTGTGCATTTTTTTAATAATCCAGTTACAGGATTTGATAAATTTGATAAACAAATTCATAAAACTTTGGTCCATACGCAGTATGATAAAGATTTGCAGAGTCAGTCCCAAAAAGTGATTGGAACACCTTTATTCTAACCCTTGTTATGTTTTTATTTTTAATAATGATGCTATGCACTTGGGAGTGGTCTCATTCGACTTAGCACGAATGAAAACATAGTAATCGATACCTCACTCGACCTAGTTTGTAAAAATGTAACTAAGTAACCATCACGCCGTTTACGGCAGGGGTAGGCCAAGAGGACGGACCGCCAAACAACTCGGTCTTGGCACACTCCTTGCCTCGTTCACATTCATACATGCTCTTCTATTATTCCGATTCTTCACATGGCCCGACTCAAGTATCTGATTCACTTGGTCGAGCTATGTCTTCCTCGGGCATCCCCGACTTCTTCTGCCATACTCCTTTCCTCGTTCATTCGCTCTGCATGCCCAAACCATCACTTTCTTAATCTTACTCATTACGCTTACACCAACATTGCATTCTTCGCGGATCTCCATGTTTCTATCGTTTTACCATACGTCATACGCCTCAGGGATCTCATTTCTATAACATTCAGTCTAATTTCATCGTTCCTCTGCCTGTCCCACGTCTCACTGCCATACATCAGGGTAGGTACCAGCACTGCATTATGGACGGCTAACATCGCTTCTTTGGACATTTTTTTTTCCTGGCGCCAACGGCGTTCAGTCCTTCATTACTGGAATTGTCTACATTTACCCTTCTTTCTATATCTCTATCAGCCTTCCCAAGCATAAATTCATGCACCTGCTCCAAGTATTCATCATTCACAACTATGTTGTACATTGTTTTCACACTCTCTCTTTCAAATACCATGACTTTAGACAATACTTACATTCATCATTAACTCATTCTTAATACACACTTCGTTCATCCTAGACACGAGAGCCCGTAGATCTTCCATACTGTTAGAAATCACCACCGCATCATCAGCATACAACAGGCAATACACTTTCAGATTACTAAATTTCGCGCCCAATCCCATCTCTTCCAATTCTTGCATACAATTATCCATGTATAGGTTGAATAACCATGG
Organism: Limnephilus marmoratus; assembly: GCA_917880885.1. Classification (NCBI taxonomy): domain Eukaryota; kingdom Metazoa; phylum Arthropoda; class Insecta; order Trichoptera; family Limnephilidae; genus Limnephilus; species Limnephilus marmoratus. Next base: position 44,171,425 of record OU862928.1, on the reverse strand, counting down.
CGACATTACGCAGCCTTGTTGAACACCTTTTGTGATGTCAAACCATCCCGTAAAATCGCCGTTCATCCTAATACATGCAACGCTTCCCTCATACAGAGACACAATAACCTGTATGAAGCCTGTAAAATTATATGTTTTTCAAAATCCTTTTTCCGATTTTTCCGACAGATTTGATAAAGATAAAGTCTTTAAAAAAATCTGACCCATTTTCCTAAGAATTTTACAATTTTCCCAGCAGAAATATATTCAGAAAATTAAAATTTTCCAGTTTATGTAAAAGTAAAAATAAAAACGTCCAATGGCATGACAGTTAGTTAGTAGAATGAACTTGACTGATTCACACCACGTCATCAAAAAACAATAAAAATTCATACAGTTTTAGATTATGCGTGAATTCATAAGTTGGTATCTGACCCTGGAAGGTCAGTTCTTGAAGTAATTGTGCTAATTATAAGGCAATAAAATTACAATGAGTTAGAGTACTTGCGTTGTCAAGCTAAGTCCTGTAGGCAGGTATAGTATACGTTAAACTTTAAGACCGGCCTGAGCACAGCACATTCATGTTTGTGCAGATACCGACTTTACAATGGACGTAAGCGAAAGGGAAAGATGCCAAAAAACATATGTGCGACAGAGAAAGGTGTTGGCGGGGGTCATACCACTGTTTCGTTCTGAAATTCGACGATTGTGATGATTTTCGTCAGGCCGGTCTTAAAGTTTGGCGTGTACTATACTTACCGTGGTGCCATAGGTCACCATAAGAGGTTCGCTACGTTTGGTGACTTAGCAGGGATACCCGGGTTCTTGGGGTGAGGTTTATCTAGAACTTGGTGGCGGATGATCTGGATACAGTAAACCCCAGATTCCTATTCACCCATCATACCTCTTTCCTTCCAAGAACTTTCTGTCCTTTTTTTCCTTAAAAAGACCCTCCACACAGCATTCCCGAAGATGATATAGGCCCTGAAGGGAATGGCCTCCTGTGTGGTTTTAATGTAAAAAAAAAAACTATGATTATCGGCAGTTTCAATAATACTTCGGTTCGTCTAGATTACGAGACGTGTTTATTATCGTGTTATTTACAATGAACATCTTACTGGACTTAACGTCCGTTCTGATATGTGTTAATCTGGAGCTGGGGAAATAGTCACTGAAGGAGCCCATCTATAGATCGAATATGGTCGGCAATCTCCGTAACCGCTCGGGTATTAAACCCGAATGAGCGACAATTGTCTCTCATATAGTACAACTTACTGATCTCTGTTGGAACTCGCAATATTATTATATCGCAGTTTGTATTTATCTTAACAAAGGAAGCATTATGAAGGTCGACAATTGGAATCAGAAATCCAGTAAAGATAACGCCCCCGCGATTAAAAAATACCTTTGAAACCATAACTGCTTGGTTTCAAATACCAAACTTTTGATAAGACCTCAGAATATTTTGATTTACGACGTGTTTTTTTTTTTTTTTTTTTTTTTTTTTTTTTTTTTTTTTTTTTTTTTTTTTTTAATTGAAAGAATAGATATACATATTAAAATTAACAAACAAGTCCTGCTAAGCCAATTGAATTGGCTTGTCAGCAGGTGCTTATATTTTAGTTACATATAGATTTTTTACATTTAAAATTTACATCTTATATCTACAGATTCAACATTATTTTTATACATATCAATATCAATATAATTTTTTTTTCTGATAACCAATTTTTCACCATATATTTAACCTTATTCATAGAATTACATTTCTTTATATTGTCAGGTAATAAATTAAATATCTTCGATACGATGTATTCAAACGTTCTCTGTCCGTACTTATTGTTAAATTTCGGAACTATTAACCCGTCGTTGCGCGTGAATCTAGTGCTGTATTTATGTTCTAATTTCTCTTTATGCTGCGGGGTAAATATATGTTGAATTATAATTTTGTGCCATAGTATTTCTTTAACAGGTAAAATTTTGGCATTCTGAAACAGCAACGGTGTATCATGTCTCTGTTTGAAAATATTAGGGACGACTAATAATTTTACAATTGCGTATTGTACAACTTGTACTTGTTTCAGATTGGTTGTAGAAGTATTTCCCCATATTGTTAATCCATATCTTAGGGAACGTACCCATACTACGTGACCAACTTTTTGCAATTTTTAACCCCCCCCCCCCCCCGGTGACCAAAATCCTAAGCAACCCGCCGCTCATTTGTATGGAGCGTGACATTTCGAAGACCCCCCCCCCCCTAAACGTGTCACGTAGTATGGGTACGTTCCCTTATAATAGATTCTGCCAGTGACATATAAATTATTTTAAGTGTTTCAATTGAAAGAAAAAAATTTAATGTGTACATTCTGCCAGCAATTGATCTGAGTCTTTTACAGGTTTTTTTAATATGTTTGTCCCATTTAAAAAAACAATCTACTGTGACACCAAGATACACGTATTCCGTAACTAATTCTAAGCTTTCACATTTACAATGAGTTGGAATATTTTTATGGATGCAATTAAAATCGTGAGAAATAATATTAGGATTAAATAGAAATTTGGCATTAGGTGATCTTATATGCATTACTTTGGTTTTTTTAGCATTTATTAATAGTCCTGCATCATGTGACCATTTACAAAATTGATTGAAGTCAATTTGCATGAGTTCAATTGCAATTTTTAGATCTTTATGTGATATGACCAATGCCGTATCATCTGCGAATACAAAATGTTTAACAAAAGAGAAAAGTTTTTTCATTATAGTTACATAAATTATATATAGTGTAGGCCCCAATATGGAACCTTGTGGAACTCCTGCAGATACATTTTTTGTTTTACTAAAAGTATTATTTATTTTGGTACATATTAAGAACATTACTAACATTGACAAGGCGTCACTTTATTTGGATTAGGTTCTTACTTCGTTTTACCTTATTCTGAGATATGAGGTGTCCAAAGACGATTTCTCATTATCTATCTACTACCAATTTTCGGCTTTCAGGTTGAATCTTGTGTAAAGTATTTTAATTGAACGTATTTTTAGAAAAATATTTAAATAGGACGTAAACTTACCTTTTTAGAACATACCTAAATTTGCAATAGAACCATATGCAACCAGCTAGGGCACTTCATTTAATTGCTTCATTGTACAAACTTTTAATAATTAATTCTTTTTTACATTAACTCCACATAGGAGGCCCTGAGGAAAATAATTTCCCTCAGGGCCTATGTCATCTGAGATGCTGTGTGGAGGGTCTTTTTGAGGAGAGAAAGTAATGAATATTGGTCTTGAATAGACCCATGTTGTAGGAAGGAGGAAGTTACTCGTTCTCATGTGACAAATGTCAACCGTGTACATATGTTGGGCACGCATTTGGCGTGATTACCGACTATGCACTGGTGCCGAAAGGATCGATGACGCTAGTTCCTCGGAGCATCTTCCACTGTAATACCGGTAGAACAAGGATAGCATTCCTTCCCGACGCCTGTACTCTAAAGATTGCAATCAGTCTGTTAAATTTCAGGTATGTTGGGGCTCCAGACCAGAGGTGGCTGCCAAATTCAACCGTGGGGCGCACTTGTGATTTGTACAGGGTTAGCAGTTGTGTACTATCTGCAGTATCTGCGGGCCCTGTACAGTACGCCCAGTTTTTGAGAGGCTAACTTAACTCTGACTTCGATGGAGCCCCCATACCTGAGATGGTCACTTAGAGTTACACCAAGCATATCAATGGAGGTCCTGTTCGGAAGATTGCTTCCGTTGAAGAAGACTAGATTTTCGTTTCGATCACTTTTAAACGTAATCAGAAATGATTGGGTCTTTGAAACATTTAATTCATCGATATTATTTTTACCCCAAGAGAAAACACTCCCGAGGTAACCGTCCATTCTTTGCTTTAATTACATATCTATACTTTGGCAATACTTTGACTAAAATTGTTAAATAGATCACGAAAATTTGTCGTTGCAAACTTAGAAACCTTAAAACACGTAAAGCGAATTTAGAACACTTATCAAACAAAGTGGCGAACCATATTGCGCCTCGTAATAGGGGTCAACTGTCAGATACAAACATTGTAAAATGATGTTAGAACTTTGTCATACATATCTACGAAAATACAACACAGATGACTCTGAAAATTATTTTGGGTTTAGCAAATGAGCAAAAGAAAGTTCATTTTTGAAAAAAAAATGCCAGTTAGAACCCTATCCAAATGAGGTGACGAAATGTCTTTGGATTCCAAATTCCTTATAGTTTTAAGCGGTGGAGTGTGGTATGATCCGCTATTGGCATGTTTCTTGTTTATTGGTTTTGTGTTTTTTTACCTTCAAGTTATAAACGAAAATAATTCATATTAAAAAAAAATTCAACTCACACATAACTTGTGATAGTAGTAACCTGTTTCTCGTACTCAGAAAAAGGTATTCATGTTGTTTATATGTGTGAGGAAGTGTATGTATATATTTGTTTGTGTGGTGGTATATACACAGGGTGTTAAGGGACGTACTTGACTTACTTTAATAAAAAAATATTTTGACCTCCGGCGACTTTTTGATGACTTTTTTTTTACGATTTTTATTTCTTCAAAATTAAACAAAAACAAATTTCTTCCGCATGTAGTCACTGGTCACTCAGCCGAGTAACCGAATAACCCCTTATCCTGCTTCCAACTGTCCAGTATCTACCATTTTTTATGTTATTAAAAAAACATCAAAAATGTCTCCGGAGATCAAAATTTCATTTACATGTTTTACTCCAAATAATGTAGGAATCACTGGTTAAAGTAAGTCAAGCACGTCCCTTAACATCCTGCAAATATGTACATGCGTATATATATGTATGTATTCAAGAACGTAGGTGCGTAAGTATATGGGTATGTATATGTATGTGTATGTTTATGTCTGAATAGATGTGTGCACCTTTGTATACGTGTGTGCTTGCATGACTTACTGAAGAAAGTTTTTGCTTTGTTTTAATGTAATGCTTACGCACTTCTTTTTTTCCTTTCTCTTTTCTACTTTTTATTATATCTCCCATCATTATATACTAGTACCATAAATTTACTCTAAACTTCATATAAAGTACCTATACTCCATTAGTCACCATGAAACAGGAACGCCTAGTAAGGTGATTTAATGTATCTGCTCTATGTAATTGTTTTAATTATGTAACATTTACTACATAAATAAATAAAACAGTAATCATCTATGATCTGCATTATAAAACCACAAATCAATCATTCAAACGGATAATTAATGACCTACATAAAATAATGTAAAAAATTACTATCTTAAACGATTTACGATTATTTTTTTCCGCATAGTTTTTTTGTATCTAGTCTAATCTTCTTTTATACAGTGTGTTAAGGGACGTACTTGACTTACTTTAACCAGTGATTCCTGACATTATTTGGAGTAAAAAATGCAAATGAAATTTTGGTCTCCGGTGACATTTTTGATGTTTTTTTTTTCTACAAAAACATATAAAAATAATAGGTGCCGGACAGTTGGAGTCGCGATGAGGGGTTGGTCGGCAACTCGGCTGAGTGACCAGTGAAGACATGCAGAAAAAAAAAAAAAATTTCAATTTGAAGAAAAAAATTTTGAAAAAAAAATAGTCATCTAAAAAAGTCACCGGAGACCAAAATTTCATTTACATTTTTTACTACAAATAATGTCAGGAATCACTGGTTAAAGTAAGTCAAGTACGTCCCTTAACACCCTGTATAAAAACTAGCTGACCGGGAAAAAGTTGTTCTGCCATATAAATTATTATATATGTTAAATAGAAAATAACGAATGTTATTGCAAGTGTGTGGGGATGGGATCTATGACAGAAAGAGGAATGAAGCGCTGTAGACGATGACCGCCGATAAAAACAAAAAAAACGCCAACTAAAGTAGGAAAATGAAATAAAGAAAATCAATATGAATTTCGAAGATCAATTGAGTCAATTATGATATTTATCAATCATGATATTTTTTGTCAGTACGTCTTTAGCCAACACAAATAAGCTCGATGGTTTGCCCACGCGAGAACATGATGCCGAATGAAATATCAAAATGACGCGACGCTTCTCGTGAATGTCTTGCGCATGTGTGGATGAAAGTTCGATGAGGCGAACGTAGCGCCATCTGTTCTTCAACAACATAAATAATTTCGTTCTGTTTGAAATACAAAAATACTAATATCACGATTAAAAATGGGTGGGTGGGGTTAGGAGGGTTAAAATTTGGGGTTATAGGTATTTTTTATGCCAAATAAAAAAAAAAAAAAAATTGTCAATAAAATAGTTTTTTTCTGGATAGGGACACCCTAATCACCTAGCGGTATGAAATATACTTTAAAACCTTTTGTCATACCTACCAAATGTCCATGACAAATTTCATAAAAATCGGTCAAGCCGTTTCGGAGGAGTGCGACCACAAACACAGTGACACGAGAGAGATATGATGAACGTTTCATTGTTTGTTACGTATGCCTTAAAATTATAAAAAAACTACACTTTTCAAATTACACCGAATCTTTAAACTTTCACAACTTCAACTCCCTTTATACAAGAAGTTAATTTTTTTACAAAACCTTATTATTTAAAATTCTGAATAATGGCCTGGACTCGCCAAAGCTTACCAACTTAATAAAAAATCATATTCCGACAAGATCAACAAGACAATCCAATTTATTTCATTTGCCCACATGTCGAAGTAACATTAGAAAAAAAATGCCCAATTACCCGTATATGTGCGCAATATAATACAATATTTTACAATATAGATATTTTGAACAATAGCCTTCAGAAATATCGAATAGAAGTAACGCGTACGATCAAAAATTAATACAAGAGTGTGGAATGTAACGGGAACATCTCCTATCCTTATCCTATTTTCCTCTACCTCTAGTCCTTACCAAAAAAATAATTTTAAGATATAATAAAACTCCATCTCCAAGTAACTTTCATAGGAGACCTTTTTGGCTTGACTTAATTTAACTTTGTATATATGTATCTCTATATTTTATGTATAAGCTGTTTGTCTCTTACAAATAAATAAAAAAAATAAAGTTTGATTTGTGGAAGAACGTTGTATAATGCGAAATCAAGGAGCATGGTTTAATTCTTGGGAATAAATGGAGAAAACGAACATCTTATGGCTTCTTGAAATCCAAGATGCTGAGGGATGCATCAAGGGGCAATAACCAGACAAAACCGGAAATATATCATTTTTAAATTAAATTTTAGATGTATTCACTCTTTTCCACATAAAATTATAAATTGATTTAGAAAGACTGTTCTTTTATCTAGTAAAGCTGTTTTAAATTTTGAGAAAATATGTTTATTTTTAGTACAATAAGGTTTTACCGTAGGTCGTTGGCAAAATTGTTAAATTTTAAAACAAAATTTTGTATTATACAACACACATTCAAATCATATAATCATGCAATAAAATAAATCAATTGGGAAAGCAACTTTTCAGAATTTTAATTTTAGTTTAAATAAAAACATTAAAAAAAATATCCGCGCCCTTGTGACGAAAATACTTCAGTTTATCTATTTATTTACGGTCTTACAAACTAATGTATTTAAAAAATATTCTTATTTTGCTTAGACATTACTGAAAAATAATAAATAAATAGGTTCAAAAAATAATTACATGATTTAAAAGTTTTATCATCACGAGTTTGAGCATTTTTGAATGTAGGTATTTATATTATAGAAATTAAAATTGATATAGAGTTATTATGTTAAATTGCTGGTATGGAGAATACTTAATCTTTCTCATCGGAACCGCCCTGTATAGTTGCAAGAGTACGATCGCAAGATCATTGTTCGACAAAATATAAATTCTCGGCCGCTGGTTAATAGCTTAATTCTACTTAATATGTCCAGAAAAAATATTATTGAAGCTGTTTTTAGCCGTTGAAACGGATTTGTGGAATAATGTTTTAAGTTGGTCTCTAAACTCAAAACATAAATGATTTTTATGCATCAATGAGGTGTAAATTTAAGCTAGAAGATTTTGCTTTCTGTAAGGTACGAAGAGTAAAAAAAAAGTTTTGTGGAATAATGTTGTGTGTGCAATTTGTATATACCTACAACAATTTGTATATCCACTCATTCATCATAAATTTTATAAACTCTAATTTAATAATCTTTCTTCTCAACTTTTTTATTTAAAACTGTTAAGATTTGCACGTTCACAGTATTTTAAATATTAAATGTTATGTAACGTAACTGGCTTCGTTTTTTTCCATTTACCAAAGGTAAAAAAAAAACTTTTTTTGGAATAATGTTGTGTAAAATTGTCATATATTGTACGAGACGTGGCACTGTAGTCGCCACCCGCACAGACGATGTAGTGGGAAGTTGCCGGCTGGCCGTTTCGACGCCTGGGGAGAAAGGGAGAAAAAGTGAAAGAGAAGGGAAAAGTAGGGTAAAGGTGAGGGAAAAATGGGGAGAAATGTGGGGAAAGGGATAAATGGCGAGGGGAAGAAGGGAGGTAGAGCGGAGTAGAGGGGTAACCTGCGCCTTGATAAAGGCGTTTCGAAAATGTATGCGGAGTCTTCTTGGTGAGCGGTGCGGCCAGGGCCAAGAAAAAGTCCAACTTGTCCAGTAGATTCGATCGGAGAAGGCAGAAGAGAAGGCGAGATGCTGATGTGGTGGTGAGATCTGGAGCTCTGCCGATCTAGCGCAATATCGGCCGTATTTAAAGGGCTCTGAGCCGGGAGTCTGCCCATACTAGGCCCTTTTTTCATCTCAATTCTCCGAACTGAGATGAGTTCTAGGAATTTTGGCCGTTAGAGACCTTACACGCTACTGCGGTTCGTTTTGCTCTTGCCCAACGAAGCAAAAACGCCACACCGTCCAATCTCGCCTTACTTGAGTATCTTGAGTATCTTGAATATCTTTGCTCTGACCGCTTCCCCGATACTTATACCGACGTTTATTTATGAGTTTGCATAAAATTTTACATGGTTGTTTAGAGCCAATTTGTGCAAATTAAATATGATCAATTTACACAAATTAGGTATATAGAAGACCGGGTTTTGCACAGATTTTATATTTGTGCAAAACCCGTTTATAAACAAAAGATATATAACAGATATTTGCGCAAATTGGACCTGCGCGAAGGTTTGTATAGGAACGACTTCGCACAGATTGAATTTGCGCAATGAAAAGGGTTTATCGAGATTAAAAGAGTGTGTAAGGCAGTGGCGTAGCGTGGGGGGGGGGGGGGGGGCCTGCCCCGGGCGGCACTTTTAGGGGGGCGGGAAATTTTCACAAAAAATAATAATATTATCTAGGAAAAATTTAAACCACTTCAAATCATCATTCGTTTACGAAATTTTTACTCCTTTTTTATTTTATATTAAAAATATCAATAATTATATTTTTTTAAGCTGTAAATTTCGCAATTCGTAGGAAAACCGTACGCATATTATGAGAGCAATACTAAACAAAGCTGATAACTCGCAAACAGATTTACTCTTAATTAAAACCAGAATTGTGTTCAGAATGTATTAACGAATGAATTTCAGTTGTGTATTTATCTGCTGATAAATTTCGAAAGAGACCATTATTTTATTTGAAGTGCGGTTATAAAATTCTAGTAACACAGAATATGTATGTGCTGTCAGAATCAAAGAGAAACCATTTTCAAATTCTGAGTGTAGTTTTAATTCGCCAGGTACAGATTTAATTTAAACCAGTACAGAATGTAAAATTCCTATAGGATTCATCTGCTGACACATTTCGAAGGAAAACATTCTGTTATTCGATGTGCAGTTATAAAATTCTAGTTGCAGACTATTTATTTAATGCCAGAATCAAAGAAAAACCATTTTCATGTTCTGAGTGTAGTTTTAATTCACCGCACACAAACTGGTTTTGTGTTCAGAATACAACGATAAATTAAATAACGAGTTGCAGATTTATTGAGCATCCAGTGAAGCTTTACATTTGAGTTACATAATGCTGTAAAATTCTGAGAAATTGATTGTGATTGCGTGTGTTACTATAATTTGGGGACTCTTATTAATCAACTTTGTAGTAGAATTTATGAACATGATTTTCGTTGAAAGATTTTTTTTTTTTTTTTTTTTACGTGAGCTCCACACAGGAGGCTCTGAGGAAAATAATTTCCCTCAGGGCCTATGTCATCTTTGGGGATGCTGTGTGGAGGTTTTTTTTTAAGGAAAGGAAGGAGGGGAGAGTTCTGGGAAGGAAGAGGGTTTAAGGGGTGGGTAGGAATCTAGGGTTCAGTGTGTCCTGGTCATCCGCCTCCAAGACCTAGACAAACCTCACCCCATGAACCCGGGCACCCCTGCTAAATCACCAAACGTAGCGAACCACTTGGGGTGACCAATGGCAGAGGTGTTGGTTATCCAATAAAGGTTCCCGGGGCGGCGGTACCCATTCCCGCCTCCCAATTTGTGATTATGTGATTATTTAAAAAATACGGCTCTTTTATAAATAGGTCTACATATACACCACCCCTCCCCCCACCGCTTGAAGTACCCAAATAAGGGGGCGGTGAAATTTTCCTCCACCCCGATGTTTTGAGTGTAGTTTTAATTCACCACATACATTTTTAATTAAAACCAGTTTTATGTTCAGAATGTAAGTGCCGGCAGAATCAAAGAACAACCTTTTTTATGTTCTGAGTGTAGTTTTAATTCACCGTATACAGATTTTATTTAAACCCGTTTTGTGTTCAGTATGTAAATGCCGCTAGAATCAAAGAAAAACCATTTTTGTGTTCTGAGTGTAGTTTTGATACACCGCATATTTAGTTTAATTTAAACCAGATTTGTGTTATCAATATAACAATAAGCTGCCGATTCATCGTGTACCGAGTGAAGCTTTGCATTCCATACGTATGCGTGATGAAGATGCGAAATTCTATCACAAGCATACCGTTCTCGATTTCTAAGCATGATTTTGTTGGAAGTGTAATCGTCAAATGGGATTATAAAAATCGTTATAAAAATAGGATATCTACCATCTACCCCCCCCCCCCCCCTGGTCAGCGCTTGAAAATCTGCGGAAAAAGTACCTGTAGAAGTTATGGAGGGGGGAGGGAGGGGGGGGGGGCAAAATTTTCCTCCGCCCCGGGCGGCTGAAACCCACGCTACGCCACTGTGTGTAGGTACGTACACAGTTGGTGGGGTCAGGCTTTGTTTTTTGTCTTAGGCCGACCACCTGACCCCGTGATTATTTACCAACATTACAGATAAATTACATTATAATTAAACGATATTATAATCTTAAATATAATCTTAAATCTACCTCCGGTACATATATCTACAACATTTTTCCACTAATTCAGTAAAAATTCTATATTAAGCTCTAATTAGCCTTTCTTCTCGACTTTTAATTTAAAACTCTTAAGAATTGTGTATTTTATGTAAAATATAAAATGTTATGAAGCATGACTGGTTTTGTTTTTTTTTCATTTTTATCGGAAAAATAATATTGTTGGATACAACATTTTTCCGGGCAAGGGCACAATTATCAATTAGGTACGATCACATTTAACCAACTATTCTTGCATAGTATCATAACAGTAAACTCGCGATCTTGACTACCATGTTGTAATTATGAGAGGCAATTACAACGCTAAGTCCCTACTGTACTGGCGTGACCTCCAGATAGACCTAGTATTGACCTTGTCGGCTGGTACTAGGCACTGTTGTCAGTTATCTGTAGGTCACAAATAGGTACTGCGACGTGTTACTAGGATAATGTATCAACTACGGACGTGGTACGATGGGCCATGGGCCCTACCTTCACAAATGCAATCTGACCTTAAAGAGAACGGCTGCGCCTTTTTCATACAATCTTAACTTAAACTGAATAATTATTTAATTAAATGAGGACAATATTAGCGAAACTCAATCGAAAATCTGACACCAGAAAAATCAGAAAAAGATACGGTCACATCTGAGACTCGACCCCAGTACCTTCGCCTTGCCGGGGCGCAACTCTACCAACGGAGCTAATGTGTCCCAATCCGATTCGGTCATAATTACAATTTGAGGTTTTTATTTTATTTTGGAATATTGCAATATTGGTTTTTACTCATTAAGTTAAAAATAAATATTCATCCCCAGACTTGCGGAAAAGTCAATAGATGTCGCATATTAAAAATAAAAATGGATAAAATTTATCAAAGACATTATCTAGATAGTATTTAGTTCGGGTGAATCGTAGTTCTTAGTCGAAGTATGATACAGTTAAATTTGACCAAATCGGATAGAGACACCTTAGCTCAGTTGTTAGAGCTGAGACCCGGCAAGGTGAAGGTCCTGGGTTGATTCCATGACAACTCAGAATCAACTCAACTCAACACCTCTTCGAAAATTCATTAAAAGCTATGAAAAAAAATGAAGAATAGTGATGAAAAAATCGGGATATTATTACCAGAGAAAACCAGAAATATGTCATTTTTAAATCAGATTTTAGACGTATTGACTCTTTTCCACAAAAAATTATAGATGGATTTCGAAAGATTGTTCTTTTATCTAGCATTTTCATGTTTTAAATTTTGAGAAAAAATGATTATTTTTAATATAATAAGGTTATACCATAGGTAGTTGGCAGATTTGTTAAATTTTCAAAAAAGATTTTGTATTATACCACACCCATTTCAAATCATATAATCATGCAGTAAAATAAATCAATACATTATCTGGGTATCGCATGTTTTAGAATTTTAATTTTAATTTAAATAAAATCATTAAAGAATATATATGTACATGTGTTTCTTGACGAAAATTGGTCCGTTTGTGTATTTATTTGCGCACTTACAAACTAATATATTTCAGTTTTTTTAACGTTCTTATTTAATTTGGACATTATTGAAAAATGATAAATACTTATAATAAAAAAATTGTAACAAAAAGTACATTATTTTAATAGTTTTATATCACGCCTTTCAGCATTTTTGGATGTAGGTATAAATTAAAGCTAATTTGGAATGAAATAAAATCGATATTGAGTTATAATTTTAAAAAGCTGGTACGGAGAATAATTAATCTTTCTCATTGTAACCGCCCCGCACGATCGTAAGAACAACTTTCGACGAAATGTGGATTTTCGTCCGCTGGCTGGTTAAACGCTCTTAAATAGGTTACCTTAGGTTGGTTACGGGCTATTTTAAAATTATTTTTTTCATAGCTTTTCATGACTTTTCAAAGAGGTGTCGAGTTGACATTATTCTCAGTTGGCATGGAAATATTTTTTTCATCACTTTTAATGACTTTTCAAAGAAGGTGTTGGGTTGGTTTCATTCTGAGTTCTCCGGTCACCCCTGGGTTCGAGTCCTAGAAGTGACCGTATATCTGATTTTTCTGTTTTCATCTTTTTAATTGAGTTTCGCTGAAATCTTCTTCCTTTAATTAAATATTACACTAAGAGGTTTTACCCATTAATAGAAAAAACTGAATAATTATTTTTTTTATAATTAATAAAAAATCACTTTGTTTAAACCACTATTTTTAAAACAAATCAACATGTTTCGACAACAATGTTGTCTTCATCAGGATATGTTACTATAAGTACTTATAGTAACATATCCTGATGAAGACAACATTGTTGTCGAAACATGTTGATTTGTTTTAAAAATAGTGGTTTAAACAAAGTGATTTTTTATTCATTATATGAAAAATGATACCACAAAGTTATTTTGCAAAGTTCGAAGAAGTAATTATTTTTTTAATCAAAAGGTATGACAAATTTGTGTTTTAAACTTTTTAAATATATCCCACTAGCTGACCCGGACACGCGTTGCTATGGCTAATAAAACACAACGTCATCTACTAGATGGTTGTCCAACCTTTATAACCATCGCCGTCTTTGAGTTTATCGCGAAGAGACAGACAGATGCCGCGGAGGACTTTAATTTATAATACGTAGAGATAGTGTGAAAGATATTAATAATGTGCATGAAATTCTTGGGTAACTAATGTATTTAAGTTAATAAGGATTAATACTGTGTCCGTCTAAATAACTTTTCAATTACCGCAATGTACGTGACCATTTTTTTAGAAGATAGAATGGGTATAGTAAGCTATCCGTAAAAGGTAGATAGATATATGCCTTCGCGGACTTTTTTGTAGATCTATAAAAGAGGAATATCCCACCATGCATTGTTTTGTTATATCCCAAAAGGATTAGGCAGCGTTTTCGATGAAAGCTACCAGGCGGCTCCGACACTTCTAACAATTATCGTTATGTTTCAACCAATTTACACAAATCCTCCACACATTATATACCTAAACCTTCCTCACGAAACACTCTACCTATTGGTGAAAACCGCATGAAAATCCGTTCAGTAGTTTTCGAGTTTATCGCGAACAGACAGACAGACAGACGACGCGGGGGTCTTTAATTTATAATATGTAGAGATGTAGAGATAGAGAAGACAGATATTAAGAGCGTTTAACCAGCCAGCGGACGAAAATCCACATTTCGTCGAAAGTTGTTCTTACGATCGTGCAGGGCGGTTACAATGAGAAAGATTAATTATTCTCCGTGCCAGCTTTTTAAAATTATAACTCAATATCGAATTTATTTCAATCCAAATTAGCTTTAATTTATACCTTCATCCAAAAATGCTGAAAGGCGTGATGATAAAACTATTAAAATAATGTACTTTTTGTAATTATTTTTTGATAAGTATTTATCATTTTTCAATAATGTCTAAATTTAATAAGAATGTTAAAAAATCTGAAATATATTAGTTTTTAAGTGCGCAAATAAATACACAAATGGACCAATTTTCGTCAAGAAACACATGTACGTACATATTTTTTAATGATTTCATTGAAACTAAAATTAAAATTCTAAAACATGCGATACCCAGATAATGTATTGATTTATTTTACTGCATGATTATATTATTTGAAATGGGTGTGGTATAATACAAAATCTTTTTTGAAAATTTAACAAATCTGCCAACGACCCATGGAATAACCTTATTATACTAAAAATTAAAAAATTTTCTCAAAATTTATTACATGCGAATGCTAGATAAAAGAACAATCTTTCGAAATCCATTTATAATATTTTGTGGAAAAGAGTCAATATGTCTAAAATCTGATTTGAAAATGACATATTTATGGTTTTCTCTGGTAATGCCCTCTTAAGCAATTCAAATTTTCATGATTTTTTACGTTTTTGGTCGCGAGTTCTACTGTTCACAGAATTATTTTAAAAATCAAAAATTCCGTTATTTAAATAGCTGAATCTGATCAATGAACTCGCCAAATCACATGACGATGAATCTTCGAACCGGATTTATCCACCGCGCACTGTGTTTCTAATTAACACACTTCTTTCAAATCTAATAAAAATACATTCTGCACTTTGAAATATGACTTTTGACATTGTTATCAATCTTTATAATATACTTAATGATAATTATACTTGGATAATTTTAACGGTACAACATTAATAAAATATCAACTAAAACGCGGTGTACAAAGATAATTAATTAGCTGGTTCCCGGCATGCGTTGAATGCCATATTCAAAGAAATAAATTGGTTCTCCCTGCATGTCCTTTCCCGTGCGTCCCCGTTCCCCTCCCGCGTTCCCCTTCCACCTTCCCCGCCTACCCTTTCCCGTCTCACGCTCCCCCGTCCCGCGTTCCACATATTCAGTCCCAGTACATTCAGTTTTCGAACAGCTCGCGTACTACCAATTACAATTTTTTTATTAAATTTTTTATTTTTCATATATTACAATTATTCATTTTTGTATATAAGGGGGGGGGGGGGTTCGGAAAAAATCACGAAATATCACCGAGGGAGGGGGGGGGGTTATAATGAGATATCACGTGTATTAATTTTTCGTGATAATATTCTGAAAATTTGAAAATACTTTGTACTAAAAAAAATACACGTGATTTTGGGGAGGGGGGGGGGGGGTTAGTCCAAAATCTCACCAACTGTTCTCCATGGGGGGGGGGGGGCTCAAAAAGTTGCTAAAAAAACATCACATGATTAATGGACGACCCCTTACAAGAACAATCAATGTAATTTGGCACCTAACATTTTAAAATATCTATAATTTAAAAAATCCGTAGACAATTCTTAAAACAGCTGCCGTCTAAATTCACATTCATCAAACGCGAACTATCAAACGTGCGAAGTTAAAATAGTCGTTAAGTTTTCGAGTAGACCTATGTTTAAAACTCTGAAAATTCTGACAGTCGCACACATATATATAATGGAGTTATGCATGTTAGTGCGATCACCTACAGGCAAGTTCCCATGAAAAAACTCAACACATAAATACCCTACAAGGTTCACAGAAAACTTATTAATACCAAAAGCAAACAAAATAATTACATGGCCGTTAAAGTATACCTTCCACATAAAATTAAACAAATACAAGATACACACAAATTCAAACTGTCACTAAACACTTTCCTAATAAACAAATGTCTTCACATAAATGAAACACCAATTTTTGTATTTTTATTAGTATATATTTTATTTTTCTTATTTGTATAAACATTGTAATATTCTTCTTTGTGTAAACTTAAATTTGGATATCTATGGTGTAAACATTATAATATAACATGTATGTGGTGAAATGGGGTCCTTCCATAAGCTACACCTTTTGTATTTTTTATTTGAACATACATATTATTTGATTTGATTTGTAAATTGGTTGAAATGTTTAATATAATATAAAGGTGGACGAGCGGGCTGGCAAGCGGGCGGTGTGGATTTGATTTGAATGTAAATCAATATGTTTTACGCCGAGGTTGATGAAATTTTGCATATATGTAACCTTCAAAACAAGGGGAATGTCACTGTCTAAATTTGTGACCTATGGCAGAGGTGTTGGTTATCCAATAAATGGTTCCCGGGGCGGCGGTACCCATACCCGCATCCCACATTAAACCAGTTTACTAGTATCTAGTAGCTATACATATTATATAAATTAACCCACTAGAGTATACTCGTATATAAGGTACCTAAGTAATTAATTTTAGATGTTGGAATTTTGTTCGCAATGCTATTTATAACGCATCTCATTGTCGGGACGTTGACCTTTTAAGTCTCCTCTCCCAGACAGTAGATGCAGTTGGATTATGCACTGTGCAGTGTGCAGTGTGCAGTGTGCACTGTGCAGTATGCGGTGCATTCAGAAAATATTTACAAATATGTCGCGAGTCGCGCGCAAAGGTCACCCATGCATTACGTTTTGATAAATAATTTGCAAGAACGTTTAAAATGGTGGTCTTAGCGGTGGTAATAAATAAAATCCAAAATTACTTTACGGTAAACACAAAAAGTGTTTATTTGGAGTAGGTACAATCAATTTACAAGTATGACACAGTTTAATAATAGTAAAACAGTACAAAACTACAACAGTATGTATACATGGGTACTTAGCCCAATGGAAACTTATATGTTTATAAGAAAGAAAAAAGTTAACGAAGGGAAACTGTCGCAGATAATCTTAGCCATAAAATTTTATTATTTTAAAGTTTACATATATTTCTAAAGAATTTTTTTTGTACTTTACACTTATATTGTTTACTAGCAGGTTCCCGGCATGCGTTGCAAGTTGCAATGCCATATTCAAAGAAATACATTGTTTCTCCCTGAATCACCTTTCCCGTGCGTCCCCGTTCCCCTCCCGCGTCCCCTTCCTAGCTAGCCTTACAAATTATAACCTATAACTATAAGTTATTCTGATGTATGAGCTATATTATTGTAAAGTTTAATTAAACTCCATTCAGTAGTTTTTGACTGAAAGAGTAACAAACACACATATATCCGTACAAACTTTCGCGTTTAAATATTACTAGCTGGTTCCCGGCGTGCGTTGCTGTGCCATTTAATAAAGACATTGTTTCTCCCTGCGTGTCCTTTCCCATTTGTCCCGTTCCCCTTCCGCCTCCCCTTTCTCTCCCGCGTCCCCTTCGCCTCGCGTTCCCACACCCACGCGATTCCTCCGCCTTTCCTCTCCCCACTTCACTCCCCCTTCCACCTTCCCTCTCCTCACTCCACTCCCCCCATTCTCCCGTCCCGCGAACCCCCTTCCCGAGTTTCCCTCCTCCCTCCCAGGTTCCCCACCCCCTCCCTTATTTGCCTGCCCCCTTCCGAGTTCCCTTCCCCACACCCGAGTTCCCCTCACCCCTCTCGGGTTCCCCCCCCCTCCCGCATTCCATACATGCATTCCCGGTACATTCAGTTTTCAAACAGCTCGCGTGCCACCTATTGCAATTTTTTATACAAATTTTATAACGCCAAAGCTCGTATATGTTATTCTGATGTATGAGCTGTATTATCGTAAAGTTTCATTCAAATCCATTTAGTTTTTTTTGCGTGAAAGAGTAACAATCATACATCCATTCAAAATTTCGCCTTTATAATATTGGTGAGATCATTGGATAAGATAGTAAGATAAAGTAATTATTTTTTAAATTTTCAATTCTATTCAAGCGAAACGATAGGTAAAGCTTTAATTTATGTGGTCAACGAATGCCCGCTCCATTCATTCCCCGGCGGGATTGATGAGGTCCACAGGGCAACGCCTGAGGCCCTAGACTGGCTCGCAGACCTAGATGTCCCCCTTTGACCCCCCACCATACGAAAGAAGAAGAAGAATTTATCCAAGGCATGTTTTTGGGTATTCATAATATAAACCGATTCTTAGTAAAGGTGATTCTAAAACAGTTATGTTTATTGTTGTTTTCAGGATAATCAAGGGTATGCTGGTGGTAATCTACAAGTTGTGGCGATGGGACAAGAATGACATGACTGTAGCTAAAATATTCTACGAGCTCGCCACGGCGCACCCTGACAAGGTGGCCATACACGCAGATGATGGAGAATGGACATATAAAAGGGTAAGATATCATTTAAAACATTTCATCTTGAGTTATTTAATAACATATTTAATTAAAATTGGCAAACTTTGAAGATAATATCTATACATTTTTTTAAAGTGTATTTTATTTAGTTATAAAATTTGACATCTTATATCTTAAATTTTCTTTTCTAAAACTATTTTTATGACTTGTGTGCTTTTTTATCAAATTTTATTTTTATTATTTCTGTATATGTTTAAAAATAATCTGTCATGAATTATTTGTACTACCAAAATGTAAAAGCCCTTTGGGCGTTAAATAAATAAATAAAATTATAATTATATAAAAATTATAATTATATAAAAATATAATTATATTTACTACCTACTTACTAACATTTGGACTTCACATCATTGGACATAATCCACGAAAATCTGCAAAACTTTTAGCAGGGAATAACCACACAAAACCGGAAATATGTCATTGTTAAATCAAATTTTAGACGTATTGACTCTTTTCCACAAAAAATATGAATTGATTTCTAAAGACTGTTCTTTTATTTAGTAAAGTTATGTTTTAAATTTAAAGAAAATATATTTATTTTTAGTACAATAAGGTTTTACCGTAAGTCGTTGGCAGATTTGATAAATTTTCGAAGAAAATTTTGTATTATACAACATACATTTCAAATCATACAATTATTTTCGTTATTTGTTTTTGGGGATGGACACTGCAACGATGTCCGAAACGTTGGCTAAAGAAGGAGGTAGCGCAACACGGCATAACACCCCAAAAACAAATAACGAAAATGCTTTTGGCCTTGAAAATCTTAAAACTTATCCATACAATTATTACTTTTCAAAATTTTAATTTTAGTTAAAATAAAGTTATTATAGTTATATATAATATTTAGTTAAATAGACAAACTGAAGTATTTTCTTCACAAAACACGTGCGCGGATCTTTTTTTAATGATTTTATTTAAACTAAAATTTAAATTCTCTGAAACATGGCTTTCCCAGATAATTAATTGATTTATTTTGCACTATTATATGATTTGAAATGTGTGCTGTGTAATACAAAATTTTGTTTGATTTAAAAATAAACTTTTTTCTCAAAATTTAAAACATACCTTTACTAGATAAAAGAACAGTCTTTCGAAATCAATGCTTAATTTTTGTGGAAAAGATTTAATACGTCTAAAATTTGATTTGAAATTGACATATTTCCGGTTTTCTCTGGTTATTCCCTCTTAAGATATTGAGAAGGCGTTGTTGCATGGGTTTTGTCCTAGTATTTCTGCTATAGCACAATATATGCCTCATGTCTCTGTCCTGAATTATTTCCATTCTTTTAAGTTGTGTTTTATTGCTCAGAAAGATTACACTTGTGCAGTAATTCGGGTGGGATGCCACAGTGGTGTTGTAGACCAATGTCCTTGTTTTAATGTATAATTTTCCCTTTATCGTACTTAAGAAATTAACCTTTTTTGCATTTTTTTGTTAACATTTCAAAGTTAGTGTTAAGTTTTAACTTATTATCGATTATGATTCCCAAGTATTTAATTTTTTCTACCTCTTCAATATTTTGATTGTCTATACCTATTTTGCCACGCCGAAACAATAATTATATGAAACTAGCAGTTAAAAGCCTGCTCCGTTTAAGGTGCCGTATCCCCGCTCAAAAATAAGGAGATGGACAGATATGTAATTACGAATGTTGGAGAGAGCGCGTTAATATTTAAAACGATAACATTTAAGCGAAAATTGTGAAAGTGTTTAATAAAACACGACTCGTTTAAAATAGAGCAAAAGTCTCGTGGGGGTTGTCTAAAACAGCATTTAAAGAAACACTGTGAATTTTTTCATGCATATAACTTGTAAAATAACCGAAACAAACGTGTTTATAATAATTTTCGGAGCATACTTTGCGAGAATTTCATATAATTAACGTTTTGGTGTGGAGAATTTATAGATATTATCGTAAAAAATAATCAGAGCTCGAACTAAACCTCTTTCTGCCATCTGTAAAAATTTTCGTTCTCTCTCAGAGCTTCAAATTATCCAAAATGACCTTCTTCCTTTATTCAAATTAAAATATAGTCACGCCACCCTATCCCCAACAATTTTAGAAGGGATCGGCATCCTTAAAAGTCATTCCAATCTCCCAGCCCGTACTGACAATAATATGTTCAATGACATTATTTCTTCTAAATGGCCGAACACTTCTCTTTTATTTACTGGTGGCTCCAAATCTCCAGACTCTCCTAACTGTAGGTGTAGGTATTAACGTTTACCACAATAATTCTAATGAAAGAATATTTTATTCAATTTCAAACCAATTTTCAATATTTTCTGCCGAGTGCATTGCAATAATTGAATCTCTCAAATATATAATAAAAAATAATTTTGAACATTCTCTTGTTCTCTCTGACTCTCTCAGTTCCCTCCAAAAACTTAAATCCAGTCCTCTTCTTCATCCTGATGATCACTTTGTTTGTCTTATTCGAGTACTGATATCCTCTATTCAAAGCTCTGGAAAAACTGTCACTCTGATTTGAATTCCTGGACATGTTGGCATAGTGGGTAACGATATTGCTGATTCCTTGGCAAAACAAGGAGCGTCTAACCCATAGGTTCCCAACCTTTTTTTGCCCACCGCCCACTTTGAGAATATTTTTTTTTCTAGCGCCCCCCAACTCGTAAATCTGAAAGAGCAATTGTCGTCACGATTAAATTTACCAACGGGGGCGGGGGGGGGGGGGGGGGGGGGGGGGGAGGGGAGATAGGATGGGGCAAGATGCGTTTTTTTTATTTTTTATTGTATATTTTATTTGGTGACCGGCCAACTCAGAAGCACTTCATAAGGGTCATTAAAGAGTGATGATAAAAAAATATTGATTAAGTTAGGTTAGGATTACCGGCAATTTTAAATGTATTTTTTCATAGCTTTTAATGACCTTTCTGAGGTGTTTCTGAGATGGTTTAATTCTGAGTTGGCATGGAACCGTTCCGAATTATTTTTATTTTTTTTACTTGGGTTTTATTGCTCAGAAAGATTACACTTGTGCAGTAATTCACGTGACACGCTACAGTGGTATTGTAGACCAATTTCCGTGTTTTGACGTCTAACTTTCCCTTTATCCTACTTTTCTTTTTCATTTAAATCTTTTCTGCAATTTTTTAATTTAACATTTCAAAGTCAGTGTTTAGTTTTAATTTTTTATAGATTATGATTCCTGAGTATTTAATTTCTTCTACCTCTTCAATATTTTGATTTTCTACGTTAAGGGTAGTAATTTCGTTGAGTTTCTTCTCTAATACCATGAATATACTTTTAGTTACATTTATTTTCAGTTTATTCGAAGAAAAAAACTTTAATATATAATATAGAAGTGTTCTTTAAAAAAAGCCTTTTTTGACAATGCATCTTCGATATTATTTGGTATAATATATAAAAGTGTGTCATCAGCAAAAGTTTAATAGAACAGTACTTTAGGCACTTCACTATATCATTAATATATATACTTAATAAATAGGAGCGGTTCCAATACAGATCCTTGAGGAACTCCGAGGTTTACTTGTTGTTCTTCAGATATAGCATCTCCAATTTTGTTTCTTTGTTTTTTATTTTTTATTTTATTATTAGTATTTCTCTGTCTATCGTTTCAAAAACACGTCTAAAATCCAAGAACACTACTATTGTATTTTTCTTCTGATCCATACTGGTTTTCCATTATGAATATTTGTTTCTAAATCCTGCTGTTTTACAAGAATGCTATTTTTTTTCAATAAATTTTCTCATCTATTCTTTAACTCTGTATTCTAGTATTTGTTCATATGTAGGTTATCCATTTATTTTTCTGAGGTCTTCGAAATTTTCAGCATTTATTATTTTGGGATCTGGTGTTATTATGGAAGTTTTCCACGACTGCGGAAAAATTCCCTTTAACACAGATTAATTTATTAGTGCAACTACTTAAATTTAATTATGCCTACAGTAATTCCAGACGTTGATGATTTTTGCGTCATTGTATTAAAAATTTTCATTAAATACTCACTGTTACCTGAAAATATTATTATTCTCTCTTCTTTCCGATGATTGAGAAGAAGTATCTGTGAATAATGAAATACTCTTATTTATGTTTTCGACACTTAGTATTAAATTTGGCTATTTTAGTTTTATCATCTTCAACTCCATCGGGAACTGAACTTCCTTAATGTTTTCCCTCTGTTTGCCACTTATAATTTCTTTAAGTGTAGTTCACATTTTTCTTGAATCTCTTTGAGAGGTAATAATTTTTAGCCTCGAATACGAATTTTTGGTATGTTTTATTTCTGTACCTATACATGTTTCGTACAGGTTTCCCACCTTTCTTCTGGAAATTGTATTTTACAGGCTTTATAAGCTGTATACCTTTGTTTTTTTAGAAGATTTAGGGATTTCGTAGGTATACTATTTATTTGTAACTTTTAATATACTACTAGCTGGTTCCCGGCATGCGTTGATATACCATTTTTAAAGAAATAAATTGTTTCCCTGTTCCCCTCCCGCGTTCCCTTTCCACCTTCCCCGCCTACCCCCTCCCCTCTTCCACTTCCCCGTCCCGCCAATCCCCCTACCGCGTTCCATATAACAGTCCCAGTACATTCAGTTTTCAAACATTTCGCGTGCCTCCTATTACAATTTTTTTATTCAAATTTTCGCTTTTCTTTCAAAACAAATATTCATTTTTATATATTATAAGAACAATCAATCAAATTTGGTACCTAACGTAGGTATCTATTTAAAATATCTATAATTTAAATAACCCATAGATAATTCTTTTTTTACAAAAAAAAACGTTCGAAAACACAATTCAATTTCGTCAAACGCGCGAACTGTCAAACGTGTGAAGTTAAAATAGTCGTTAAGTTTTCTGAAATTATCCAATTTTATGAGCAATTTTCTTAAATTTTCTTCCCGTAAGAACTTTCTACAAAGTATTGGGAAACTTAAAAAAAAAGTGAAATAAAGGCGTGACCAAGGGAAACAGGAATTCATTTTATATATAAATACTATCTGATCCCGGCATGCGTTGCTATGCCATTTAAAAAAGAAATTGTTTCTCCCTCAGTGCCCTTTTCCATTCGTCCCGTTTCCCTTCCGCCTCCCCTTCTTCTCCTGCGTCCTCTTCCCCTCTCGCGTTCCCACTCCATCACCTCCACCTTCCCTCTCCCCACTCCACTCCCCCCCCCCCTTCCCCCGTCCCGCAAACCCTTCTCCCGAGTTCTCCTCCCCCTCCCACGTTCCCCTCCCCCTCCCAGGATCCCCTCCCCCCTCTCGTCTTCGCCTTTCACCTTCCCCGCCTTCCCTCTTCCCTTTACCGCTCCCTCGTACCGCCAACCCTCCTCCCGCGTTCCATATATTCAATCCCAGTACATTCAGTTTTTAAACAGCCCGCGTGCCACCTTTTACAATTTTTATTCAAATTTCCATTTTTCATGTATATTAAATTTGGTACCTAAAATAGGTACCTATTTAAAATATCTAAAATTCTTGATTCGATTCAAACTATTAGGGGAGTAACTACTTTAAATAAATTTATCAACTAAAAGATTTTCAAAAATAGAATTTTATTTAACAATCATTGTTTTGCAAAATATCCTTCTCAAACACGCGTACTGTCAAACGTGCGATAGTCGTTTAGGTTAGTAATAGGTTTTCTAAAATTATCCAATTTTCTGCGCAATTTTCTTAATTTATCTCTCCGTTAGAACCATCCTCGTACTTCAAGGAATATTCGAAAAAAAAAGAATTAGCGAAATCGGTTCAGCTTATCTCGAGATTTACGCTTAGCAACACATTAAGCGATTCATTTTTATATATAAGAGAAGATATATTCGTTGTAGGCATTAGTTCATTTACTACTGTTTTCAGGTGTCCTATTAGTTCATCGGCTTTTCTGTCTAAATTTCCTTGGTTATCGCAGATCCACTTTTTGTTTTGTAATGCCGTATACAATTTATCCTTATTATAGTTCTTTTTATTCCTGTATATATATTATGCTTCGTGTTCCCTGAGGCTTCAGACTATTATATCTAATTTTTGTAACAATTGTTTCGTGATCAGATTGATTTTAAATTCTTCCGCAGCATTAACTTCGGCGTAAAAATCATTTGAAATTACCAAATTAATCATGGCTTTAGAGTTTATTCATATTCTTGTATAATTTTTGACAAGTTGCTTCCTACCCAGGCAATTTATGATGATTTGTAATCATGTACTTTTTATATTGAATATTAAAATCTCCACAGATGATTTTCAAGTCTCTTGTATTTATTTACTAACGGCACCATTCTTCAAAAAAATCTAAGAATTTTGTATCATTTTGTTTTGTTTTGAGAGCTGCATAGGTTCCCAGCTTAAAATCCTTCAATAGCCAGTAGGTATCCAAGTATTATTTTTATCTAGTACCGCATTTGTTGTGACTTTGAAAGAGATGTTGTTTACACACTCACACACATACACTACAGAATTAATGTGATAACTCCACCTGTATGCCTGCTGCTAAATGAGTCGCATCTAATTGTTGAATAGCCCTGAAATGTTGTTTCATTTTGGTTAATTTCTTCGGTAATACAGGTTTCGCTCATCATCACCATGTGAAGTTCGTCTTCTTTTAGCATGTCTTCGACTTCTTCTATATGTGCTAGCAAACTAGCTATGGGTTTCTCTGGGTCTCCTACCGCCCCCCTGAAAGTCTGAAACGCCCCCCAATTTTCTCTTTGCCTTCTACCGCCCCCCTGAAGGTCTGAAACGCCCTCAAGGGGGCGTTATCGCCCACGTTGGGAACCTATGGTCTAACCCTACCGTTACCCTCGTAAACCATATTCCCCTATCTGATATTTTTTCCATTATCAAAGATAGATCCCGCAATGTTTGGACAGAGTATTGGAACATTGCTAGTCAATCCAAGGGTGCCCGCTACGCCTCAATACAAAGGACTATCCCATCAAAACCGTGGTTTCAAAAATTCCCCCATTTTTCCAAAAAACAAATTTCCTTACTTATTCGAATGAGAATCGGACATTGTTCCGTTCTTTCTCACCTTTTTAAAATTCACGTACTTGACTCCCCAGATTGTACGTTCTGTGGTCTAGAAGTGGGAACTTTAGATCACATATTTTTTTATTGTCCCTCTCTAAATAAATATCCTCTCTTCTATCAAGATTTATCCAAAATTACCTCTCCTCCATTCAACATCTCATCTCTTCTAAGTCTGAACTCCTCTCCAATCTTCCATAAAATTCTGAAATTTGCACATTTAAATAAAATTGATATATAAATTCACCTTTCCTTTCTCTGTTATTATAAATGATGGCCTAGAACACCCTTAAAGGGGTGAAAGCCAGAAATAATTGAAAAAAAAAACAAATTTTTTTAAGAGCTTAAAAACTTCAAATTTTTAAAGTAGATATGTAGAGATATGTAGATATGTAGAGATATGTAGAGAATCGGTAGAAATTCGGGTAGCGGCGGCTTTATCACAAACTTCACGTACGTACCATCCATATCCAGACAGGAGAGATTCATGGAAATGCAAATCCAAGAGTACTTTCGCCTGCCAGTCGACGTTTCTCATGCTAACTGTTAACGTAAGTGGCGCAATCTTTTGCCATTATTAGCTACTTGCTTTAATTCGGTTCTATTACGAAATTAGCTTAGTCACAAACTTCATGTTCACAAATGGTTTCAGGTCAGAGTTGTATTCGGAGTCGAATTCTTAAATATCAACAGTACAGTCGCTAGGATATTAATACTGTCACTGTTTCTGTATTATGTTCAACTTGTGTATATCACAATGTGTATGTAGGTATGTTGTCATATGAGGATGTTGTTGCTACGCTAATGCGTTTATGATTATTTCATTTATTGTTGTTAAACTCTTTTCTGTGGAACTAATCTCCTGCTGACAAGCTACTTTTAGTAGCTTAGCGGGTATAAATTACCATCGTATGTCATTTTTCCATGTACCTCGCATATAGGGTTGCCATCTGTCCTGCTTTAGCCGGACATGCTTGGCTTTTTTAGGTCGTGTCCGGCTAAATATGTATGTGTCCGGCCTGTAAGGCTTTTGTTAGGCTTTTTGTTAGTGTGATGCGGTGCAAGGAAAGCCTGCAGAACGAACGCAACGCAGCAAGCGACGGACGAGGCTGGGGCCTCTTGGCCTCGGGTTTTGTCTTCCGAACTTCTGAAATTGGCGGAATGTTACTTTGCGATTCCAGGCCATAACGCCAATGTTCAAAGAGTTTTCTTTTTAATAAACGCCCAGTGGACCAAGGAACGCAATAAATTGCAAACAGAAACAATTGCTAAGATGACGTACACATTGTATGATTTAAAAATAACATGTCAAGAATTTTAGGAAATGATTTCCAAAGAAAACGACGTTTTGGATAAAGTAAGTGAAAAAGCCAAATATACAAAATGGTAGATTTTTTAAATTTTTGAATAATTTTGAGAAGTCGAGATTTCATTTTAATTTATTTTTTTTGTTTTTGTACACAAAGATAAATATGTTTAATTTTGTATCTATTTAATGAAAATTTTTAGTCAACTGTTTAAAAAGAAAAGGAGTTATGATTTGTTTGTTTGTTTTATAAGTTATGTTATGTCTACAGATAGAAGACTCAATATTTTTT
This sequence comes from Limnephilus marmoratus, assembly GCA_917880885.1. Taxonomy (NCBI): domain Eukaryota; kingdom Metazoa; phylum Arthropoda; class Insecta; order Trichoptera; family Limnephilidae; genus Limnephilus; species Limnephilus marmoratus. The sequence goes on along the minus strand of OU862928.1, from coordinate 44,143,935 downwards.
AGTTTGTTATTGACATGTTCTGTATAAATGCCAAATGTTGACAAGAATTCGACTAATTGTTGTTATTCAGCTGGTTAATGTGTGATTAACACAAAAAACTGTAACTTGTAACAGATTTTTTATTATTACCAATGTATAAAAGTTATGTCCAAGATTACGTACGTACATCTGGCTTTCAGGGCAAAATGTCTGGCCTAATACAGCGAAGAGTTAGGCTTTTTTTATTTTAGAGGATGGCAACCCTACTCGCATACCAACATCGCGACATTAAAATGTTAATAATAATAAATTTACACAAATGGTAAACAATAAAATTGTTGTACCAAGAATAAACACATTCGTAATCGAAATAACAAAAGCAATTAATGAACTTGGGGTCAATAGCTAAAAAATACTTAATATAATATGTTATCGTAAATATTTGTGTTATGGCTTTTATCTATGCGAATGAACCGAATGAACGTAAAACTTGACTAGACAGACAAAGTCCATTAATAAATCTAATTGCAATCAATCTCACAACAAGATGACTGGAGTGAATTGCAATCGAATTAGAAATAAAATTTCTTATATTGCCTTGTTATAATTGCCTTGTAGATATTATGGTAAATATTTACCTAAAGTCTCGATTACATAGCATCATATTACTAGCCAACTAGCAGATTTCACACTGAAGGCTCGATGATACAGAGCGAGTTTACAAGCTACTATCTACTAAGTCTAAAAGCGGGTAAATGACACACAAAACTGTCCACTCGCTCAGTAGCGTAGGAAACTGAGGTCGCTGCTAACGCCAGTGACAAGAATAACGACGCCAAATTCTGACGAAGAAATTCTGTGATGTTTGGCAGTCGAAATCAGCTGTTTATTGGCAGCCATCTTGAAAAGCATAAATAAACCAATCACGAGCAAGCGTGTAACGAGTAAAGTTGACGACCTTTCAACTTTTTTCGTAGATTGTTTACAATCTGCTAGTTAGCAAGTAACACGATGACACTGAGCGTTACTAACAGATAGCGAATTTCCCAGATAGTAGCTTGTAAACTCGCTGTGTCATCGACGTTTGAAGAAGTTTACTAGCAGATAGTGAATACGCTAGTAACTAGCTCGTAAACTCGCTCAATGTGATCGAGGCTTAACCGCCGCACTTTTAAGGGGAAACCCGGCCGCAGAGAAATTTGAACAATAGGTATTTTACCAAATTGTTGCTGTCACTGTCGCTCTTACTCCTCCGAGTACTAAGTGAAATTGACAAATGCATCTCAGGCTGATAATAATCAATATCTTTACATAGTATAAAACAAAGTCACTCCCGCTTTCTGAACGCTTAGATCTTTTAAACTACGCAACGGATTTTCATGCGATTTTCACCAATAGATTGTGAGGTAATCACAAAAAAAAGGGAGGTTGGTAAGTCCCTGGCTATTCAGATCTGGTCACTATACCACTCTTGTATGAATTACTTCTGTCCCAAATTGGTATCGAACGGTATTATTAACTTAGCGTCTGCGTGGTTGAATTTCAGAACCCAGCTACGAATACATGTCGGACGCCACCCATACGCGCCGCGCCACAAATAACATCTGTGTACGTGGAATTTCACACAAAGCTACTGTTATACTTCCGTCAGCAGCTCGCATGTGGACGTTTCTTCCCTAGGTATAAGCACTATGGATATATAGAATTTAAGTAACTTTCCGGATATGGAGAGATTACATATGGCGCCATTACCTGTCACGGTTACTTTAACTCTGTGACTAGCTGTCACTCAATCACTGGATCACATTTCACAGTGGATTCGAGGAACAGGCTATTTTTGGAACCAGTTCTTATCGGATTTATAAAATGGTTACCTACCCTCGTCCCTCAAACTGGGCGAAGCCGAATTAAAAGGGTTTTTAACTGCTAGTATTGATGATTCTCTTCTCTTTGCAGCTGTCAACCCTCGCGGCTCGTTTCTCCCACGCGCTGCCCGCTGCCAGCTGCGTGCGCGGCGTGCCGGCCGCGCTAGTGCTGGGTACGCGCGCCGGCCCGCGGCTACTGGGCGCGTGGCTCGGCTTGTCAGCGCGCGGCGTGCCCGGCGCACTCTTGCCGCCCGCTGCACGTGGTCAGGCACTCGTGCACGCTCTCAAGGCCTCCAAAGCAACCATGCTGATATATTCGGATGACATGGTAGAGGGTAAGTTAAATTATCACTTATTACCTACTTACTATCATTGAATCCCCAGCGTTGCTTTGGTTTTTGAATGGTTTGGAGTGGCGATATGTAGGTTCAGCTAGAGTGGGCTCTTGAACTCTTGTTCTTTGCGGAAAGTGGATCCTATCCTACTCCTTTTTTAAACTCCCATAGAACCCGGCCCAGGACTCGGACCTAATCCCGGAACCCGAATGCCACTACCGCCATCCCCGTTTCCTTTCCGTGGTCCACAACACTATTCGGGCCTTGCTGACAGCTGGCTACACGCGGTCCGCGTCACTCGTGAGTCGTGAGGTTTCTTGTCCGGGTTTGAGTTCTTGTCTGGGTTCGAATTCTTGTCCGGGTTCGAGTTCTTGTCCAGGTTCGAGTTCTGGTCCGGGTTTCAGTTCTTGTCCGGGTTCGAGTAGTTGTTCGGGTTTGAGTTCTTGTTCGGGTTCGAGTTCTTGTCCGGGTTCGAGTTCTTGTCCGGGTTCGAGTTCTTGTCCAGGTTCGAGTTCTTGTCCGGGTTCGAGTCCTTGTCCGGGTTCGAATTATTGTCTGGGTTCGAGTTCTTGTCCGGGTTCGAGTTCTTGTCCTGTTTCTAGTTCTTATCCGGTTTGAGTTCTTGCCCGGGACCTGCTCCTAGAACTCTAGTACTTACTTTTAAAAGGAAGCACGCTTCGTAGACTGCACGCCTCCATCAAAACACAAACAACATTTTCCAATTTATTTGGTAGTACTTAGTAGGAGATTTTTAAATGTTGTCAGGTTATTCATAACCCAGAAATGTTAATCTTTCTTTATAAAAAAATATATATATGTGAACAGGCTGCTAAAGTGAAAGTGAAGTGAATTCATCTAAGCATCTGTCAAGCATTTGAACAAAACAAATGCACATTTCGAATAAAGAATTATTAATTCATTAAATAATGTTGGTACATACTTTATCGCCTGTCGCTTATGATAAGTAGTTCCAATTTTGAAAATTAAAAGTTCATTAAACTTGAAAACGACAATCAAAATCATTATGTTTTATTTAGTATTTTTTCTATCATTCCAGCAATAACGGAGATATTGCACGAGCCCGAGTTGAAGGGCATCACCCTGGTGCAGTACAATATGGAGAAGAAGGACACACCCCTACTGCCAGGCGCGACAGCTATTGACCCCGAGGACCCTCGCCTCCCGGCCACCCCGGACCTCGAGGAACTGGCCAAAGGAGGCTATACAGATGGACTGATCTATATCTACACCAGCGGAACCACCGGATTGCCTAAAGCTGCCATTATCACTAATTCAAGGTACCTACTATGATTTTACTTTATCCACTTGAGCGATTATTGGCATATTACAGCAAGTTTGCAAAACAACTTGAACGATCGCCTGCCATAATATGGCAAATATTTGGGTTTCAACAAATTTGAGTTTGTGTATCCGGGTAGTATGTTTACGAGAGATGGGAAGATATTGAAAGTAGGATTAATGAAGGTAACTCCATTAATGGAGGACTGAATGCCGTTGGCGCTAATAAAAAACTGTCCAAAGAAGCGAAGCTAGCAATTTACTTTGGAGTACTGGTACCTACCCTGATGTATGGCAGTGAGGGATGAAAGTGTCTGAATGCTGTAGAAATGAGATCCCTGAGGCGTATGTGTGGTAAAACTTATATTATAACTTTATAACTTTACGATTTTTTAATATTTTTTTATAAATCTTACAAATATAAGATAAATGGTAAAATACAGGTTAATTCATTGGCTATATAGCACTATAATAAGTTTTTATGTCTCCATATTAAAATTTGAAGGTGTGAATTTTTTAATGTTGGCGAAAATTTTTAAAAACTATCATCTGGAAATCTCGAGTGATCGAGGCAAATTTATTTAGTTTGCGTGGTCGCTCTAATGGATTCTCAAATCAACAAATGTTTGTTCTCAAACGCGTTCCTTACGCTTACTTCAGCCTTGCATTCTTTGCAGATATCCACATTTCTCACACGATCATACATGGTTTTACCATAGATATGCCGCGGGGATCTCATTTCTGCAAAAGAAAAAAGTATTTATGTTTATCAAATCCTGAAGAAGGGATTATCAGTCTTGTCACATGTTGAGTAAATCAATAAACAGTGAAATAATTAAAAACACTTTGTTTTTACTATGATAATCTTTATTTAAAAAGTCAACATGTTTCAAGAACGATGTTCTCTTCATCAGGACATTATTTGTACTAAAACTAAATGATCAAATATAGAAAAACAAATGTGGGTAGAAATGGAAGTAGTGGGGGAGGAGAGAGGTGGAAAGGGGAGGTGCTTCGAAGAACAACAAGGGGAGGGGGGGGGGGGGGGGTGGAAAGGGGGGTGCTTAGAAGAACAAAGACAAAAAAATTACAATTTTTTGTAATTTTTTGAAGTAGAAGTTTTTTCGTAGAAGAACAACAAGGGGGAGGGGGGGAAGAGGTGGAAAGAGGGGTGCTTCTAAGCACCCCCCTTTTTAGAAGCACCCCTCTTTCCACCTCTCCCCCCCCCTCCCCCTTGTTGTTCTTCTAAGCACCTCCCCTTTCCACCTCTCTCCTCCCCCACTACTTCCATTTCTACCCACGCTTGTCTTTCTATATTTGATCATTTAGTTTTAGTTCATATGATGTCCTGATGAAGAGAACATCGTTCTCGAAACATGTTGACTTTTTAAATGGTGCCACAAAGTGAATTTGCAAAATTTGAAGAAGTCAATAAACAGTGGGCGAAACAAAGTATTTTATGAATGTTAATTGAAACGAATACTTTCTTCTTATCATGCTTTTTACGAAAACATGTTGTATTTTTGTTTATATAAATAATATTTGGCTGATAAGATCTTGTTGATAACAGTTTATTGTAGTCAGACCAGATTGGCTGGTAGGTCACTAACTTATCGGCCATGACTTGTGGAGTGATTTATAACTAGGTACACAAAGCTCTTGTCAATCAATCAAATAAGTAGGTGACAAGTTATTATTATTAGGAATCTAATGCAATGTAAACACTTTGTTATTGCATTTATGTCAAAGACCAATATTGACATGCTTTTTACAATATTGTTTGGCAAAAATAGGGCCAGGTATTGTCTAAGTTGCAATTTGGGAGGTGGGTATGGGTACCACCGCCCTGGGAACCATTTATTGGATAACCAACAACTCTGCCATAGGTCACCCCAAGTGGCTCGCTACGTTTGGTGACTTAGCACGAGTGCCCGATACCCCGTGCTAAGCCACCAAAATGAGGTTTGTCCAGATCTATTGGTGGCCGATGCGTCAGTCCACCTGCTGTGTGGTGGGCAGGATAGAGAGAGACTGATTGAGGGAGGTCTTTTATCCTCTCCAACCAGAATCTCTCGACCCACCGACTTGCACGGCGGTTGGCGGTTTGCAAATCAAAGCATAAATTACACTTCAAAGCACACAATGCTACACTTCGAAGCACATTTTACACTTCAAAGCACAATATACACTTCAAAGCACAAAGTACACTTCGAAGCACAATGTATACCTCGAAGCACAATTTACACTTCAAAGCACAATGTACACTTCGAAGCACAATTTACACTTCAAAGCACAATGTACACTTCAAAGCACAATTTACACTTCAAAGCACACAATGTTACACTGAAGCACAATTTTCACTTTAAAGCACGAATTGCATCTCATAAAAGCTTCATACAGATTGACACGTCTGCGGTTACAGCGAGTTTGCCATTAGTTCCTGAAAACATTGTTTTTGTCGGGGTCATACCACTTCTGTGTTTCACCAACTTTTCTCATCTTGAATCAACCTTATTTTTCCAGATACCTGATGATAGCAGCCGTAACCTTTCAGATGGCTGAACTACGGACAGACCGAGATATTTTCTATTCACCACTTCCGCTGCATCACACAGCCGGTGGAGTCCTCGGACTAAGCCAGGCTCTGGTGATGGGAGTAACGGTAGTACAGAGGAACAAGTTTTCCGCAACCAACTTCTGGACAGATTGCAACAAATTCAAGTGCACGGTGAGTTTAGGAGCAAGAGAACCCAAAACATAAAAGCATCCCTTTCTTAATCTTCTTTATTACGCTTACATCAATCAGCCTTGCATTCTTTCCGATCTCCAGATTTGTCTATGTCTATATTTGTCTCTAACTATCACTCCATTTACCGCAGGAGAACGTGAGTGGACGGACTTCCAAACAACTCAGTTTGGCACACACTCTTTGATTCATTCACATTCATACATGCCCTTTTGTTATTCTGACTTTTGACCCGACTCAAGTATTTGGCCCACTTGATAATTCTAAGTCTTTTTTGGGCATCCCCGACTTCTTCTGCCATTCACAACAATTATTGGATAATCCCAAGTGGTTCGCTATGTTTGGTGACTTAGCAGGAGTGCCCGGGTCCATGGGGGGAGGTTTGTCTGGATCTAGCGGTGGATGACCTGGACACATTGAACCCTAGATTTCTACCCACCCTTATTACCTTTTTCATTCTCAGAACTTCCTCTCCTTCCTTTCCTTAAAAAAACTCCACACAGCTTCCCCAAAGATGACATAGGCTCTGAGGGAAATTATTTTTTTCAGGGCCTCCTGTGTGAAGCTAATGTGAAAAGAAAAAAAATTCTCCTTACACTCTTTTCTTCATTCATCAGTGTCCCTTTCTTAATCTTACTCATTACACTTACATCATTGCATTTTTTACGAATTTCCACATTTTCCACATGCACATACTTGGTTTTACCACATAATCGCCCCACATCATTCATTTAGTCTACTTTCGCTCTGCCAGTTCCATGCCATGCGTAAGGGTATGTTCCAGCATCATTGTGGACTCCTGGCTTCACCTCTTTGGACATTTTTTACGAATTTCCACATTTTCCACATGCACATACTTGGTTTTACCACATAATCGCCCCACATCATTCATTTAGTCTACTTTCGCTCTGCCAGTTCCATGCCATGCGTAAGGGTATGTTCCAGCATCATTGTGGACTCCTGGCTTCACCTCTTTGGACATTTTTTACGAATTTCCACATTTTCCACATGCACATACTTGGTTTTACCACATAATCGCCCCACATCATTCATTTAGTCTACTTTCGCTCTGCCAGTTCCATGCCATGCGTAAGGGTATGTTCCAGCATCATTGTGGACTCCTGGCTTCACCTCTTTGGACATTTTTTACGAATTTCCACATTTTCCACATGCACATACTTGGTTTTACCACATAATCGCCCCACATCATTCATTTAGTCTACTTTCGCTCTGCCAGTTCCATGCCATGCGTAAGGGTATGTTCCAGCATCATTGTGGACTCCTGGCTTCACCTCTTTGGACATTTTTTACGAATTTCCACATTTTCCACATGCACATACTTGGTTTTACCACATAATCGCCCCACATCATTCATTTAGTCTACTTTCGCTCTGCCAGTTCCATGCCATGCGTAAGGGTATGTTCCAGCATCATTGTGGACTCCTGGCTTCACCTCTTTGGACGTTTTTTACGAATTTCCACATTTTCCACATGCACATACTTGGTTTTACCACATAATCGCCCCACATCATTCATTTAGTCTACTTTCGCTCTGCCAGTTCCATGCCATGCGTAAGGGTATGTTCCAGCATCATTGTGGACTCCTGGCTTCACCTCTTTGGACATTTTTTACGAATTTCCACATTTTCCACATGCACATACTTGGTTTTACCACATAATCGCCCCACATCATTCATTTAGTCTACTTTCGCTCTGCCAGTTCCATGCCATGCGTAAGGGTATGTTCCAGCATCATTGTGGACTCCTGGCTTCACCTCTTTGGACATTTTTTACGAATTTCCACATTTTCCACATGCACATACTTGGTTTTACCACATAATCGCCCCACATCATTCATTTAGTCTACTTTCGCTCTGCCAGTTCCATGCCATGCGTAAGGGTATGTTCCAGCATCATTGTGGACTCCTGGCTTCACCTCTTTGGACATTTTTTACGAATTTCCACATTTTCCACATGCACATACTTGGTTTTACCACATAATCGCCCCACATCATTCATTTAGTCTACTTTCGCTCTGCCAGTTCCATGCCATGCGTAAGGGTATGTTCCAGCATCATTGTGGACTCCTGGCTTCACCTCTTTGGACATTTTTTACGAATTTCCACATTTTCCACATGCACATACTTGGTTTTACCACATAATCGCCCCACATCATTCATTTAGTCTACTTTCGCTCTGCCAGTTCCATGCCATGCGTAAGGGTATGTTCCAGCATCATTGTGGACTCCTGGCTTCACCTCTTTGGACATTTTTTACGAATTTCCACATTTTCCACATGCACATACTTGGTTTTACCACATAATCGCCCCACATCATTCATTTAGTCTACTTTCGCTCTGCCAGTTCCATGCCATGCGTAAGGGTATGTTCCAGCATCATTGTGGACTCCTGGCTTCACCTCTTTGGACATTTTTTACGAATTTCCACATTTTCCACATGCACATACTTGGTTTTACCACATAATCGCCCCACATCATTCATTTAGTCTACTTTCGCTCTGCCAGTTCCATGCCATGCGTAAGGGTATGTTCCAGCATCATTGTGGACTCCTGGCTTCACCTCTTTGGACATTTTTTACGAATTTCCACATTTTCCACATGCACATACTTGGTTTTACCACATAATCGCCCCACATCATTCATTTAGTCTACTTTCGCTCTGCCAGTTCCATGCCATGCGTAAGGGTATGTTCCAGCATCATTGTGGACTCCTGGCTTCACCTCTTTGGACATTTTTTACGAATTTCCACATTTTCCACATGCACATACTTGGTTTTACCACATAATCGCCCCACATCATTCATTTAGTCTACTTTCGCTCTGCCAGTTCCATGCCATGCGTAAGGGTATGTTCCAGCATCATTGTGGACTCCTGGCTTCACCTCTTTGGACATTTTTTACGAATTTCCACATTTTCCACATGCACATACTTGGTTTTACCACATAATCGCCCCACATCATTCATTTAGTCTACTTTCGCTCTGCCAGTTCCATGCCATGCGTAAGGGTATGTTCCAGCATCATTGTGGACTCCTGGCTTCACCTCTTTGGACATTTTTTACGAATTTCCACATTTTCCACATGCACATACTTGGTTTTACCACATAATCGCCCCACATCATTCATTTAGTCTACTTTCGCTCTGCCAGTTCCATGCCATGCGTAAGGGTATGTTCCAGCATCATTGTGGACTCCTGGCTTCACCTCTTTGGACATTTTTTACGAATTTCCACATTTTCCACATGCACATACTTGGTTTTACCACATAATCGCCCCACATCATTCATTTAGTCTACTTTCGCTCTGCCAGTTCCATGCCATGCGTAAGGGTATGTTCCAGCATCATTGTGGACTCCTGGCTTCACCTCTTTGGACGTTTTTTACGAATTTCCACATTTTCCACATGCACATACTTGGTTTTACCACATAATCGCCCCACATCATTCATTTAGTCTACTTTCGCTCTGCCAGTTCCATGCCATGCGTAAGGGTATGTTCCAGCATCATTGTGGACTCCTGGCTTCACCTCTTTGGACATTTTTTACGAATTTCCACATTTTCCACATGCACATACTTGGTTTTACCACATAATCGCCCCACATCATTCATTTAGTCTACTTTCGCTCTGCCAGTTCCATGCCATGCGTAAGGGTATGTTCCAGCATCATTGTGGACTCCTGGCTTCACCTCTTTGGACGATTTTTAGATAACATCATCCTCGTTCAGTCCTCTAGGATTTACAACCTGCATTTATCCTTTTCTCTATGCCTTTATCAGCTTTTCAGTCTCTTTTGAATATTCTTAACAAATAACCTAACTCATTCACCTGCTCCAAGTATTCATCATTTTGCAGGCAACAAATAAATTGATTTTAACCTTGACATAACCCAGGTGGCGCAATACATAGGCGAGACTTGTCGCTTCCTTCTTCTGGCGCATGAGAAGGCTGGCGGGGGCCCCGCGCCCCCCCACTGCCTGCGCCTGATGATGGGCAATGGCCTGCGCTCCGCTCTCTGGGGTCGCTTCCAGAAAACCTTCCTGATTCCTCGCATATACGAGTTCTACGGAGCCACTGAGGGGAACACCAACATGAGTAAGTACTATAATTCACATAGTCTTTTCTGTTGCGTGACTTTACAGAAAATTGAAGCAAAAGAACAAAAAACAAACCTAACCTAACCTCACTCAACCTAACTTTTTTTTACATGAAAACCTCACAAGAGTCCCAGCTGTTCCCGTCTGGAGTCAGTAAGACTATGGCTTCCCCAATTGGGGTATGTTGTGAGGCAGGGTAGTGTGAAGGGGAAGGAGGTGGGGGAGAGGAAGGTGGGGAAGTGCCTGGCTATTCAGATCTGGTCACCAAACACGGCTGAACTCATCTCAAGCAACGTTTCAATTTTGAATGGTGGTTTTACAGCAGGGAGATACTGAGAATATCTTCCACTCTGGAACGTGCTGCAAATATACTACATATTATTTATTTGCCCATGCCAGAATTCGATCCCACGATCTTCAGATTGCGAATCAAGAGCCTTACCCCTTGACCATGCTGACCGTCAACATAACCTAACCTAACTTATTAATTTATCATTTCTGTTTTGTCGCTGTTTTTGTTTTTTGAGGGGATTTAACAATCAGGGCTTTAACACCGTTGCTTGAAATGGCTTTAACCATGTTTGGTGGCCAGATCTGAACAATCAGATACTTCCCCACCTTCCTCTACCCCATCTCCTTCCCTTCCCCACTAACCCTAATTGGGGACGCCGTAGTCTCACTGTTTAACTTTGATTCTAAGCACGTTTTAGGTTTTGATCAAATTGTCAAGCATAAGAGTTGTGTTGTTACGCTTATCAGCTGATCACAATTTGATCGAGAGTTGAAATGGACCGAGATCAATGTTTAGAAAACTTCATCATTAATCGTGCACATTTGTCATTATTAGTCGTCCCTAATATTTTCAAACAGAGACATAATACACCGTTGCTGTTTCACAGTGCCAAAATTTTACCTGTTAAAGTAATAATACTAAGGCACAAAATTATAATTCAGCTATATTTACCCCGCAGCATAAAGAGAAATTAGAACATAAATACAGCACTAGATTCACGCGCAACAATGGGTTAATAGTTCTGAAATTTAATAATAAGTACGGATAGAGGACGTTTGAATACATCATACTGAAGATATTTAATTTATTATCTGACACTATAAAGCAATGTAATTTTCTGAATAAGGTTAAACATATGGTGAAAAATTGGCTATCGGAAAAAAATATTTATATTAATGTATGAAAAAATGTTGAACCTGTAGATATAAGATGTAAATTATAACTTTTAAAATGTATATGTAACTAAACTATAAGCACCTGTTGACAAGCAAATTCAATTGGATTAACAGGACTTGTTTGTTGATAAATAAAAAATACTAGTAAAAAAATAATAGTTGATAAGTTAAAAATATGACAGCAGTCAAGTACAATAAGCGTGTTTACACGTCAGCGCGTGTGTCTCCATAGAAACCGTTATAACTCCGTTATTGTTTTAGTTACATCCGTAAAATAAAAAAGTGAAAGGTCGATAGTGAATCATGCTGCACATCTCTATTCAAGTTGTCCATAGAAATAGATAAAAAGAACATTCTGTCAGACACGCAGTCTGACACATAATTTATCCCGCCAAATTTCCTACGGGCGCCTGACATTGTTAATTTTTATTAAAATTTTTATATGAAATGATAGAAAAGTGAGGTGACAAAAGTGTTTATTACACATTTATACAATAGAATAAGTATTGTTGTTTACATAATCTGTGATTTTAGTACTGTTTTCATATAAAAACATCACGTGAGTCATTTTCACATTTTTTTTAATGTTTGCATTCTAAATTTTAATATTTACAAATATTAATATTTATTTGTAATACAATAATTCTAAAGCTTATTTTGTAAGCTTTCTAAAACAGTTTTTACTATTCGGCTACGTTCAGAAATGTTTCATTTATAGAGCTTTAATTGTGAAGTGGTAATAATACAAAGTTTTCGTAAAATGTCATTTCGTTAAAGACATTAAAAGTGCATATTGGCGATTTTCTGAGGGGTTAACTATTCTTTCAATAATAAAAAAATAAATAAGAAATGTGCATTAGAAGTCAAACATAAAACAGGAAGATGAAGGAGACACCCCACAAAGATGTTGATGTCTGTATAAATATGAATGAAGCAAATAGTGTAATGCTAAAGAGAAATGATGTTGTTCTGTCTCTGCCTACCCCTGCATGAAAATAGTGTGTGCTTTAATATAAACTTTATCGTTAACATCTGTATTTTGTGTTTTCAGTAAATATTTCCTCCCAACCTGGAGCTATTGGATTTATTCCCAGATTTGCATCTTTCGTTTCTCCAATTTTACTGATCAAGTAAGTTACACGATACATAGCTACTTACCTACACACATCATAGACCCTGCATTTGTGGTTAATATTGTCACATGTTCCTTCCAACCCATCCCTATATACCTGTCATTTTTCATTACCCACATTCAGTCTTTAGATAACGCCGCATAACCCTCGCCGCATGAACATCTCTAATATACCGCTTACCGCATCCGCAAACTTAATCCTGCATACCACAAGTAATCGCGACTAATACAGTCCTATAAGTGCATGAATAAACCCAGCCAAGATAGCAGAGAATGCCAAAAGGTTCCGCAGTAAGTCCTTTTTTTTTTCTTCCTTATGTGCCTTCTCTCAACAAGTGCAGCGGCAAAGCACATACAAGGTCCTTCGATATCCACAGATACATAAATCACACATTATTAGCCTTTTACCAACCAGCATGAAACATACATATCGATGTCCAGTTGATTATTCAGACATCTCCAAAAAATCCAAATTAGAGTTGCATATTATGCAGTTATATGTAAAAGTATACCCTCTATGTATCTGGTACAATACTCATAAACACCACCAAATCAGAATGCAGAAAAAGTTTAAGTGAAATAAACAAATAATAATAAATTGATGTTTTCTGGGACACTAGTGGGAAATTTCAAAATATCGTACTAATGTACCGGACCGTTGTGCTTCCCGTGTTATTTTATAGCATATTTAAAATGTAAAACACAGACACGTTTAATAATATTTGATTTATGGTGAGCATTCGAATGTTGCTTTTCTCGTTATCTCAAAACTTAGTATTTGGAGATGTCTGATAAATCAACTGGACAATCGATATTGCTTCATTTTATTGTTACCCACCTATAATATTACACGATGTGTAGGTACTTTTGACTATTTTATGTTCTGATGTTGTTCATTTAGTAGATTGATGACTTCTAGTGTCCTGTATTACATCAATCAGTGGCTAATGCTTAATGTTGGTTCTAGATGTGACCGAGTTACTGGCGAACCGGTGAGAGATACGCGGGGTCTTTGCCAGGTGTGTGGACCTTGTGAACCAGGTAATAAATCATGCTGCTGTGTAGGTAGTTCATCTAAATTAGTTTGTAAAATTTATGTTAAATCATATACATTTCTTATTATTTTAAATACGTTTAGATCATCTGCAAATAGTGGAACCTGTACATCTTTAATTTTGTTTACAGTATCAAAAATCAATATAAAAAATAACATTGGACCGACGTGGGACCCTTGAGGAACCCCACAATTGGAGCAGTCCTAATCCTAATTAGTGGCCTAATACAGTCCCTTGAGGTTTTTAGTAGCGCCAGGCGCGGTTATTATGGCCTCAAATATTCATATAATTTATTTACTTATTCATTTTAAGAACAATGGAAATCAAAAATTCAATTCCTTTCAACAACAGATACATGAGGACAATAATAATAGGGGCCTTACCAATAAGCGCATTTTTATGGATGTTATTGAATTTCAACATTTTACTCTGAAACTGTACTAATGGGTATGTTTCCAGGTCTCCTGATTGGCAAAGTGAACACCAAGAAAAGACTGTACTCCTACACAGGATATGTCGACAAGGATGCCAATGAGAAGAAGATGGTTCGGGACGTCCTGCAGAAGGGAGATTGCTACTTCAACTCCGGAGACCTCCTGGTCATGGACGACCTGGGCTTCTTCTACTTCAAGGACAGAACCGGAGACACTTTCAGGTGCGACATTTATATTACTAATATCTAATAGGATCGGTGAACTGCATCCAACAGATTGCTGGCACAACCAAATCTTACAATGAATTTTATGTAATACACTTTTCCTGAAAAAAAAAAAACCTTGACTTTGTGCAGAAACGGATTCTCCTCCTATCTTAACAAACGGATCGCAATCTTTAGATCATAGGCGTCGGGAGAGAATGCTGTCCTTGTTCTAACGGTATTTGAATGGAAGATGCTCCAAGGAACTAGCATCATTGGTTGATTCCTTTGGCACCGATGCAGTCGGGAAATACGCCAAATGGTGCCCAACATTTGTACACAGTTGACTTGTCGACACATTTGTCTTGTTTAATAAAATTTTCTCTTAAATTTTATTTGATTATTTTGTGTTATTTCACAATTAATTCATTTAAACTAATATATAGTATATTTGCGGCACGTTCCAGAGTGGAAGATACTTTCAGTATCGCCCTGGTATAAAACCACCATTCAGAATTGAAACGCTGAAATGGTTTTAGACTTGTTTGGTGACCAGATCTGAATAGCCAGGTTCTTCCCACCTTCCTCTTACCCATCTCCTTTCCCTCCCCTATACCTTCAGCCTCACAACATACCTCAATTGGGGATACCATAGTCTCACTGGCTCCAGGCAGGAGCCGCTGGCACTCTTGGAGGCATTCTTTTATAAAACAACAACAAAAAAACTAATATTATCAACAGATGTCTCTGTGGTTCTATTTCATTTTCAATATTTGTAGATTCCTGTTTTACAATGGTAACCGTTTTCTTTATAGGACCTCCCACATGCACGCTTCGGAGCAACCGAGTCCCGCGCTACTTAAGGCCGCCACGCAGAAAAGTAAAGACCGATAGGTTTACAGCTCAGTTTACTGTGAGACTTTTCTGCGTGGCGGCCTAAAGTGGCGCAGGACTCGGTCGCTCCGAAGTGTGCGTGTGGGAGGTCGTTATTTGAATAGAACAAGATTATGTAAAGTTTCCTGTTTTACCATAGTAATCATTTTCCTTCACACAATAGAGCCATATCTGTAGATTCCTGTTTTATAATCTCCAACATTTTTCCTTTGCTTTTCAATACTGAATATTTAGTCTCTTCAAATTTGCAAAATCATCCAACAACAGCTTATGACCGAAACGTCCTACTGTTTTTAATGTTATTAAAGAAAAGAATTTGATAAATTAAGTGATTGACCTAACAAACAGTGCTCTTTATTTGACACCAGGAATGTTTCTCTTTCTTTAAATATATAAATGAAGAATTTGTTTTATAGTATTAATATTCAAAAGCTGTTGGAATAGGCCACTTGCATGGACTTCATAACGACTTGGAAAAAATCGTGTGGATAGAGTTTTTTACTAAGATTACGAAAATGTTAGTAAAAATTTTTAGAAATGTACAGTGTTTTTTATTTTTAAATAAATAAATCCATTATTTGGGCTCGTGACGTCACTACATGAAAATGTCCCGTCGCCGAAAATGTTCCTATTAATTTTATAAAATTCCACACTGATTTATTTTTTTATTTTATTTTATTTTTTTTTTTATTTATTTATTTATATCTATATATTACAGTTTACACCTTATTGTTAACATTTTTACATATGTAATATATTTTGAAAACATTTTTACATATTAATATTACATTACATTATGTTAGGTGTAAGGTAGGTTTGAGAAGGTATATGGCATATATATTATATGGCATCACTTTGATTTCAGGCAAATTTTTGAATTCGTTCACTAGCTTTATTGTTTGTTCTCTGCGAACTTATCATTTGGTTTGATTTTTTGACAGATGTTCTGAAGAGAACCCCGTACAATTAATGGGTACGGGGTTCTCTTCAAAACGTGAAGATGAGGTCGGTACATGTTTTAGAGGTATAATGATTATGGTGCTGATTTTAACAAAATAAAATTTTATAATATTCTTATTATTATTATAATTTTCAAGTTCAAGTATATTACATTGAATTTAGTAATATAGACGCTGTACATTATAATGATTTATGATCAATAAAATGGATCAAGGAAAAAAATATTTATGAGATGTAATATTTTTGGTATGCCTCGTTATTCTTCTGTGCCATTCGTGTGGAAAACGTTCTTTTTTTTTTAAATGATTTTCGGCTATGTAATTATCGTTTTTTCACACCTATAAAATTATGTCCCGTCTTTCCGGTTTATAAAAAATGGTCTGATTTTTCGGATTGAAATTTTCAAAAAATCCCCAGGGTTTCAAAAATACGATTATAAAAAAAAAAAAAATACAGAATGTCTTAGAATATTTGCCTAAACCGGAAAAAAATTTAAAAAAATGTGATGCAAGTGGCCTATTAACTAACGATTGTTTTAGATGGAGAGGAGAGAATGTGTCCACAGCAGAAGTTGAGGGAATCCTAACTAACATAGTTGGCCTCACAGATATTGTAGTATACGGAGTAGAGGTAAGGAAAACATTACTTTTACATACTTTTATTCCCTCTGTTTTTGACCTAACCAACACCTCTGCCATAGGTCATCCCAAGTGGTTCGCTACATTTGGTGACTTGGCAGGGGTGCTCGGGTTCATGGGGTGAGCTCTGTCCGGGTCTTGGCAGTGTATGTGTCTGCCCACCACCTGCTTGGCAGGCTGGATCGGGAGAGACTGGTTGAGGGAGATCTTTTGACCTCAAGCAGTACTCTTTTGGAACATCGCCTTGCACTGCAGTGGGAGGGATGGATTCACATGTCTGTCACTCCTGGATCAAATGAATCCCAGATTCCTACTCACCCCTCATACCTTATCCTTCCCAGAACTTTCTCTCTTTTCCACACAATGTCCCCAAATATAGGCCCTGAGGGAAAATATTTTCCTCTAGTGCCTCAATGGAGCTATTTAAAAAAAAAAAACATAGTTTTTTGCGTAGGTTCATCTTTACATCACAGCTGTACGGCGCTTTAGCTATTTTTATCGGTTGTCAAAAGCCGCTGTTTTAACGCGGTCTCCCATGTGTCAGATAAGCTATCAATATACACGTTTTTTAATAATGTCATTCGTTACGCAAAATAACTTGCTTATTAGTGAATAGAGGTAAACTAACGAAGCTGTTAGAATTGAAAATTGAAAGAAATCATATATACAATCTCCAGACTTAATTAATTCATCTAAGACGTGATCAATTGATTTCTTTTCAGCTTGGATAAACGAAAGTTGTTCAAATATGATTAAAGACGTCATTAACTAATTAACTCCCATTTAGCCTCAAAAAATACATGCGAAGCGCATAAAAGTTGGTATTTCCATTCTAAATGACATTTACGACAGTAAATGCATAGACAGATTGCCACCTTATATCGATTTCCCTTTATTCTTTTTGTCTGGCTATCAACAGTGCTTGGGAAAAAGATATAAAATCATCGGTATGATATTGTAAAGTTATCAGTGTGCGAAACCCGCTGATTGGTCATTTGATGACAATCTTACAAAATTTCAATCTCTGTGAAACCCTTCAACCTAAAATATTCTTTGACTCCATTTGACTTTGACTAACAATATTAACATTGTGTTAATTTACAATTTCAGATACCACACGTAGAAGGCAAAGCGGGGATGGCGGCAATAGTGGATCCAGACAACAAATTGGATTTGGCGAGTCTCGTTAAATCCATGGCAACAGCTTTACCGCCTTTTGCCCGCCCAATATTCCTCCGTGTAATGGCGGATATTCCACTAACAACCACATTCAAAATGATAAAGACTGATTTGAGAAAAGACAGCTTTAACATCAATGTGATAAAAGACAGTGTTTATTTCTTAGATCCCTCCACCTCTTCGTACATTCCTTTAACTGAATCTCTTTACAAAGACATTTGCGATGGTAAAGTGAGGTTATAATATATGCTAGTTAATTTTATAGTCCGGCGAATAAATGTGGAAATAACTTCTTGATCGCCAGTTGATTTTTAATTTCGTAATAATGGTTTTTCTGCTAAATTATGTTTTTTGTAAATTGTACTATCTTACCAGAAGGATGATTTTGTATTTTTTGTGTTAAGTCAGCATTTTTTTTATATGAATACCTCACGAGAGTCCCACCTGCTCCCATCTGGAGCCATTGAGACTATGGCAACCCCAATTGGGGTATGTTGTGAAACTGAAGGTAGTGGGGAGGGAAAGGAGATGGCTATTCAGATCTGGTCACTAAACACGGCTAACGCTATTTCAAGCAATGTTTCAATTCTGAATGGTGGTCTTACACCAGAGCGATACTGAGAATATCTTCCACTCTGGAACGTGCGGCAAATATACTATATATTATTTTTAATTAATTAATTAATTGTGAAATAGCACAAATTAATCTGATAAAATTCGTTTGCCCACGCCGGGGTTCAATCCTGCGACCTTCGGATTGCGAGAACCTTACCCCTAAACCACGCCATTGTCAATCACGAGACAATTAAGACAATCCATCGGAAGTCCGAAGGCATCCTTCGTGCATTATCAGCTGTCAAATTTCTGTCATTTTCTATGGCTTGTCTATGCCTATCATATGTTGATGACAGTTGGTGTAGATTAATCTACATAAATAAAAATGAATTGCCGAAATGTATGTACACGCATAACTTCCGAACCACTGCAGCAAATCCGATAATTATTTTTTTGTAGTGTTCGTTATTGTCAGGACAAGGTTTGTATAATACTACTGGTGTGCTCTGGCATTATGAAATTTGTATAAAAATTAATCGCCGAAATGTATGTACGGGCATAACTTACGAACGAATGCACCAAATTGGATAATTCTTTTTTGTTGTGTTCATTATTGTCTGATGAGCTCTGGCATTACGAAATTTGTATAAAAAAAATTGCAATAGGTGGTACGTGAGCTGTTTGAAAACTAAATGTAACGGGAATTAATTTATGGAACGTGGGAGGGGCGGGGGGGGGGGGGTAGGGGAACCAGGGAGGGGGGAGGGGAACATGGGAGTGGGAAGGGGAACTCGGGAGGGGGAAGGGGGGGAGTGGAGTGGGGAGACGGAAGGTGGAGGAGGTGGAGTAGAAACGCGAGAGGGGAGAGAGGACGCGGGAGAGGAATGGGGAGGGGCGGAAGGGGAACGGGATGAATGGGAAAGGACACGAAGGGAGAAACAATTTTTTTATTAAACGGCATAGCAACTCATGCCGGGTACCAGCTAGTTAACTATATAAAAACACTTTTGAAAAAAAAATTTAAAACATGACTATTACCAGACTAGTACCAGCTAGTTAACTATATAAAAACACTTTTGAAAAAAAAATTAAAAACATGACTATTTCTCAGTTATAACTACTTAGGTATATATAAGCCTAATAGGCATTCATAAATGACTATTTGTTTGTTGTATTATTTTGATGTTTGTACGTGATGTGATGACATTCGATTCGCAAATTTTCCCACGACTGACATCTCTTAACAATCTCTGGCGTTAGTAACTACTTTTAAGAGTTGGTGTCTTAACCTAGAGCAGTACATATTTTTCTCATTAGATTTGTCAAAATTTAACATATACGGCCGATGAAACACACATTATGTCGCAAAAGATACCGAATCACCTTTCAGATAATGTGTTTGTATATTTATAAAAATGGTACGTAATTTACAATAAGTAGTTTCCCAGAATAGCTACTTATATTCAAAGAAATGAATATTGAATAGTTAACTTAAGGACACACTGGCGAACAAGAGGTTAATGGAGGGCGTTACAATTTTTTTAAAAGCTTTTTAGAAACACCAAGATATTTAAAAGCAAAACAATGTAACTTTGAAAAAGTACTACGGTCGAAGTTCAAATTTTTCATATTTTTATGTGTACATGGTGTATGGAAATCAATGAAAGAAGTTGATTCTAGATACGATTTTAGATTTTCACGGCCAAAAGTATTTTTGTTATTAGTTTTTGGGGTATTATGCCGTGTTGCGCTACCTCTTTCTTTAGCCAACGTTTCGGACAGCGTTGCAGTGTCCATCATCAGGGCAGATGTGTGATGTTCACATCTGCCCTGATGATGGACACTGCAACGCTGTCCGAAACGTTGGCTAAAGAAGGAGGTAGCGCAACACGGCATAATACCCCAAAAACTAATAACAAAAAAAAGGTTGATTCTACATTATATTTAAAGATTTTTGTTTATGATTTGTAATTGCTTTAGCCTCGATTACATTGAGCAAGTTTACAAGTTACTAGCCGGTAAGTTTAAAAGCAGGTGAATCGGCGAGTGAGATTGTCATGATGACACACAAAACTGTCTACTCGCTCAGTAGCGACAGCAGCAGCTAAAATAACGACTCGCGCACGAATCAATACTGTCAAAAAACTTGAGTCGCAGCTAGCGCCACACGCTAGGCAGTAGTGAGAATTAAGACCCCTGCGGGAACTAATTCTGACAATTAAGAAATCAGCTGTTCGTGGGCCGCCATCTTGAGCGAGTACAGTTGACCACCTTTCAACTTTTTTTGTAGATTGTCCACAATCTGCTACTTAGATAGTAACAGATAGTGAATTTCACAGATAAGTAGCTTGTAAACTCGCTCAATGTAATCGAAGCTTTAGAAAAGTTTTTAATTCTTGTAATTCAAAAAATTCTTTAGCTGGCTTATAAAAGAGCCCTTGTCAGTTTTTTTTTAAATTCACAAGGCCTATGAAGAATTTACTCTTTTTAGCAAATTTTGATTATAAGAAATGTGATTTTTTTAGTGTAACATTGGCTCCTGCAAATTGAAAAATCGTTTCTCAAATTCTTTTAGAATTTGGAAGATTAATTCTAAGACTATATTATTATAAGGAAGGTACCACTGAAGAATTAAACCAATAGAAGTGTGAGGGGGGCCTGTCCGTATTCTCAAAAAAGCTCAATAATTTTTCCTCACTTCTGGTGAAATTGATCAATTTTTATGCAATTTGGCAAAATCAATTTTCTGTCAAATCAGAACTATCTATTCAAAGTCAGTTATGCATGGAAATATTGTGGAAATATTATTTCCGACTTGTGTCATTGTCGCTTCTTTCGAATTACAAAATATCAAATGCATAATGAGCTCAATTATTGCATTTGATTTCTTACACAGAATGTCTTACCTAGTGTGTACTTTGTCAATGAACCAAGTCTGTGTACATTATTATTACATATCATTGTTATGTAAATATGTATACTGTGTTGTTATATTATAGATATGTTATGTTGTGTGATATAATATTATATGATGTACCTAAGATAATTGTGGTAAAAATATGTTGGATAAAGTAGATAGTCTGATGCTTCTCTTTAGATATCATATTTTGCCGATTGCTAAGGCAAGATTGGATACAATAGCTAAATGAACTTGCATCAATGATTTTTTACAATCATACTTAGATTTAAAAATATATTGGGAATGGTACAAGACGTTTTTAAGAATAACATAATATTTTAATATTATTATTAATGTCACCAACAGATTTCACATATAGAACAGTAGGAATTTGGAGGAATATTCCTCCAAGAGTCCAATGAATTTCAAAAACTTGGACAGTAGGGTCCAGAGGCGGCTCTAGGGGTTCAGAAGTGGAAGGTCATTTAAAAAAATCGTGCAACTAATATTTATTTGATATTATTATATACGCGCTGATATTATCAATATTCATTTGTAGGTACCTCACGAATGTTGAGAATCAAATTACATTTAATCTATTAAATTATTTCATGCGACAAGCGTGCAATATGCAAAACCAACCTATGTTTATCAAACCATCTCTTTCAAACGCATAATATTCATCATGCTGTCTCCCTCATGGCAATGACCCAAGCTGTCTTCAGAATACCAAAGCATTTTTACTAGGCAAGATAGCACCATCTCGTTTATTGTATGGTGCATAAAGAGACAGAAGATATGAAATTGGGATATTTGATAAATTGACCCAGCCAATCATAGGTGTGTGGGAGAGGAAGCTTCCATTTGAGATGTTAGATGTCACTACCTGCCGCATTTTCAAATATATTAGAACAGTGGTTCTCAACCTGGGTTCGATCGAACCCCAGGAGTTCGGTGAGTGTCTCGCGGGTTCGGCGGAGGTCAAGTCACACCCCCGACTCATATGATTCGGTTCAATTTCCAATTAAGAAGGGTTCGGTGAATGCGCAAATAAACTGGTGAAAATTCAGTACCTCCAACAAGGAAGACCCACTGTATTAGAATAATACAAATTATTTGTATGGATGTATGTGTGTTACTCTTATGTTATTACTCTTATCTCTTATTTGTGTTACTCTGTCAGAAATTACGCGCCTTATCATGTATCCCACGAAGTCGGCTACAATCGTATCTAACTCTTGTTTGTATACCAACATAACAAACAGTGACGGAGTGAAAAAGTTTCCTTTTATAGTGATTAAGGTGAATCTAAAGTTTTTTTCTAAAAATTATTCGTAATAACCATCGACACTAATCCCCAAAAATTACCAAATGTTCTAATGAGGGGCTAATGGATTTCATGAATTCGAAATTCAGGAGTGATAAATATCTATCTCTACATATTATAAGTTAAAGTCCTCCGCGTCGTCTGTCTATCTGTTTGCAATAAACTCAAAACTACCAAACGGATTTTCATGCGGTTTTCACTAATAGATAGTGTGATTCGTGAGGAAGGTTTAGGTATATAATTTGTTGAGGGTTTGTTTAAATTGGTTGAAACATAACTATAATTGTTAGAAGTGTCGGAAAAAGTCAAGCCGCCCGGGAGCTTTCATAAAAAAAAAGCCTGATATCTTTAAGATATAACAAAACAATGCATGGTGGGATATTCCTCCTTTATAGATCTACGGGAAAAGTCCGCTATGGCATAGACGTATCTTTTACGGATAGCTTATTATACCCATTCTATCTTCTAAAAAAATGGTCACGTACAATGCGTTAATTGAAAAGTTGGATAGATACAGTATTAATTAATCCTTATCAACTTAAATACATTAGTTACCTCAAGCATTTCATGCACATTATTATAATCTTCCGCACTATCTCCACGTATTATAAATTAAAGTCCTCTGCGGCGTCTGTCTGTTCATGATAAACTCAAAGATGACTGTGGTTATAAAGGTTGGATAACCATCCAGTGGATGGTGTTGTGTTTAGTTAGCCACAGCAAAGCGTGGCCGGGTCAGCTAGTTCAAATGTAAAATTTTCTATCCAGCTGGTATAATAAGTTCAATTATAAGTATAAGTCTTGTACCATTTTATTCTATAAACTTTAATAATATTATGTGTCTCATTCCTAAAAAATAGGCTAAGAAAGAAGACATAAATAAAATAATTGTGTAAAAAATAATATAATAACGAAATTCTCTTAAAAAATGTACAAAATAGAGCCATTTTTTTTTAAATTGTACCAATACACAATTGTATGTATAATTTTTAATGGTAATATGTAATTAATAATATTATGCTACTTATTTGATCAGATAATGTTCAATAATTTTTTAAGTGTTTTATATTTAAATAATGATGTTATATTTTTACAAATACATATTATGTATGTACATATCGAAGGCTTAAAACAACATTGTCCATGTAAAACATACAAATAATTCTAGGTCATAAAGTCAAATAATAATAGCTACAAAAAAAAAAAATTTTATATCTTAAAGTTAAATGTTATTTGACTTTAACTTGTCCCTGGCCGTTCGTGCGCCGGCGCCCACGGTAAAAATTTTCAATTATTTTTTTTAAATGCGATTTTAACCCTTATGTATAAAGAAACTGTATGAAGGACAAGGTCAGAATAGCTTGGGCCATTCTCGTTCTTGACGTAACAGGTACCCGAAATACTTCTAGCTACTCGGAATAATTTGTAATAAATTATCTATGGGATCTTGGCGTCATTTTTTATCGCAATTTGAACTGTCAAACTCCACGGTAAAAATTTTCAATTATTTTTTTTAAATGCGATTTTAACCCTTATGTATAAAGAAACTGTATGAAGGACAAGGTCAGAATCGTTTGGGCCATTCTCATTCTTGACGTAACAGGTACTCGAAATACTCCTAGCTACTCTGAATAATTTGTAATAAATTATCTATGGGATCTTGGCCAAAGACGTTACATACTTTAGACGCGGGGTAGAAATCTCAAAATGGGAAGCCAACAACAAGACAATTGTAGAGTACTCGATTTCTAGTACTTTAGTACTAAACTGCCACGCGTCGAGTAAGGTCGTGTCCTACTAGTAAGTAAATTGCATTAAAAAGCGCCAAAATTCCCTCCTGTGTGATGAGAAAATGTTTCCATTACACGGTAAACAGTAGTGAAAGCGAAGGAATAACATTTCATTTGTAAATACATGCAAATTACTTATTATTATCGATTATAAAAATAATACAATTGCTTTCCGCCCAAAGATTTTATGCGTCATTAGAGAACTCAAGGCCTACTAAATTACAGGTCTGGATGCGCAACAGCCAAATTACAAAGTCGATGCCATGCCGTCGCTAAGTAAAATTTACTTTTTATAATAATAATCTAATGATTCATTATTTACTTGCCTGCGGTAAAACAACATACAAATCAGCAGAAACAACAAATACAATAACAATCAACGCCATTTGCAAACTATCGTTGTTCATTATAGCTATTTGACACCTCAAAATTCGACTGGTGCCCAGACCTCCTACTTTAGTCGGCCTTGAGACAGTATTCGACGCAACTTTTGAATTTTGAATACGAAAATGCCGCCCGCGTTCTATCTTTTTGAATTAAGAAATTATTGAAAATCGCTGAAAACAAAAGAGTTTTGATAAATTGCCACATTATATCTTGAGTTTGTGAGACTATGGCAAGTCTATTTATATAACGTCATTGATCTTGGCATCATTTTTTATCGCAATTTGAACTGTCAAACTCCGAGCGTGGTAGGTAAGAAAAACATCGAAAAACCTATTAATTTATTAAATAAACGCAAGTAATGTTGTTTTGATATATAGTTTATTGTTCAAGGAATAGTTTCGGTAAAAAATATACTACACGATAGCTCAAAATACATCCACAAAATATTATCTCAAAGAGATGCTTCCCGAGATTTCATATGAAACACGGCAAGGCAACCGAGAGGCAAGACTTAGAATTATTGGTATTTTTTAGTAGATAATATTGTTTGACTTCAAGCCCTCGATATGTACTGTACATAATATTAGGTGACCTGATAGTTGATCCTTTGAAAGTTGACCCCCCGTAATTATTATAAAGTTATAATTATTATAAAAATTTTAATTTTTTGTGCATTATTTACCAACTTCAAACCTAAAATCGACTTCAAAAATACATATAATAAGAAGTTGGTATGGTTAGCGTAGGGAGTGTGGCGAACCCATCGCTCAGGTAGTGGAAACACAAACCTGCAAAAGCCATCCCAAGCCAAGGTGTGAGCTACCGTGCTCAGGCTGAATGTCCTGGGGAACAGCGTCACCAACGGTGCCTCCGAGAAACAAGGTCGCATCTCGGAGTATTTAGACCTCACTCCAGCACTCAGGGCTCTGCTGGAGTGAACCTTCTATTTCCCTGGGAACTCGTGGGACAAAAAAAAATTGGACCATTCGAAAACTAGGGGCCTTTTGGGAACCTAGGAGTGCTGAGGCCACCTCTGTGGATTTCCTTCCTGGGGCCGTAGGAGGAACCAAGAGGAGAAACCGTGGAGAGGTGAGCTGAGGCCACCTCCATGAACTCTTCCCTTGTGGGGCCTTCGAAGAACCAAGGGGAAGGGCACCCTTCCAGCGCGGGGCCTTTGTGGAACCAAGGAGGAGTGAAGTGGAGAGATGATGTCCTCTTCCCATGTGGGGCCTTCGAGGAACCATGTAGGGGTGAGGAGGATAAATGAGGCCATCTTGGTGAACTCTTCCTCTGTGGGACCTTTAGGGAACCAAGGAGGAGTGAGGAGGAGAGATGAAGTTCTCTTCTCTCCTGGGGCCCTCAGGGAGCCAAGATGGAGTGGACTCTTCCCTTGTGGGGCCTTTAGGGAACCAAAGGGAGGTGGACTCTCCGTCGTGGAGCCTTCGGGGAACTAAGGAGTGGAGAGGAGAGATGAAGCCCTCTTCCGTCGTGGGGACTTCAGGGAACCAAGGAGGAGTGAAGAGGGGAAATGATGTCCTCTTCCCATGTGGGGCCTTCGAGGAACCATGTAGGGGTGAGGAGGAGAAATGAGGCCATCTTGGTGAACTCTTCCTCTGTGGGACCTTTAGGGAACCAAGGAGGAGTGAGGAGGAGAGATGAAGTTCTCTTCTCTCCTGGGGCCCTCAGGGAGCCAAGATGGAGTGGACTCTTCCCTTGTGGGGCCTTTAGGGAACCAAAGGGAGGTGGACTCTCCGTCGTGGAGCCTTCGGGGAACTAAGGAGTGGAGAGGAGAGATGAAGCCCTCTTCCGTCGTGGGGACTTCAGGGAACCAAGGAGGAGTGAAGAGGGGAAATGATGTCCTCTTCCCATGTGGGGCCTTCGAGGAACCATGTAGGGGTGAGGAGGAGAAATGAGGCCATCTTGGTGAACTCTTCCTCTGTGGGACCTTTAGGGAACCAAGGAGGAGTGAGGAGGAGAGATGAAGTTCTCTTCTCTCCTGGGGCCCTCAGGGAGCCAAGATGGAGTGGACTCTTCCCTTGTGGGGCCTTTAGGGAACCAAAGGGAGGTGGACTCTCCGTCGTGGAGCCTTCGGGGAACTAAGGAGTGGAGAGGAGAGATGAAGCCCTCTTCCGTCGTGGGGCCTTCAGGGAACCAAGGAGGAGTGAAGAGGGGAAATGAGACCTGGGTCTTCCCATGTGGGGCCTTCGAGGAACCATGTAGGGGTGAGGAGGAGAAATGAGGCCATCTTGGTGAACTCTTCCTCTGTGGGACCTTTAGGGAACCAAGGAGGAGTGAGGAGGAGAGATGAAGTTCTCTTCTCTCCTGGGGCCCTCAGGGAGCCAAGATGGAGTGGACTCTTCCCTTGTGGGGCCTTTAGGGAACCAAAGGGAGGTGGACTCTCCGTCGTGGAGCCTTCGGGGAACTAAGGAGTGGAGATGAGAGATGAAGCCCTCTTCCGTCGTGGGGCCTCCAGGGAACCAAGGAGGAGTGAAGAGGGGAAATGAGACCTGGGAAGACACATTGTCGAACCAGAAGATATAGCTTCATTTCCAATGACAATCCTGGTGAACTTTATAAAAGGGACTGGGTTACTGTCAAAGGAATGAGGTAAAATGGGAGATAGTACAATGGGTCTATGGCCTAAGTGCTCACGGGAACTATATATATGTAAACCGTCTCCGATTATTTATAAAAAAAAATTAAAAAAAGTTGGTATGGATATCAAACAAATTTATTTACAGTGTTATTTTTTTGTACTTATACACTGTATATATATATATATATATATATAGACAAGTAGTTTTATCATTGATGCATTTGAATGAAAATATGTTTTATACTTTTGTTATTCGGCGATACATCCTCTGGACACCCCTTCGGCAACACTTATTTATACATATTCCGTGTACGTAGGTATACCATATTTTCCCTAAGCTAACTGCTTTTTGTATATAAGTATGCCGGGGGGCAACTTTCATGGGATCAACTGTCATGGAATCATAAAATTAATATGTTGTTATTGTTTTTTTGGTATAATTATCTCCTATACATAAACCTAATAATACTTAGAAAATACCAATTATACCTAGAAACATTAAAAAAAATAACAAAGAAAAACATATGGCAAAATGTTAACATTCTAAGACATATAATAATAATAATTATAATGGAAATAATTAAAAGTAATTGGATTTTATTTTTTCACATCTAATTTCAACAATTTTAATTTAATTACGGTGTAACCCTCTTAATCACTCCGACCCGTAAACATGTTTACATGACAATATAACAATAGCAGTCAAGTACAATAAGCGTGTTTTCACATTAACGCATGTGTTTTAACAGAAATCGTTATAACTCTGTTATTGTTCTAGTGACAACCCTAAAACAAAAACTAGAAGATCCATATTGAATCAAGCTTCACATCTCTATTCATAGTTGTCCATAGAATTACATAAAAAGGCTTATTTTGTATAAAAAGTTTTCACCCACCAAATCGCCTACGCGCCGTTAGACATTGAAATTTTTTTATTAAATATTCTTGTATGAAATGGTAAAAAAGTGAGGTGACAAAATTGTTTAATATACATTTATACAAAAGAATATTTGTGTTTTTTTTTTTTTTTACATAATCCGTGATTTCGGTACCGTTTTCACATAAAAACATCATGTGAGTCATTTTTACAATTTTTTTTTATGTTTGTATTCTAAATTTTAATATTTACAAATGTTAATATTTATTTGTAATATAACAATTTGACAGTTTTTAGTATTCAGCTACATTCAGAAATGTTTCATTTATAGAGCTTTAATTGCAAAACGGAAATAACACAAAGTTTTTGTAAATTTGACAGTTCGTTTAAGACAAAAAAACTTGCATGATCGCAAAATACCCGAGTGGTTAAGAGAGTTTCACTGTATTAGAAAACCTTCAATACCTGTTTCAATATAGTGAGCAAGATAGGTTTGCACTAAATCTGCTTGAATTAATGTCCTTCTTCCCAAAACTGTAGTGCAAACTCCAAGTCAGGAGGGAATGCCGTGTTTGTTCTAAAGGTATTTAAATGGAAAGCGCTCTAAAGACATACATAGTATAATTATTAATTCTACGGGCACTGATCTACATCCAAGCACATGCCATAAATGTTCCTAAAATGTATACATAGTTGATATTTCCTGTATGGGAACGGCTTGTTTTTACGTTAAAATGTGTATAAGCAAAATGCTTAACAAAAAAAAATAATAAAAAAAGCAAAACAGTTTTTGGTAAGTTTTTTTCCAGACCATCTTGATAAAAAAAAAACATAACATAAAAATGCTAATACAGTGAAACCTTCTTAACCGGTCAAAGGCCGGCAAATTCCAGGGAAAATACTGAAATTTCGTAACAAAACGCGATTTTGAATTGAATGTTTCGTGGATTAACTTTGAGCTATCGTGTATTTTATTGACCGAAACACATTCCAAGAACAAAACTATGTACCTAAACAACATTACTTATGTTAATTACGTAAATTAATAGGTTTTACGATGTTTTAGTCGAGGAACAAGCATTGACCTTGACAGATAAAATTCGCGGCAAATTTGTCATTTTCATGCCACAGATTAAATCATTTAAAAATATTGTAGGGTTGCAAGGTGAATGAAATTTTTACCCATCTTACGGGGTAATGTTGGCGCAAGCGATTCTGACCTTGTTCTTCATACAAATTCTGTACATAAAATCGCAGACAAACATGTTTTGTTCGAATTTTTTTCAAATTATTTTCTCGCGCCTGCGCACAATACGCGCGCGCCCGCGCGTCTCCGGCCAATAAGAGGTTAAGAAGTTCTCTCCCTTGAGAAGATTTGTAGGTTAAGAAGTTTGGTTTTTTCAGTCCTTCAGCCCAAAATTGGCCCAATTTTTCCCACATATAAGGTTTTCCTACTTAAGAAGTTTGATTTTTTCCGGTCCCTTGGAAAACTTCACTGTAAATGCAAAAAACTTATTAATGCCAATGAATTTTTCAAAATTGTTTAAATTTTTGCTGACATATTACATATTTTTAAATGTGTCCATTGAAAATTTGTCTAGAATATAAAAGTACAAAAATAAAATAATTTTTGAATAACAGTTGTTTGTCTTAGTTTTTAAGACGCCCATTACGACCGCGGTAAAGGCTTTATAAAAAAAAAAATCAAACTAAAAGATAATGTACATCACAATGCCCAGATCCAGTGTGGTAGTATCGCTCTGAAAGAACACCTATCAGAATCAAAACGCTGTTTGGAATGGTTTTAACCATGTTTGTCGACCAGATTTGAATAGCCAGGTACTTCCCAACCTTACTTTTCAATTCCCACTCCCTTCAGCCTTATAACATACCCCAATTGGGGATGCCATAGTCCCACTGGCTCCAGACAATTGGGAGCCATCGGGATTATTGTGCAATATTCTTGTCTTAGTTTTTAAGATGCCCATTACGACAGCGGGAAAGGTTTCATGAAAAAAAATAATTATCAAACTAAGAAATAATGTACATCACAATGCCCAGATCTAGTGCGGTAGTATCGCCCTGATGAAAGTACACCAATCAGAATCGAAACGCTGTTTGAAATGGTTTTAACCATGTTTGTTGACCAGATTTGAATAGCCAGGTACTTCCCAACCTTACTTTTCAATTCCCACTTCTTTCAGCCTAACAACATACCCCAATTGGGGATGCCATAGTCCCACTGGCTCCAGACAATTGGGAGCCGTTGGGATTATTGTGCAATATTCACATTTAAAAAAAAAAGAAGCTTTTCCAGCACAATAAAGAAATGTTATTTTTATGTTTTCTTCTATTACAAGAAACAAATAATTTAATAGTGGTTTTTTTTCACAGTGAACTAAATATTGAACGGTTTTTTATGAGGAGTTGTTGATCTCTTTGCAGCACGGCCATTTATTGGTCCTCGTCAGCGAGACTTTGAGGCAGTAGCTGTGGTAATACTGGCCACAGTGGTCGCAGTTCACACTCTGGAATCAGAAGACAACAATTTAGGGGACAGATCATTCAAACAATGTCTTTTAATTGAACCATACATTCTAATAAATACATATTATTAGGACTTCCTTCTACAGGAATATGCAAATATCCAATACTGGACGATTCAAATAACTAAAAAATTAAAATTAGAAATGCCACGAATATTGGGCTACTATTTGGTATTTGACCTATTGGGCTAATTTTCGCCGAGTGGTCTGCCGTATTCGGCCGAATAACGAAAACCAAATCATGAAAAAAATGCATAATAAATATTAGTCACAAAAGAATTTATCAACAAAAAATCAGCAATCAAAATCGGGTGATTTTTTTATTAAATGGTGCCTTTTCGTAAAGCTTTTTGCGAACAAAAAGTGAAATTTTTTAAGATATACATACACATTATAAGTAACCCAATATGATGTAACAATCAACAAATAATGCATATTGTGACACGACCTACTGGCAAATGAAACGCATACATTCATGGCGTAGTTACCGCACACACTTCAATGATGCAGGTCGAAACCTGACATCTGCGAATTGTACTGAAAGTACTAAGTGTCGCCGAATATTCGGTGTTCGGTATTCGGAAAAATCACTATTCGTGGCATTGCCAATTAAAATAGTATCTATCCAATTCAAACGAAATTAGTGTCCCGTTCCCCCATTATTTTTTTTTTAAATTCCTCGCCGCAAACGACAATTTATAGGATAATCAATACCTCTGCAGTAGGTCACCCCAAGTGGTTCGTTACGTTTGGTAACAAGAGAGGGTTTGGTGAGCAGGAGTGCCCGGGTTCATGGGATGAGGTTTGTCAGGTCCTGGTGGCGGATGCATCTGCTCACCAATAGGCCGATTGAGGGAGACCCTTTGATCTCTCCAGCCAGACTCTCGACCCATTGCCTTGCACTGCAGTGGGAGGGTTGGATTCATACGTCCGTCACTCCTGGACACACTGACAAACCTCTATCCTTCCCAGAACTTCATCTCCTTCTTTTAAAAAGACTCTCCATACAGCATCCCCAAAGATGACACAGGCCTCGACAGAAACTAACTTTCCCCAGGGCCTCCTGTGTAGAGCTAATAATAATAATAATACAGCACACTTTTCAGAGTGGTACATACTCTCAGCATCAGTAGTGTGAGCAGTTGGGACTCTTGTAAATAAATTATCTATAGTTATTAGTCGAATAGAGGAGTCTTGGAAAAAATTAAATAAAATCATACATCGCTTTTGAAGTGATTTTTCACAAAAAAGGCATTACACAATTAATCCAAATATTATTAGTGGTCATGCATAAATTACGTCACATGAACTTCATGATTTTTTGAAGCCCAGCCTACCTGGTAGACAGGTTTCTTGCAGAGCAGGCAGATGTCCAGGGTGTCAGGAAGGTGCTGACGAAGGTATGATTCAAACTCGTGGATGCCGCGGGGTCCCAGGGTATAGTCTCCGGAGTCATCCTTCACCAGGTAATGAGCCAACGTCCACTCTGAGAGGAGGTCCTGTCGATGAAATAGACTCCATTCGTTAACAGTGGTTGGTTTTTTTTTTTTTTTTTTTACATTGAATACCGCACAAGAATCTCAACTGCTCCCGTCTGGAGCCAGTGAGACTATGGCATCCCCAATTGGGGTATGTTGTGAGGCTGAAGGTAGTGGGGAGGGGAAGGAGGTGGGGAAGAGGAAGGTTGGGAAGTACCTGGCTATTAAGATCTGGTCACTAAACACGGCTAAAGCCATTTTCAAGCAACGTTTCAATTCTGAATGGTGGTCTTACACCAGGGCGATACTAATAGTATCTTCCACTCTGGAACATGCCGCAAATATACTATATATTCTTTTTAAATGAATTAATTGTGAAATAACACAAATTAATCAAATAAAATTTATTTGCGCATGCCGTGTTCGAACCTGCGACCTCCGGAATGTGAGTCAAGAGTCTTAGCCACTGGACTACGGAGGTCGTCAAAATTTTTAACCATCTCAAAAAGTTAGGGTTCGTATTGAGATGACCAGGAGTGCAGCTTTCGTTAAGATGAAACAAACGTTTTGTAACTGAGACCTAAGTTTAAATTTAACAATCAGATCAGTGACAAAGCGCCCGTAAAACAATGATTTTTTTTTCAAATTCTTCTATCGGAAGATTTTTTATTGATTCGTGTACAGACTATGATTCTTAGCATGAATCCAAAATTTCAGTCGGTTCGGTGCAATAGGGCCTAGGTTATGACCGACGCCAAGTTTTATATAGTGTACGACCGAACCCAAGCTTTAAAACGATTATTTAAAAAAAAAAATCTTCTTTTGGAAGATTTTTTGATTGATTCGTGCCCAGACCATAATTCTTAGTAAGAATCCAAAATGTCAGTCTGTTCGGTGCCATAGGCCCTATGTTATGACCGACACCAAGTTTTACAAAGTGTTTTTTACAAAACGACTGAACCCAAGTGTAAAAACGTTGAATTATTTTAAATTTCTTCTTATGGAAGATTTTTTGATTGATTCGTGTCCAGACCATAATTCTTAGTAAGAATCCAAAATGTCAGTCTGTTCGGTGCCATAGGGCCTATGTTATGACCGACCCCAAGTTTTACAAAGTGTTTTTTACAAAACGACTGAACCCAAGTGTAAAAACGTTGAATTTTTTAAAATTTCTTCTTATGGAAGATTTTTTGATTGATTCGTGTACAGACCACAATTCTCATAGTTAGAATCCAAAATTTCAGACGGTTAGTTGTGACCGACCTTAAGTGTGACAAAGCGCACGTAAAACGACGATTTTCACTTATAAATTCTTCTTTTGGTTTATTGTTTATTATTTATTGTTTCTTCACA
This sequence comes from Limnephilus marmoratus, assembly GCA_917880885.1. NCBI lineage: Eukaryota > Metazoa > Arthropoda > Insecta > Trichoptera > Limnephilidae > Limnephilus > Limnephilus marmoratus. The sequence continues at coordinate 44,110,105 of OU862928.1, read as the reverse complement.
TGGTATTGTTGTTTACATTTCAATTTTTAATCTCACTAGAAGTAGCCTGTGTTGAGGTTAATTGTATGTATATGATGAATGTTTCTTTGTTAGTCCCTTATGCGGTATCTAAACCATTCATCCAATTGCGATGAAACTTTGGTGATTTATCGTGGGCATCCCCACGAAGATTTCTAAATATAGTGGTGAGTTCTAGCGTTAAGAAATTATTTCCTAAACCATTCATGCGATTGCAAGGAAACTTTGGTGAGTTGTTTTGTGAACTCCCGTGAAATTCGGGAAGGGGAACGAAGTAGAGGGGACTCACGGGAGGGGGGATAAGGGAGAGGGGAAAGAAAACAATGGAGGGGGAAAACAAGAAGGGGTGGTCGCGGGAGAAGGGTGGGGGGGTGGGCGGGGAAGGTAGAAGGGGAACGCGAGAGGGGTAGGAGACTCAGGAGGGGGACGGGGTTGCATGAAATAGGCACGCTGGGGAGGGATGGCAGAGGGGTGAGGGCCGGGGGAGAAGCAGAGGAAAGGATTGCAAAGGAGACATAGCGGTAGGGGATAGCAAGGGCTAAATTTGGAAAATCCACGCTTTTCACACTGACAGCTGTATGTAGCCTGCTCGTGGTTCGGAAAACCTCCCGATTTATTTATTTGTGTACGCACCAGACAGAAAAACAAAAAATATAGGGTATTTATATTATTATATAGAGCAGGAAAATACTGATTTATTTATTTATGTACGCACCAGACAGAAAAACAAAAAATATAGGGTATTTATATTATTATATAGAGCAGGAAAATACTGATTTTGTTCAGAAGGTTGTTAAATTATTATTATATATTATGTTTTTTGTCTTATCAGATTTATAAAAACTTTGTGTTATTTCCGCTTTGCAATTAAAGCTCTATAAATGAAACATTTCTGAACATAGCCGAATACTAAAAACAGTTTTTGAAAGGTTATGAAATAAGTAAATAATAAATATTACAAATAAATATTTTGTAAATATTAAAATTTAGAATGCAAACCTAAAAAAATTGTAAAAATGGCTCACATGATGTTTTTATGTGAAAACGGTACTAAAATCATGAATTATGTAAAAAAACACTTATTCTATTGTATAAATGTATAATAAACAATTTTTCATCTCACTTTTATACCATTTCATACAATAATATTTAAATAAAAAATTAACAATGTCTAACGGCACATAGGCAATTTGGCGGGTGAAAACTGTTTCTACAAAATAACTCTTTTTTTCATGTATTTCTATGGACAACTTTGAATAGAGTTGTGAAGCTTGATTCAATATGGATCTTCTACTTTTTGTTGTAGAGTTGTCACTAGAACAGTAACAGAGTTATAACGATTTCTGTGGGAACACACGCGTTAGAACAAGCTTATTGTACGTTACTGCTATTGTTATATTGTCGTGTAAACACGCTTACGAGTCGGAGTGGTTAAGGTTGATAATTGATAAATTATTAATAAATTATATTTTTGTTAAATAAGCTGTTATAATTACTGAAATCGCAAAGATGAGTTGCGCCATGAATGGAGTTGCCAACCAGTTTTCAGTTTCTCCAAGAGCAATAAGGCCCTTATTGTTACCTTGTTTTTAAATTAAAATGCACATATTAACCGGGTGCCATTTTTCTGTATTTTTATCGCAGTTAGTTCTGCAGAGTTGTTCTAGGATGCTGTCGGCAGGGTGAAGAGTACCCTGACACTAGTCAACCTCCGATATGAGACGGCATCAGTAAAAGGAGAATACCACCAAACTCAAGTTCCACTTACTTGAATTCTCGACTTCTGAATTTTATTATCTAAATTCATAGCGCGAATTCCATTAATCTTCTTTCCCTCCGCCAAGACTATCTCATGCATCAGGTTCCTCCAGTACAGGACTTCTGCCTCCGTGTGTTGGTTCTGGGCCAAAGCTGCTGGTCCAACTCCGATCGACAGCATCACAATCTGTCTCTCGCCGGTAACCTCGTTTTGAATCTGCTTCAGCTCTTGGGACAGAGGGCGGATCTTGGAGTTGATCAAAGAGACCACATCGGACACTGGATAGAAAACATTTCAATATTGGTAAATACTCCACTAATCGCCGCAATTCAATTAAGCACAGATTTTGGAAATTACACTACGTTTTAACTTTAATTTTGAAGTGAAAACTTCTTTAGCACCGTCATGATTTGAAACTCGATGAAATGAAAAATTGCGACACTAAAAAGAGACAAACACATACATCTATACGATTTACCCTGCGAGAAAATGACATAGTATAATCAGTCTCTTTGTGCAATGCTTCTTGGCCTCCCAACTCTTCTCTACTTTAGTTTCCTGATGGTTTCAACATCTACCACGTGTGAATTGCACACTCTGATATTTTTTTTACATTAATTCCACACAGGTGTGTCATCTTTGAAGATGCTGATTTGAGAGTCTTTTCGAGGAGAGGATGCAGTGAACATGGTTCTTGGAAAGACCACTATGAGAAACAAATAATTATGTGGATACATTGTAAAATTCTATTATTATTCAACGAAAGTTCAAAATTTCTCATATAAAATGATCTTTTTGCCGCCATTTTGGAATTTTTTGTAAGGATTGACACTTGCGTAAGTTTTATTTAAATATAAGTAGGTATGCATGAATTATTTAATTAACCCAAACTAAGAACTACAATTTATCGGAATATGTAAGAAAGGATTTAGCAGTAGAGAAAGCGTTGGGTTAAAGCGCAGGTCACATTATGCTGGTTGCCAGCTGCTGCTTACCAGCGGCTGGTAGTAGTACCAGCTAGCAGCGGCGGGCAATCTGGTCACACTACTGTTGCTGCTACTCGCGTCTCGCACTCTCCAGTTAGTCATTCACTATATGTCGTCTGTGGTTTTTTCTTGTTGACAACACGTGCTTTCTTGTTGCTGATAGACGCAATAGTGGTCAGACTGCGCTGCCGGCTGGTGCCAGTGGTCACGTGATTGATTATTCGCCGCTGCCTGCTACCAAAAGTTAAACATGTCCAACTTCGTCAGCCGCTGACAAATACTCGCCGGCTGGCGACGCCAGCGCTGAATTTTGTTGTCACACCAAGCTGATCGACGGCTGGCAGAAGCGGCTTCTTCAACTCGCGGCTGGCAACCAGCATAATGTGACCCGCGCTTTAGACTGGAAAAATAGTCAATTTTACATCATTCTCATGAAATTTGTTGGCGGTGATGAATGCCGTCCAATTAATAAAATTATTTCGTTGTACGTGTTAAAATCAATAACCTGCTAATACTTGTCCACTTTGGAATAAAATTCATAATAAATATAATATTGTATAAAAATGGTTCGGCGCTCGGCTGAACTCCTGTTGTGTATTCTAGTAACTAATCATCAGTTGGTAAAGTAGATACCTAACCCAGCCGGTTATGTCTCGTTGAGAGTTGTTTATTTTTATTGTGTAGGTTTCTTTCGCAAGCAATTTTTATAAATAAAATGTGGGTGGTTAATCTTCCCTCTGTTTTACCCGAAGCAACCATTTAACTAGGAGTGTCTTAGATCCCCAGGACCGAGCCGTCTTGGATCATATTTCATGTAGAGTCAAAGAACAGTGCAAGTCATGTCTAAAGTAAAACTGTAAACAAATTGTCGAATACTTATTTGAATTTTATTAAATTTGAGACCTTAAGATGATTATATAGTACAGGTGAACCCAAAGTCTTCTTTCAGATAATTTTTTTTTTTATATTAACTCCATTAACTATGTCATCTGAGATGCTGTGCGGAGGGTCTTTTTGAGGAGAGGAAGGAATAAATATTGGTCTTGAAGAGACCCATGTTGTAGGAAGGAGGAAACACAGAGGCCAGCAAATCGTTCCACAGCCGTGCTGTTGAACACAAGAACGAGTCGAAGAAGCGTCCCGTTCTTATGTGACAAATGTAAACCATGTACATATGTTGGGCACGTGTTTGGCGTGTTTCCCGACTATGCACCGGTGCCGAAGGGATCAAAGACGCTAGTTCCTTGGAGCATCTTCCATTGTAATACCGATAGAACAAGGATAGCATTTCCACCTGACGCCAGAGCTCTATTAAGATAGTTAGTTATGCATATTGCAATCCGTCTATTAAGATAGTTAGTTATGCAGACGACACAGTTTTACTCTTTAAATCTAAGGATTGGAATAATGTATTTAACATAGCAAATTTAGAAATCACACTAGTGAAAACATGGCTAGACTCAAACATACATAACATATCGAAAACAAAATTTACAACCGACAGTATAAACAGCACGGGACAACCAAAAAACAACACAAACACCATAAAAATACACAAATGTTTAAATAACAACATCTGCAATTGCCCTTCTCTAGAAGAAACAGAAATAAAGTATCTAGGAATCGTAATTGACCATGATGGACACATCATATCAAACAAATCACAAATAAACTCCTCAAAACATTTTCCTAAATGTAAGGAACATATATAAAATAAAACAAATGAAAACAATATATTTTGCACTCTGTCAATCAATAATAGAATATGGAATAATTGTCTGGGGAGGAGCAACAAACTCAGTTATCGTCGTTATCGATCACTTAGAAATCGCGCAGAAAACAATCTTAAAGGTAATACTTAAAAAGCACAGACTAACTGATACAGACCAAATATTCAACAGTTGTGACGAACTAGATATACGCCAATTATTGTGCCGCATTATTTTTAATGTATTATGTATAAATTTTTGTTTTAGAAAATGGAGGCCTCAGCACAGGTGAGCTACCCAGTGAGGGCGACATTGCTGAATTGTATAAATGTTAAATATTATGTCAGATAAAATAAATAAGATGGGAGAATCTAACGGATCGCCCGTTTTTGCAGTGTCGAGGGTATTTTTCAGGTATTTTGGGGCTCCAGACCAGAGGTGGCTGCCAAATTCAACCATGGGGCACCCTTGTGATTTGTACAGGGTTAGCAGTTGTGTACTATTAAAGCTATGACGTTACACCTACTATTAGACGAGGGGTAGAAATCTCAAGTGGGAAGACAAGAACAAGACAATTGTACCGATCTCGATATCTAGTACTTTAGTGATAAACTGCTACGCGTCGAGTAAGGTTGCGTCTTACCAGCACTTACCAGTAAGTAAATAGCATTTTAAAAAGTGCCAAAATGCTCTCCTGTGTGATGAGAAAATGTTTCAATTACACGGCAAATAATAGTAAAGGTGAATGAATAACATTTCATTTGTAAGTACACGCAAATTACTTAATATTATCGATTATTATAAATACTACAATTAATTTTCATGTTTCCCGCTCGCGGTTTTACACGTCATTAGAGAAAATTCAAGTCCTACTAAAGTAAAGAGTCTGGACGCGCAACAGCCAAATTTCTGTTGCTAAGTAACTCACTGTTTTAAAGTAGACTAATCAGCCTAAACACTTGTTTATTTGTTTGCTTGCGGTAAAACAACACATAAATCAGTAGTTTTAACAAGTATTGATGACAATCGCCACCATTTGAAAACTGTCGTTGCCCTATCGTATTTATTGTATAGCTCGACATATCAAACTCCGACAGGCAGCCGGACCTTTTATTCTAGTGGGCCTCAAGAAATGGAGACAGCGAACGTTCCATCGAAAAGTGACAAGCAATACGCCGCCCGTTCATATATCCATGTCATTCATACACACACATTATTTGATTGTCTATCTTTATCAAACAGGAATAAACTTTTGAATGAAATTATACTGAAAATCGCTGAAAACAAAAGAGTGTTCCTTACTTTCCACATTATATTGTGAGTATATGAGACTATGGCGAGTCTATTTATGGTAAATATTTGGAACAAAATTCAACGGTTATGTAACGGGATTGTGTATGTTATCTTTACTTTAAAAAACAGCCTATGTTTTTGAATGGTTTGTCTGGCAAAGCAGGTTTGTGTAGCGGGCTTGTGTATATTATCTTAATTTTAAAAGTTTTATCAAAAAAAAGTGCGTATTAACCGTTGACGTTTGTTCCGAACTGCAAACAGAGTGATTTGACAGTGTGAAAGCAAATTTTCAATTTACGTAAATAAAATTAAAAATGTAACATTTTCAACCTCCCCCAATGCAAATAGTTGTCTTTTATGGTAATTAAGAAGAATCTAAAAGTTTTATAAAAAAAAGTACTTATTAACCGTTGACGTTTGTCCGAACAATTACCCTACTTATTTATGTAACGTCATTGTATTAAAGTATTTGCGGGCCCTGTACCTACAGTACGCCCAGTTTTTGGGTGGCTAACTTAACTCTGGCTTCGATGGAGCCCTGTTAAGTTAGCCTTGAGGGCTTGTTCGGAAGATTGCTTCCGTAAGGAGACGTTGTCTTCATCGCTAGAGTAATTGACATCGTATTAACTCGGCAAAAAGTGAAATAATGATCAAGTTTAGTAGGTCATGCACGGAAAGCAGCATTAAAGATTAACATATCGGTAGGCTACTTGTGGTTGCCTCACAGTCACATAATTCGTAAGTATATTTATATACACATTGATGCAACAGATTTGGATTGAAACACGCCAAGCATCACAGCAGAAAACTAATTCACATAAAAAACAAGACATAATATTGTTTGTCTAGAAATTAACGGTTTTTGTTCATAGGATTGTGTCTCGGTGTATCTGATTTCGGTACATTTGCTTAAAACCATTTACTAATGCGATGTCGCAATATAAATTTATTAAAACACTTTCTAACCTTCATTGTCGTGAAGAAGTTTTTGAGCGTCTCGTTCAGATAAGACACCTTTCGACATCATAGTGCGCAGGAAATTCCTGTGCACATTTTCGTACGCCATTTTTATTAAATGTTTACCGCAAACAAATGAAAAGAAAATACTTAGACAGTTTGCGATTCACGTTTGAAATTGTTTGAAGTTTGACATTTGATATGATGACAGTTTTGGCGGTCAAATGAAAATATTAGTGTTGCCAACGTGTAAATTTACATAAAAATTATACGTCCTATGAACGTAGCTATAGCTCCGTATTGAAAGATGACAGATAGCAATGTTGCTTCTCAGTCTAAAGCCTCGTTTATAATAGGAATAAGCAATAAGAATAGGCCGGGACCGTAATCCGCAATCTGTAATATTTCAGAACGTGCGTCGTTTATAATTGGAATAGGAATAGAATAGAATACGCTCACAGAAGTGACTATGCCGCTGTCACCCGAGAGTATATTCTAAGACGGAGGCGTCTACTAATATCTACAGGAATTCCAAAAACTGAAAAAATCGAACTAATATCTATGGGAATCAAAGTGTTGACGAATATCTACAGCTCAAACTGTTGATTAATATCTATGAGAACCAAAGTGTTGACGAATATCTACAGTACTGTCAGAGGTTGGATTTGCAATTATGTATAGCATATTGGAATAACGTAATATTGCGTATGCAGTTTAAAAAACTTAATTTATGTAAGTATGTATGTAAAAATCCCTAATATTGGACTATTGGACACATTTAGCTGATTAGTCCAACCTACGCTCTGTAGATATTAGTTCAACCTACGCTCTGTAGATATTAATCGGAGGCGTCTACTAATATCTACAGGAATTCCAAAAACCGAAAAAATCGAACTAATATCTATGGGAACCAAAGTGTTGACGAATATCTACAGCTCAAACTGTTGACTAATATCTATGGGAACCAAAGTGTTGACGAATATCTACAGCACTGGCAGAGGTTGGATTTGCAATTATGTATAGCATATTGGAATAACGTAATATTGCGTATGCAGTTTAAAAAACTTAATTTATGTAAGTATGTACGTAAAAATCCCTAATATCGGACTATTGAACACATTTAGCTGATTAGTCCAACGTACGCTCTGTAGATATTAGTTCAACCTACGCTCTGTAGATATTAATCAACACTCTGAAGTTCGTAGATATTAGTTCAACATATGAGCTGTAGATATTCGTCAGACATACAGGCTGTAGATATTAGTATCTGGAGTCATATTAATCAACACTCTGAAGTTCGTAGATATTAGTTCAACATATGAGCTGTAGATATTCGTCAAACATACGGGCTGTAGATATTAGTATCTGGAGTCTTCTAAGACATGTTGTTTTATATAAAGAAATATTGAAACGATGGATTCGTTGCATCTGACATTGTTGCATCTGGAATGTTTTTGTCAATTCTGGGGCTAGCATGCACTGCATATGGAGACGTACAGTAAAAAAAAAAACACAAATAAATAACTAAGAGTTTTCTACGACATTTCTATATTTATAATCTTTTTCTTTCTTGTCATATAAATGACGAAATTTTTCGACCCAAGAAATCAATTCTGCGTCATTTATATTCATTATTATTTATTAGATCTCTTTCGTATTCAGCAAATATATATAAAACTAGCTGGTTCCCGGCATGCGTTGCTATGCCATTTAATAAAGAAATTGTTTTTCCCTGCATGTCCTTTCCCATTCGTCCCGTTTCCCTTCCGCCTCCCTTTCCTCTCCCGCGTCCCCTTCCCCTCTCGCGTTCCCACACCGCCTTCCCTCTCTCCACTCCCCTCGCCTGCTTCCCCCGTCCCGCGAACCCCCCTCCCGAGTTCCACCCTCCCGCATTCCATTAATTCAGTCCTGGTACATTCATTTTCAAACAGCTCGCGTGCCACCTATTGCAATTTTTTATGCAAATTTCGTAATGCCAGAGCTCACCAGTAGTTTTATACAAACCTTGTCCTGACCATGGACAAGGTTTGTCGTTCGGAAGTTATGCGCGTACATACATTTCGGCGATTCATTTTTATTAATATATAACTAACTAACTAACTAACCATCACGCCGTTTCCCCGCAGGGGTAGGCAGAGAGGACGGACCGCCAAACAACTCGGTCTTGGCACACACTCTTTGCTTCACTCACATTCATACATCGTCTCATATATATATATATAGAATATTCGGTAAAATATCTATCTCCGCGTAATTATTTGTTCACAAAACTATTGTTCAAATAAACTAAATAGTAGATACCGATACCATAGCCATAGAGTATCGATCGAAAATAAATAAATCTCATTATATATCTAAGCTTTCTGCAATCCGTAACCGTAAAAGATAAAGTTGAACCATCTTTTCGGTTGTGGAAAAAAATGACAGATTATTGCTATCTATTGTTGCCGGATACGCAGGTTTCCTATCTTCCAACTTCTACGGCCTAGGGCTTATCGAATACGGATTACCGACTATTCCTATTATAAACGGGGCTTAACTCATATAGGTCTCATAGAAAGGGTTGTATCTCCCTTCAGGGCCGGATCTACGAAATCTGGCGCCCTGTGCAGTAGGTACCGATGCCCCCCCCCCCCCCCTACATTTTTATTTTTATTAAAAATTCGTTCACCTTATTTTTTTTTATTTTTTTTATTTAATTATTATTTTTTTTACACTAATTTATCAAATAAAATCAAGACATATAAAGGGTGTAACTTTTCCAAGTGACCTGGCGGTAGCTCTCACACTCGTTTTTTTTAAAGAGAGGATCGCCAGGAGCCCTATACTCTATGAATCTATTGGGTAAACATAAATTATGGTTCTATTTTAATTATTTTAGGAAAAACTCTTTGCAAGTTATGCTTTAAAATAATACAACGAATTGTTTGTTTGTGCCCGTACCATGATTTAAAATATATGTTACGAGACAATGCGGGTGGTTTCGCTGAACTAGGTCCATTAGACATTCTTGAGATTTACTGCGTTTATGTGCCTATATACCCAACGCGAATATTAGAAAAAGCAAATACAAATACGTTCTCATGGCAACGTACAACACAAGAATAGCATCTACTAGCTTCTGACAGGCAGTCCCGACGAGAGACAGTGAGCAGTGATAATAAGAATATAACCTCAAATTTGTGCCGTGCATTTCCCCTGTGTTGAGCGAACAAATATGCCAACCATACCATAATCATCACCATGGTATGGTATCAACGGCTTACGAATAAAATTACCGCGCTGTGATTGGTTATTGAATTTAGATCGCACCTATTTGCCGTTAAAGACGGTAAAAGATATATGGAAAAATAAATCTTACATTTAAACTAAATGTATGGAATTTGTAAAAAAATTCTGTAACTGACTATAAATTCGTAAGCCGTTGATACCAACCAGATGCGTGCGCATTCTGTTTTTTTGGAAAATGTTGCTAGAGCGTAATAATTATTTCGTACTATGGGTAATTTTTAAACGATTCAGGGAATATTATAACTAAATTTTAATACAATATTTTTTTTCTCACGGGCGCCGCGGCGCCCCTTCGAAGTTGGCGCCAGGTTTTTGCACGTTTTTGAACGTATGGCAGATCCGGCGCTGTCTCCCTTACAAGAGTAAGTAAGTATTAATTAATTAAGTATTAATTCTTACGTAGTAAGAATATGATATAAACGGTGTTAGGAAGAGAAAAGATCAGGCTTTATATTCATATACAAAAACTAACCATTTTGTTTATATGAATATCGCACGAGACTCTTAACTGCTCCCGTCTGAAGCCAGTGAGACTATGGCATCCCCAATTGGGGTATATTGTGACGCTGAAGGTAGTGGGGAGGGGAAGGAGATAGGGAAGAGGAAGGTGGGGAAGTACCTAGCTATTCAGACCTAAGAAGTAAAATGTTCACCTTTATGATGAAACCAATATTTCGATTAAATTACTAGTATATCCATGAACGTCAGTGTATCTATTAGGTACAATCAGAAAAAATATTACCTATGTTTCTAATTTGCTCATAATAAGTCAAAACTAACATTTTCAAGGAAATTAAAAGATATTTTTTTTCTTTCAAAAAGAAAGACAAACATTCCCGAGATAAGAATAACCTGACAATATTTGAAAATATTCTACTATCACCACATTGCTTCTGTCGTGATGAAGGACTTAGCCAGCTGAGGAATAGAAACCGCGACGCCTGGGGGGACCCAAACGAGATGCCAACTCAGCCACTGACCTGTCAAAATATAAGTAAAAGCAGGTGGGCACACGCATCGGCCGCCAAGACCTGGACAAACCTCACCCCATAAACCCGGGCACCCCTGCTAAGTCACCAAACGTAGCGAACCACTTGGGGTGACCTACGGCAGAGGTGTTGGTTATCCAATAAATGGTTCCCGGGACATCGGTACCCATACCCGCCTACCAATTTGTGATCTAGTAAATATAAGGATTTCTTGAATAACAAAGTGGGATGCATCAGATTTTCGAAACCGTAAATGGATCGTATAGAAAAATGTGCATGCAGAATGCCAAACGGTAGAATTTAAACAGGACATCGACACGCTCACTTTAGACACCTTTCAATTTATTTTGACGTGACTATATTACCTATTATTTTGACACTATTTTAAATTTTAATATTATTAAATTTGTATCTACCCGTTTTGTAAGTTGAGTTACGGAATTTGCTTCAAAAATAGAGCCAAAATTATTTTCGTTTCGAAATGGAGCCAATGAACACTCCACTTACAACTATTATTGTGTACAAAGGGATCAACATATTATGTTAGTGCGTTACCCTACCTATGTAGTACATTATTTTTTATTTTATTTCTAACCAGCAAATACCCGGCATGCGTTGCAATGTCACTCAGAGAAAGAAAGTGATTGGGTTTTAATTCTGTTTATTAAACGTACTTTTGGATTTAGGTACAACATTTTTTGTTTTCTGTCTGGTGCGTACACACAGAAAAAAAAGGTTTTCAGACGAGTGAGCAGGCCACATACAGCTGCCAGTGTGAGAAGCATGGATTATTTAAAATTTACCCCATGCTATCCCCTACCGCTATGTATCTTTTGCAATCCCTCCTTCTGCCTCTTCCTCGTCCCCCACCCACCCACCCCCTTACGCCATCCCTGCCTTCCCCCTCCCGCGCTCCCTGTTTCGAGAACCCCTCCATACAGTGTTCCCCACCCTCCCTCCTCCCGCCCTTCCGCTAAACTATATGAAATACACACATTTTTCAAACAACTCTCTCTCCTATTGTAATTTTTTGTACAAATCTATTTTATTGAAATTATATTTCAGAACGCTAGAGCTCTTCATTTTACGCAGAAAACTTAGCGAGCGTGCGTAAAACAAAAGTTTCAAAGTTATCGGAAGAATGATGAATCTTTTTTTTTTTATTTTTAACTTTATGAGTAAAACCTTAAATTGTAATATTGAATTAAATGAAGACAATATTAGCGAAACTCAATCGAAAATCTGGAAACAGAAAAATCAGAAACGATATTGCCACCTCTGAGACTCGAACCCAGGACCTTCGGCTTTCCGAGCCACGACTCTACCAACTGAGCTAAGGTGTCCCTATCCGATTCGGTCATTTTTAACTGTATCATACTTCGACTAAGAACTACCAACATTATCTTCATTTTCTTAATGCGTATTTTATTGGCTGCTATCTTATTAATTACAATTCCCAGAGGTGCCAATATCTTTTTCTGATTTTTCTGTTTCCAGATTTTCGATTGAGTATCGCTAACAATGTCTACATTTAATTAAAAAAAGAAACATTCATTTTTACGTACTCGTATATTTCGTATATAGATTACTGTTTCTAACACCAAACAAATACCACACTCCATCCTCTAGGAAACGGATACGGAAGAAGTACCTACCTACAATTCATTGAATTAACCGTGCATAATATAAATTAATTGTAAACAAATTCCAAACCGGTTTCTCACTGCAGGTGGGCTGAGCCGACGTGACTCCGTCATAAAATTAAGGCTCCAATAAAAGAGCAGTTTTGAAACAACCGAATTAACGTCCAATCGAAAAGCGATTAACTCACAGACACACAGACACATCAGCAGACCGAGTTTATAATTCGAATAATAAATTATAATTGGTGATTGCCTTGTCACCGGAAACTGGTGACCCACATTACTTTGATGTCGATTCAGTCATAAATCACATCACTATGCTCTCGTTTAATTATGAGCCACTTGCAGTATGTTAGGATTTAAACGTGAATGGGGTATTTCCAACGGGCGACACTTAGTACATTTCGCTAACAGTTTTCATGTAAAAATCAATTTCATTTCGCAAATGAAATTGATTTTTACATGAAGACTGTACGCCTATCGGAGAGTCCCTTAAAGTGTTAGTTTTATTTGCTGTCTCTCAACAATTCTCGCGTTTTGTCAGTTCTATATAAGTTCATAGTCTTGAATGGCTTCAATATTTGATTTGTCCTGACCCCATAGATTATTCTCAAAATTATAACTATCTTTCTTAACTTCATTGACACAAAGCATTCCTCTTAGGGTGAATTTGCCTATTTTTTTTTTAAAAAGTGTTGGTCCGCAAACGCAAAACAGTATCCAAGCCTAGTAAAATTTTCTAAGATTTATTTACCATAGCGTAGCAGTGTACAAAGTGATCGGCTGTTTTCGGAAGCAAGTATAATTTATGAGGAAAAGTGAAATCATTTTCTGTTAACAATTGCTGAAAAAATTGATTTCATTCATTGTAAAAATTATCCCTGAGAGATTTTAAATTTATACACCTAAGCTGGTTTTTTGTTAAAATTAAAAAAATTGTGAGTAATATTTTATTTATTATACGTTTTTTTCGTGATTTGGTATTCGGTATTTGGCCGAATGGTTCGCAATATTCGGCCGAATGCCGAATAGTAATAAAGATAGCCGAATAGGCCGAATACCGAATACGAAGCCGAATATTCGTGGCATCTCTAGTATAGAGCACTGAAGATCATCCAAGTAATACTGACCAATATAAAAGTAGAGGCAAATGTGTAAGAAATAAGAAACAAAATGTAATTGTGAATTGTAATTTTTGTAATTTGTTATGTTACATGAAGTACTTTGTACTGTGTTGTGTTTCTTCATAATATTATGTTATTTTAGTGTAGGAATATGTACCTACGTAGATTCAATATCTTTTAACACATGTCGTTAGGGTTGGTAGTTATATATGTCAATAAAGCTTTACTATAAGAGAGAGTCAACGTTCGTGTTTAATAAATAAATTTTATTTTCTTACCCAAAATAAAATGCATGTAATTGGCTCATAAAAATTCATACAAAATGTATTGGAAATTGACTGCTCGAAATTTCACACAAGTTAGTGCGGAAGCCACTATGGCGGTTACTTGGAGAGTTATTTAACCGTCGATTCACATCATCATTTTTTAATCGATTTGGAACGATAGATACTCTCAGTATCACCCTGTTGCAAGACAACCATTTACAATCGAAACATTGCTTGAAATTAGGGTTGCCATACGTCCGGGTTTCCCTGGATTTGTCCTAGTTTCGAGGGCGTCCGGGGAGCGTCCGGGCGGGGTTTCATTTGTAGTCCGGGTTTAAAAATTTAAAGTCTTGGGCCAAAAAAATAACACAAAACAAGAGTTTAAAAAATGCACACATGATTTCTACAAGGAAATCCAAACGTACATTGAAGAATGGATGAAACCGTTAAAACAATTTGAGAAATTTGACTGGATGTTTTGCCGAAAATTAATAACAACACAGAACGGGCTCTTATTGAAGACATTGTGCTTTATTTAAAAGACAATAACATAGATATTGACGACGCAAAATTAATTGACGAGTGGATGAATTTAAATGCTTTTTGCCAAAACCTACCTGAACAAGGTAACGTTTTGAATTCAGATCAACTTTGGGTACATTTTTTTAAAACAACAAATGCGAATTTATATTTTGAATTGATGTACTAAAATTGCACAGTACTTTTTTTTGCATTCCGGCTCATAATGCCAACGTGGAGTGAATATTCTCATTAAAAAAACCTGTTGACATGCCCGGGTTCTGGGCAATAAAATCCGGGGTTTTCACGCGTCTTGTCCGGGTTGCCAAATTTCAGAGATGGCAACCCTACTTGAAATGGATAAGCCATGCTTGATGACCAAATCTGAATAGCTAGGTACTTACCCGCCTTCCTCTTCCCCATTTCCTTCCTTTCCCCACAGACTTTACTCTTCACCATCTCTGTCACCTCCCTTCTCCGTTCAGGCTCACAACATGCCCAATTGAGGATGCCATAGTTCCACTGGTTCTGGAGGATCGGAAGCAGTTTTTTTCACATTAGCTCCACCCAGGAGGCCCTAAGCAAAATAATTTCTCTCAAGGCCTAAGTCATCTATGGTTGTACTGTGTGGAGATATTTTTAGGAAACGAAGTTCAGGGAAGAAAAAAGGTATGTGGAGCGGGTGGGAATCTGGGGTCAGTGTGTCCAACCCAGCGATTCCGTATTTTTTGTGAGATCGTTATTGGATAACGGACGTTATCTCCTGTCAGATTTGTGTGATTTTTATGGCTGTTATTGGCTTTTTCTATGTACTACGTACATTAAATGAACAAATAATCATGCGAACTTGCAGGAATTTATGTTTAAATCGATCTAAACTAAAATATGTGACAGTAAACCTGACTGGAGAAAACGTTCGTTATCCAATAACGACCCCACAAAAAATACGGAATCGCTAGGCAGTGATGGATGTATGAATCCATTCCTCCCACTGCAGTGCAAGGCGACGTTCCGAGATAGTCCCGCTGGAGAGGTCAAAAACTCTCTCTCACCAGTCTCTCCCGATCTAGCCTGCCACTTAGCTGATGGGCATATGCATCCACCGCCTAAACCTGGGCAAACCTCACCCCATGAACCCGGACACCCTTGTTAAGTCACCAAACGTATCGAACCACTTGGGGTGACCTATGGCAGAGGTGTTGGTTATCCAATAAATGGTTCCCGGAGCAGCGGTACCCATAACCGCCTCCCAAATTGTGGGTCCCGATTAACATGCCTATCTATTTTAATAACTACCCCCCTCACAGCTGCTCCCGTCTGGAGTCGGTGGGGTATGTTGTGAGGTTGAAGTTAGTGGGGAGGGGACGAGGAAGGTGGGGAGGTACCTGGCTATTCAGATCTGGTCACCAAACATGGCTAAAGCCATTTCAAGCCACATTTCAATTCTGAATGGCGGTATTTCACCAGGGCAACACTGAAAGTATCTTGCACTGCCGCAAATATACTATTTATTATATCTACCATATAAATTAATCAAATAAAATTTATTTGCGCACGCATGGATTCGATTCCGCAACCTTCAGATTTGAATCAAGAGCCTTTCCCTTCGACCACGGAAGCTTATGGGAATGCAAAAAACATTATACAAAACATCCATTAGTTTTGTTTATTTTTTTTTAATGTCATGTATATTATCGAGGCTTCTGACTCACACAATGTTGTCATTTTTTGCCGCATCTGTTTTTTTAATTATAATATTATCATTATAATCTCTAATGATCTTTAAAAGGTACTTGGAGTCCTTTTATATTCATTTCGTATAAAAAATCACTTTCAAATATTTTCCAGTTTACATGATCTAATAAATTTCATAATTCTCGATATGGCATGAAACTCAGTTGAGGCTATTAAATTCTGAACTTCCGATGAGTTCGAGGTCATTAGTATTGTAACTCTCTGTCTTTCATATTTAATGCACTTCGATAATGTGTGCTCGACATCTTCAATTTGTTCACATATCGAGCACATTGGAGAATCAGAGAGGCCTATCAAACACAATATTCTTCCCATTAGTGCATGTCCGCATCTTAATCTAAAAATGATTCTCATTTCCGATCTTTTAAGATTAACCTCAGTGAACCATGGTCTTTTAAACGGTTCGTTTTGGAGCTTTCTGTAACATATTCCTTTATTTGTAGACAACGTTTCAAAATGATTATTCCACATATTATTACATATGGAATTTATTTTTTGGCAATAATCTTCAGCGTCTGGCGTCCAGTCGTAGATGATTCCATTCACACATGCTTCGTTTGCCAACAAATCCGCCTCTTCATTCCCATGTACTCCTACATGAGATGGAATCCATTGTAAACATTTGGACACATGTTTCTGCTGTAGACACCTTATTTGTTCAGCAATATTGTAGGCTATTTTCCTACAGGGAACTCCTTTCGGAATACTTTTACACCCATTAGTTTATTCTACCGATATTGCTTAGTTGTCGATATGACCGTGCTAGGCCCCATTAACTTGACTTCTTATCGAGGAATACTGTTATGATATATTATGACCTACGCTGACTTCGCCTAGTGAAATAAGCGAATTTTGTGGTTCATTATGTCCCGATATTTTAAAGAGTCATTCTTCAAGCGCCCACTGTTTAAAAATAATTAGTAATTCAACAAAATAATAGATATACAGGATGCGTCAGAAAGTGCCGGCTCATTTTAATTGCGATATATATATATTTTTATTGTCTATTCTCATCGTAAGAAAATAATCAAATCGTTGTAATAATGCACCTAAACGAAATAACTTGAATGAAGACAATATTAGCGAAACTCAATCCAAAATCTGAAAACAGAAAAATCAGAAAAAGATACGGTCACATCTAGAACTCGAACCCAGGACCTTTGCCTTGCCGGGGCGCAGTTTTACCAACTGAACTAATGTGTCCCTATCCTATTCAATCATATTTAACTGTATTATACTAAACTTCGACTAAGAACTACCAACATTATCTTCATTTTATTAACTCATATTTTTATTGACTGCTATCTTTATGTATGATTGTAAGATTCAAATACGAACTAAATGCTATCTAGATAGTGTCTTGGATAAATTTTAACCATTTTTATTTTTAATGTGCGACATCTTTTGACTTTTCTGCAAGTCAAGGATGAATATTTATTTTTTAACTTAATGCCTAACTATTAAATAGTTACTGAAACTTAGTAAAATGTACGGAGACTCACGTATTCAAGTATTCTCACGGAGACTCTTGACACAGTTGTAGAGGTTAAATGCAGAATTGAAGCAGCAAGAACTGCGTTCATTAAAATGAAATCCCTCTTCTGCAATGACAATATCAGCTTAAAACTAAGGCAGAGAATGCTAAATTGTTATGTGTGGTCGGTCTTGCTCTATGGATGTGAAACATGGACCTTGAAAGTAAATACCATGAACAGGTTAGAGGCTTTTGAAATGTGGCTTCACCGGAGAATGCTCAAGGTCCCATGGACCGACATGATAGAGAACTGCTTACATTAGCTCACAACGCTCTTGAGGCGATTTTTCGCAAAAACAGCGCTATATAAGTTATCCAAATTTATTATTATTATTATTAATAAAAATCAGGAAAATTTCATATCTGGGTCATATACTTCGAGGGGAGAAGTATCACTTGCTCCATTTAATATTGAAAGGCAAGATAAAGGGTCGTCGAGGGCCTGGTAGGAGACAAATGTTAAAAAAATTAGAAGTGTGGAGGAGCTATTCCGGGCAGCGCAAGACAGAGAGACATTTTCAATAGTGATCGCCAACGTCGGGGGGACCTGATACGGCACACAAAGAAGAAGAATAAAATATACATATACATACTGTTTGCATGTACATTTTACTAAATTTCTCTTGCCTTTTTCCTTATCATATATTACTATTTATTTTATTTATTTATTTATTATAAGAATATTGTACATTGTATAGTATTTTTGTGTTATTTCATCCGCCATGCTAGGGATGTCCCTGTGTTATGGCGATGTCAATGCGCTGATTGTTTTGCTTTTGTTCTTAAACATATAATGCTGCCCCTATTTCTTATACACTAAATGTCAATAGACGAAAATGAGACAAACGATTTTTTATTTTTTTATTTTATTTATTTATTTATTTTATACATTTTACAAATATAAGACAAAAAGTCCCGATAAACTACTTTTTAGCAGTTTGTCTAACGGGTTCTTTACATTATAGATCTTATTATAGTGATTTAATAGTTACATTTTTACAGTTAAAGAATATAAAATTAAATTAAATTTTTTACAGAAATATACTTAGATACATTTTTACAATTATAGATATAAAATAAAATAATTTTTTTTACACAAATATACTTAGATAAAAGAAAAATTATGAAAACATGAAACAATTTTAAAGTCTTTAGAATAAATAATATGTTATTGTAAACTAATACAAATTTATTCTTTCCGTAAGCCAAGTCTTCAGTAAGTTCACCAATTGTTTGTTTTGGGCACAGTTTTTAATTTCAGCTGGAAGCATATTTAAACAACTGGGAATCATGTAATTTAACGTTCTTTGTCCATATTTATTTGTATGTTTAGGTACAATTAGTCCTTCATTAAAGTTCAAACGAGTATTATGGTTGTGTTCCAGCCTGTTTATATATAAAGGGTTATTTATGTGCTGAAATATAATTTTGTACCACATAATTGCTCTCACTGAAAGAATTTTGAGATTTTGATAAAAGTATGGAATGTTATGCCTTTCTTTGTATAAATTTTTTTCAGCTAATAATTTAACCAATGAATTTTGCACTGATTGAACATGGTCTATATTTGTTTTACAAGAAAATCCCCAAGCTGTTATTCCATACTTTATAACAGATTCAGCTAGAGATAAATAAATTATTCGAAGTGTGCAGATAGGAACAAAATTTTTTAGTTTATACAATCTGCTTACAATTGATCTTAGTCGTGCACAAACTTTGTTTATTTGTATATCCCACTTGAAAAAGCAATCAATAATTACACCTAAATAAACATATATTCTTTAACTAGTTCCATATTTTCACATGTACACGTTGCTGGAATACCATTGTGTAAGCAATCTGATATATGTGTCTTTATTTCAGGTGTAATACATACCTTAGCATTAGGGGATCTTATGTGTAACAATTTAGTTTTTTTGGCATTTATAATTAAGCCAGAGTCATGAGACCATTTTAAGAGTTCAATGTAGTCTTTTTGTAAAAGATCTATACAAGTTTGCAAATCACTGCTAGAAATAACTAAAGCAGTATCATCAGCGTATACAAAGTACTTTACATGTCTAAAAATTAATTTAATAAAATATACATATATAATATACAGGATTGGACCTAATATGGAACCTTGAGGATGAACGTATATGTGCACCCCTCCAATATAATAAATCTTCCGCACACGTGTAAAGAAAATGAAACGCAATTCCCGTAAGTAAGTGGAAAAGTAAGAAAATCACAAAATATATAAATCCGTACACAACGCCATCTCTGATACTAACAAAAACAAAACACGGACAGTTGTGCATCGATAATTGCTTCATTGTGTAATTTTTAACTTTAATTTAGCAATAAAGTTAACAGTTATTGATTCTGAGGCGGCACGAAGTTCGTCGGGTCAGCCAGTTATTTATAATATTAATATAATATATATTTTTTAAATTACATAGGTAGTTACTTTTGACAGCCCCATATACGAGTGCTGGCGATCAAAAGTGCAGAGCGGTCCTTTTATATTTTTAATTACTTGTAAAAAAAATCATCTCACTGTAAAATGTATTACACCACTCGCTAATTAGTAATCAGTAATTAGCCAGGCGATTGACGGGTTATTACGGTATTTCTGTTTGAATAGGAGTCCCAGCCGAGCGTTATCAAATCATTTCATCTCACAGCGAATGACGAGTGGAGATTATGTATTTTAATTATGATTGGTATCGGACGCCATTGCGAATTGAATTTTTTAATCCTTCCTTTTGTGACGCGTAGCTCGCATGTTAGGTAGGCCCGGTGTTATACAGGTGTAAATGGAGCAAGCTCCGGCAGGGCTTTGCTGAGGTGCCGTATGAGTCAAGCACGAATCTTTGCTTTTATCGTACGGTCCTATCGTTGTCCTGCTTTAACCTCAGCGGTTGCATGTCGACTTGGTATATCACCAAAATTCGAGCTTGACAATGATTCTAATTGCAAAGGAAACCTAATTGTTCCCTCAACCGGTCGTTTTACCTTTTAACAAAAGGGTTACGAGTCTGTGCACTTTGGGTTAGCTTTAAGTATCCCAGTCATGCCTGGAGTTTTACTTGAAGCTGTGCGGTTATAACCGGTAGGCAAACCTAACTTTTAATATTCTGGCATAGAGCTCCGTTGTAAAACGAAATTTTTGTGTTTGTTTAACATTATTTGCGGGGGAGCGCGGCTGCAATATGGGGGGGGGGGGGGTGACTTTACGGAGGATTTGTTTGGGCTTTTTATGGGTGATACGTACATTTTCGTCGTACCGGGTGAGGCAGTTTATAGATGCGTTTTCGTGGGTGAGAATTTCGCATAAAATGTTTCAGCGAGACTTAAGATATATATTTTTTTAATATGGGGACTTCGAAGTCTTTGTGGAGTTGGGCCACCTTCATACATTTGTATGTATGGGATGTTCAGGGATCGAAATGAAAATCTAGTCTCCTTCAACGGAAGCAACCTTCCGAACAGGACCTCCATTGATATGCTTGGTGTAACTCTAAGTGACCAGCTTAGGTACGGGGGCTCCATCGAAACCAGAGTTAAGTTAGCCTCTCAGAAACTGGGCGTACTGTACAGGGCCCGCAGATACTTTAATAGTACCCAACTGCTAACCCTGTACAAATCGCAAGTGCGCCCCACGGTTGAATTTGGCAGCCACCTCTGGTCTGGAGCTCCAAAGTACCTAAAAAAAACCCTTGACTCTGTGCAGAAACGGGCGGTCCGTTTGATAGATTCTCCCATCTTAACAAACGGACTGCAATCTTTAGAGCATAGGCGTTAGGTGGGAATGCTGTCCTTGTTCTACCGGTATTACAATGGAAGATGCTCCGAGGAACTAGCATCATTGATCCCCTCGGCACCGGTGCATAGTCGGGAAACACGCCAAACACGCGCCCAACATTTGTACACGGTTGACATTACTCACATGAGAACGGGTCGTTTCTATGACTCGTTCTTGAGTTCAACGGCTCGGCTGTGGAACGATTTGCCGGCCTCTGTGTTTCCTCCCTCCTACAACATGGGTCTCTTCAAGACCCATGTTCACTCCTTCCTTTCCTCAAAAAGACCCACCACACAGCATCTACAAAGATGACATAGGCCCTGAGGGAAATTATTTTCCTCAGGGCCTCCTGTGTGGTGTTAATGTAAAAAAAAAAAAAAAATGTATGACTTTATTCTGAAATGTTTGAAGTTTTTGTCATGTGACATTACATTAGCCCAGAGTAAGTTAATTTAGGTCTTATAGTTGATTTGTAGATTAGGAGTTTGTTTTTGATTGATAATTTTTTGTTTCGTTTGTATAACATGGGGTAGAGGGCTGCAAAGGTTTTATTAACTGAGGCGAGGGTTCGTTGAAGTGTTTTTTTCAAGTTAATTTACTGTCTAGGGTTACTCCAAGGTATTTAATGTTTTTTTCCCATGGAACATTTTCTCCGAACGGCGTTTGCATGAGAAGAAGCAGGCGGTACTCTTGGAGGGGTTAATCCTAATTTGGGAGGCAAACTTAAAACTCTAGAGTTGAAACATGAGCTTATATCGGTCAGACCAACTGTAACATCTCTAAGCCTGAGCGGTGAGTGAAAATCTAACCAACAGCATCCCTCGCCCCTAATTAGTAAGAGACGAAGCAATGCGAGAATGAGATGGTATTCAGATTGAATAACTATCAATATATGCCCGGAAAGGCAAAATAATTACAACTAGCAGTTAAAAACCCAGCTAGGCCCTTAGGGCGACTTTTGGTTCGGCTTCGCCCAGTTTGAGTGTTGGTGACCATTTTATCAATCCGATAGGAAATGGTTAAAAAAAAACCGGTTCATCAGATCCACTGTGATCCAGAGACAGACGTCATATGTAATATATAATAAATAATTATAATATTTTTATCTGGAAAACAAACAGCTTTACAAAGATACATAAAAAATGAGTGCTAAAATAAAACAGTAAGCCTAAAAACATGTTTTCGCTGATAATTTTTTTTTGAGTAGTTAGACAAGATTTAGATAATAATAAGTGTGTATTTAATATATACAGAAAACGTACGCACACTGATTGTGTTATACCGTCTACTTCACTTCACCCTTTATCACATAAACTCGCCTCCTTCAACTCAATGATACATCGCGCTATTAAAGTCCCTTTAAACAATGATAATTATAATAATGAAATTAACATTATAAAACAGATAGCCATGAACAATGGATATAAACCTGAAATAATTGACCGCTTAGTTAATAAGAAACAAGCAAATTTTTTAACAAAAAAGTACATTTACAGTGGTAATAATATGAGCAAACCTGGTAACTATCCAATATATAAAAAAACTCCTTTTTACAGGCGATTTATCCTTAAAAATATCCCGTTTATTACCAGATCATATTTCTCCAGCTTTCTATACTAATTCTAAAATAAAAAATTTGATAAATAATAAGGATGTTTCTAATAAATTTGAAAAAAACGGGATATACACTTTAGAATGTAACGATTGTGACGCACAGTATGTAGGTATGACAACTAGAAATTTCAAAACTAGAATCAGGGAACATGAACTTTGTTTACGAAATAATAATTACTCCGAATTTGCGAATCATTTAATAGAGTCAGGCCATAGCTTCAATAAAGAAAAAACAAAATTTAAACATTGCAATATAAATTCATAATTTAATCTTTGCGCTTAGAAACGCTCGAAATAAACAAAAAAATTAAATCTAAAATTAATTTAGTGAATAAAATAATAGCGCCTTGCAAATCTCCTTTACTAACCATGTTTCCGTATAATATTGACTCCTCCCATCGCTTTACCCCTCCCCCAAAAATCATCCCTCCCACTACTCCCACCTAATTAATCTTTGGTACTTGCATTTAATTTTTAAGTTAGTTTTAATTCTGCTCGTGAATGATACGGTTGTATCGAAACCGGTCGCGGAAAAATTAAATTTAAGTAACAAATGTACATTTAATAAAACTCTTCAAAAAACAAAATGTCTAGAAATTGTTACATAGTTAATGCCCAAGAAACACAAAAAAAAAAGAAAAACATAATTAAAAACTAAGAAAAAGAAGATAGTTAAGAGAAGCTAAATACTTAAATATGCATGATAAGAATATAGAAAAACACAAGAAAGGGTAGGCTTATGATCTTCTAGGAGTATAAGGATGATATGCATGTGATTAGGGAATATGTAAATATATTGCAAACTAGGAAAAGAAATCTGCTAAATAATACTATAGATATGGATAGTGTGTTGTGATGCATTACATTTATCTAATAGTGTTGCTTTGAATTTGTTGAAAGTTATATTGAAGATGTCTGTATATGTGAGGTGTGTGTTGTGATAGTGGCAGGCTCGATGTATGAATTCATTTTGTATGTAGTTGGTGTTGGAGCGGCTGTTATAAAAAAGGGATAAGTACGTTTCTGCCATTGCGACCAGGAACTCTAATATCTATTTTTTGTAAAAGATACGGGGAAGATATCGTATTATTTAGGATTCTGTACAATAACAATTGATCAGAAATAATTCTCCTACAATTTAATTTAATTATATATATGTAGCCGCGTGATACTATTATTCACAACTCCAAGTACCTGTTACCGTCAATTTTCCAAATCCGGAGAGATACTCAAATTCTACAAATCCGTAGAGGGGGCACGTTCTCATGTGACCTGCTAATGTGAGTGGCGCCATGCTTTGACGAATTATTGAATTTGAAACTGAACTGCAAAAGTAGCCTTTTTAGCGTATTAATAATATAGATGGCACCACTTCCGTTTGTATCAGCTCAGTGGTTAGGTTCAATTCCTACACGCGCCCGTATTTTTTTTTTTGATTTTTCTGTTTCAAATGATCGTTTGAGAGACGCTAATATTGTCTTCAATGATTAAATATTACATTTTGTAGTTTTACTCATTAATTCATTAATTTACTAAAAAAAACCCGTTACATTATCTTATTTTACGCAGTTGAACCACCCAGGAAATGGGTGACCGATATCTGAGACTTGTTCTATGCTATAATAAATAAAGTAATAATAGATAACCCAACTCACAGCCTGATTTCTATTAGCAAAGGGATGTTCAAATTAAAAGAGCTTTTTAATAAAATTTTCCAAAATACTTTAATATTTACCGTTTCACACAATACAATAAGATACGTTTATTACAAAACATTCCCGATTGGGTATTTCTGAAATGATAAAAGTGGTTTTGTGAACAGATGTGTTTAATAAATCAAAACCAACATTTCCTCTAAATTCATAAGATTTGTAATTAAGTACTTAAATAACTACCTTCCTACCTCTTAATTATAAACCTATATTTATTTTATATTATATATTTCGTATTTTATTTTATGTAACAATTAAAAAAAAATAAGGAAATATACAATTTGTTTAAAGAAACGTCTTTATCTCAATGAAAAATCTTTTATCTTCCTTTATTACTACCTCTGTGGTAGAGAGTTAAGACTCTCGACTAGTAATCCGACGGTCGCGGGTTCATATCCCGGCTTGCGATAATAAATTGTATTTGATTCATTTCTATTTTTCGTTTTTAATTCACCTGTGTCGTGGAGGTGTAAGTAATAGGTTAATTAATTTTTAAAATATATTTTGTACATTTGCGGCACTTTCCAGAGTGGAAGATACTCTATATCGCACTGGTGTAAGACCACTATTCAGAATTGAAACGTTGCTCGAAATGGCTTTGACGTGTGTTTGGTGACCAGATCTGAATAACCAGGTTCTTCCCCACCTTCTTTTTCCCCATCTCCTTCCCCTCTCCACGACCTTCAGTCAATTGGGGATGCCATAGCCTCATTGGCTCCAGACGGGAGCAGTTGAGACTCTTGTGCGGTATTTACTTAAAAAAGTAAAAAAAAACTCTCATATACGTATAAAATGACTGATGGTGGAAATTAAAGATTTGTGCAATAGGGTCGCGGGAAAGTTTTTAATTTACAAAAATTTCAGGATTCAGGAGTAAAATCCTTGACTATGCAGAAACGGCGGCATTTTTTTGATAGATTTCCCTATCTTATAAACTGATTGCAATCTTTAAATCACGTGTGTCAGGTGGGAATGCTGTCCTCGTACTAGCGGTATTTCAATGGAAGATGCTCCGAGGAACTAGTGTCATTGATCTCTTCGGCACAGTGCACAGTCGGGGAACACGCCCAACGCGCACTAAACAATTTTCGCCCTCATGAGAAGGTTTCGTTCAACACATCGACTGTAGAAGGATTTGCGGGTCTCTGTGTTTCATACCTTTTACAACACGTGTCTCCACAAGTCCTTCCACCCTTCAAAAAGACCTCCCACACAGCATGATCACCTGGTGAATACAATTATAAAAATTCAAATCGGGATTTAGGCAGTGTTTAAAAAGACTCATTTTAAGGCGTTTCGTTCGAGGACATTTTACAAATAGGGTATTGCACCCAGCATACCTTTTGGTCAATGCTCCGAAAATAATATCTGTTAGGTGCAGATAAAGTCCACTCATTATTGTTAATTACTTTAAAAGGGACTAATGAGAAATCACTTTGAAATTTGTTTGAAGTATGTGTGCTTAACTATTTACATTTAACTGTGTTACGAATGAGGACAAAATAATTTTGTTCGAATATGTGTTAAGTAATGAAATTTAACAAAGGTAGTGAAAATGTGTTAAAATGTGTAAATGTGCCAATGATAGCGAAAACGGTGTAAGGTTTGAAGTGTACTAAAAATAGCGAAATGGGTTAAGTACTGAAATATACCAAAGATGACAAAAATGTGTTAATTACTGAAATGCACAAAAGATAGCAAATATTTTTATATATTCAAATATTGCATCCAAAGATATAATTTAATATGTCATTTTAATATATAAAAAAGTTTTTAATAATATTAGGCATATTTTTTTGTATTTCTTGGGCACTAACTATGTATCAATTTCTAGATATTTTGTTTTGAAGAGTTGTAGTTTTCAATGTACATTTGTTACTTTAATTTTAAATTTTTGGCGACCGGTTTCGACTCATCAGTGTCATTTAATTTATTGATTCAAAGTTTATTCGTAAAGAAGCTCTGCTGAACAAATATTATCACCTAGCATTTTAAATATTTTTGCTTTGCTTGCGTAAAAATATTTAATATTTCAATAGCATATGTATGTCCGTTGGCAGTATTAAAATTTTAAACAGTCTTTCACCTGCTTTCAAAAACATTATTTAATTTTGCGATACGTTCTAAAACAGCGAATCTAATTGAAATTGAATGTATAGAGATAGTATTTTTAAGACATGGGGAGTATTTTCGTCTGTGCTAAGTTTTTCCACAGCCAAAATATTTGACCGATTCACGGCGTGGTCAACATTGAACCACCCCCGTTTCTTCGGATCCCGCTCGCGTCTCGCCTTGTAGGGATACGCGGTTTGTGTTCATCTCTAGAGACTAGAGATTGCGAATAAATTAACATCGCTTACCACTCTAACAAGGGCGCCAGAAGAAACTCAACCTAACCTAACCTTACTTTACTTTACCGCAGAACAGCTGTAGGCACACAACACAAATAATCAATCCGATCGGTTTGAATGATGTAATTGATAAAATTTTCATTTATGCTAATATTTATAACTCGGCCACAGACACCCATTTTCCTCCTATTTTGAACGTCAAGTGTGCAAAATTTCATCACGAAGTATCAAAATTCTGCTTTCAGGTGTGGGAAAGGGGGATGGGGTGTTTTTTCGAAATATTATGTAAACAGCGAGCTTCCTCCTGTTTTAATGATCAAGTGCGCGCAATTTCATCAATCTCGTAATAAAACTTTAGATATGTATACAATTAACATCGCCTACCACTCTAATAAGGGCGCCAGAAGAAACTCAACCTAACCTAACCTTACTTTACTTAACCGCAGAATAACTTGACCAAAAGCTGTGTACAACTAATAATCAATCCGATCGTTTGAATGATGTCATTGATTTAAATTTTTGACGGTCTGCGTGGTCGAGGGGTAAGGCTTTTGAATCGCAATCCGAAAGTCGCGGGATCGAATCCCGGCACGGGAATATAAATTTTATTTGATTAATTTGCGTATTTGACAATCAATTCATTTGAAATAATATATACTTAGTATATTTGTGCAGCACGTTTCGGAGTGGAAGATTCTCTCAGTATCACCCTGGTGTAAGACCATCATTCAGAATTGAAACGTTGCTTGAAATGGCTTAAGCTGTGTTTGGTGACCAGATCTGAATAGCCAGTTACTTCCCCACTTACCTCTTCTCCATTTCCTACCCCTCCCCACTAGCTTCAGCCTCACAACATACCCCAATTGGGGATGCCATAGTCTCACTGGTTACAGACGGGAGCAGTTGGCAATCTTGTGAGGTATTCACATAAAAACGGTGGGCGGTTTATTTGCGCAAGCCGGCATTCTATCCCGCCACCTTCGGATTGCGAGTCAAGAGTCTTACCCCTCTACCACGTAGGACGTGTGGCAGGCCGGATCGAGAGAGATTGGTTGAGGGAGACCTAACCTAGACCCCTGCAGACGGTCTCTTCCCGACCTATCGCCTTGCACCTCAGTAGGAGGGATGTATTCATACGTCTGTCACTCCTAGACACAGACCTCCAAATTCCTATCCACCCCTCATACCTTTTTCCTTCCCAGAACTTCCTATCATTCCTTTCCCTAAAAAGACCCTCCACAAAGCATCCCCTCAACCTCAAGATGACATAGGCCCTGAGGGATTTTTTTTCCTAATGGCCTCCTCTATGGAGCTGACGTAAAAACAATAGAGAGATAAACAAACCACACATTTGAATCTGCAATCTAAAATCAATGTAACTCAGTATTGCCATAATAACGAAAAAAAACTGACCTTATTAAACTTGAACTTTTCTTGTCAAACTGGACTTACAGTTTGTTAAATAAGAGTAAAAATTTTAAAAAAAATGGAACAATAAAATTTGTAGGCTGGCAACACCATTTTAACTGTCAAATATTATTTTAAAGTGCAATGACACTGAATGTATAGAACACAGAAAACCACATTTTAAAAAACATTTTTCTTCGTGACATAAATTTGATTAAAAGGTGTTTTATAAAGCGATTTGCTTTAATTTAATTTAACATAAATTTGAATTAAACAATAGATAGAAAGGAAGAATCACTAATGGTGAGTTTAGTTACACTACTTTTAGATCTGAATGAGTTAAAATTAGAGGCATGATCTAAAGCCCGGGCAACGCTAGATATAGATAAAAGTGAGCTATTTCTAAACTGTCCTTTATATTTTATTACAATATCGTTATTCTTCATTATGTTAACACAAAATTGCAAAGATATAATAATAATATACCTATATGCTTATGCAATTCTTATTTTGAGATTAGTGGAATGAAAAAATATTTTTTTTCACTTTTATGCCTTTTTAACTTTTAATAAAAATGTAGGTTACACAGCTTTCACACGATGGCCGGCGTAGTGCAGCGGTAAGGCGCTTGACTCGCATTTCGAAGGTCGCGGGATCGAATCCCGGCGTTGCAAATTTTATTTATTTGATTAATTTGTGTATTTCACAATTTATTCATTTAAAATAATATATAATATATTTGCGGCACGTTCCAGAGTGGAAGATTCTCTCAGAATCGCCCTGGTGTAAGACCACCATTCAGAATTGAAACGTTGCTTGAAATGGCTTCTGCCGTGTTTGGTGACCAGATCTGAATAGCCAGGAGCTTCCCCACCTTCCTCTTCCCTATCTCCTTCCCCTCCCCACTGCCTTCAGCCTCACAACATACCCCAATTGGGGATGCCATAGTCCCACTGGCTCCAGACGGGAGCAGTTGGGACTCTTGTGCGGTATTCATGTAAAAAAAAAAGATTATCACCATGATTATGGGATGGTCCGACGCTCTGTGGAGAACCCGCTTGCACAGCGCGGGTGTAAACTGTGCGACCTAAAGTTTAAGTTTAGACTTACGGATTTCAATACTTCGTTTGTGTGAAAGCACTATGAAACCAATACATGATTTTACTTCAATTATATTTTTAGTTTTGCCATTTGATCAACAATGGCGCCCTCCTATGTTTTCTACTCTTATTTGACAAACTGTGTATCTATACTCTAAACTTCAGTAGGTACGCACTTGTCTAAGAAAGCATCAAATCATTTAGAGGTGTAGTAACATCGACAAGAAGTAAAACATCCCAGGCGGTCTAGCGGTAAAAGGCTGGTTCTCATCCGCAGATCGCGGGTTCGATTCTCGTCCGATGCACAGAGAGTACGGCCTCCTCACGCGACCAATATTGTGTGGGAACAGTTTGCTGTTTTGGTCTGCCCCGGTAAAATGGTCTCCCTGTAAAATGATTGGTTCCTCTTCCGGAGTTCGGTGGTTGATTCCCACGGGACGTGAATGACGTGATATGTATCAATGTTTTGACGCTGTTTATGCTTTATTTAATTACAGCTGAAGTATCGGTTTTTCGTGTAATTCTATGAAATGTTATAATGTACAAGAAGCCTTGCATTGCAGATACACTTTAAGAATAAGCCACTTGCATCACATTTAAAAAAAAAAAAAATTCCGGTTTAGGAAAATATTCTAAGATATTCTACCTAACCGTAACCATTCAACGTAACTCTGGCCATTTTTTGAAAATTTCAATCCGAAAAATCAGACCGTTTTTTATAAACCGGAAAGACGGGATATAATTTTATAGGTGCGAAAAAACGATAATTACATAGTCGAAAATCATTTAAAAAAAACGTTTTCCAGGAGAATAAGGGGCATACCAAAAATGTTACATCTCATAAATATTTTTTTCCCCGATCCATCTTATTGTTCATAAATCATTATAATGTACAACGTCTATATTACTAAATGCAATGTAATATACTTGTACTTGTAAATTATAATAATAATAAGAATATTATAATATTTGATTTTGTTAAAATTAGCACCACAACCATTATACCTCTAAAACACGTACGGACAGCATTAAATGTACGGGGTTCTCTTCATTACATCTGTCAAAAAGTCAAACCAAATGATAAGTTCGCAGAGAACAAACAATAAATCTAGTGAACGTTAAATTTCAAACTCAAAAATTCGCCTGAAATCAAAGTGATGCCATATAAAAAAAATAAATCAGTGTGGAATTTTACAAAATTAATACGAACATTTTCGGAGGCGGAACATTTTCATGTAGTGACGTCACGAGCCAAAGTAATAAGTTTATTTATTTAAAAATAAAAAAAAACTGTACATTTCTAAAAAAATTTAGTAACATTTTCGTAATCTTAGTAAAAAAATCTATCCACACGATTTTTTCCAAGTCGTTATGAAATCCATGCAAGTGGCCTATTCTCAACAGACTTTCTATGTCTGATCCAACCGTCCAATTGTAAAACGAAAATTATTTTTATTTATTATTAATGCCTTTTAAAGGGGAATTACGAAATATGAATAGTAAAAACTACACAGAATTTATTAAACACAACTGAACTGCCTCAGTAACAACATTTTGTAATTGTTTAGTATATACATTATTTTTAATGAATAAATTTAAAGTGAAATGACACAAATTATTCATATAAAAATTATGTGCCCACGCCGGGATTCGATCCCGCGACTTTCGGATTGCGAGTCAAGAGCCTTACCGCTAGACCACGCCGGCCGTCAATTTTGTATTATCAATAATAACCAAAAATAAATAAGATAATCTGATTTAGAATGTTTTTTATTCCCCAGGTAAGTGTTCTTTTTTAATCTATCTATCTAGGTATCTAGGTATATAAATAAAAACGAATCGCCGAAATGTATGTACGCGCATAACTTCCGAACGACTGCACCAAATTGGATAATTCTTTGTTATATGTGTTCGTTATTATCAGGACAAGGTTTGTATAAAATTACTGGTTAGCTCTGGCATTATGAAATTTGTATAAAAATACATAAAATAAGTGGCACGTGAGCTGTTTGAAAACTGAATGTACCGAGACTGAATTTATGGAATACGGGAGGGGAGAGGGAGGAGGGGAACTCGGGTAGGGAGTTCGCGGGAGGGGGGGGGGGGGGGGGCGAACTCGGGAGGGGGGAGGTGAACCTGGGAGGGAAACTTTATTAAATGGCATAGCAACGCATGCCGGGAACCAGCTAGTGTAATTATAATGTTCATTATAAGATATGTGTCACCTCGACTTATTCAAGATACCACACACCAGAATCGATGTTCTAGCTCAACATATCTTTAAATAACTTTAAATCGTTTGGTATCCTGTCTTCCAGAATGGATTGCTAAAATATGAAATCTGTACTGTAAATGGAGAATTAATTTGCCGTACACACTAACTAACTAAACAACCATCACGCCGTTTCCCCGCAGGGGTAGTCAGAGAGGACGGACCGCTCAACAACTCGGTCTTGGCACACACTCTTTGCCTCACTCACATTCATGCATCGTCTCATATATAGTTTTCTATTATTCTGACTCTTGACATGGCCCGACTCAAGTATCTGATTCACTTGATCGTGTCATGTCTTCCTCGGGCGTCCCCGACTTCTTCTACCATTCACATTCATATATTATTCTTATACTACTTTCTTAATTTATTCGCTCTACATGCCCAAACCATCTAAGGGTCCCTTTCTTAATCTTTCTCACATCAGCCTTGTATTATTTGCGGATCTCCACATTTCTTACACGATTATACATGGTTTTACTACACATACGCCACAGGGATCTCATTTCAACAGCATTCAATCTACCTTTATCCTTCCTCTACCAGTTCCAGACCTCACTGCGATACATCAGGGTGGGTACCAGCCTCCATTGTGGACTGCTAGTTTCGCTTCTTTTGACAGTTTTTTATTAGCGCCAATGGCATTCAGTCCTCCTAATGGAGTTACCTGCACTTATCTTTCTTTCAATATCTCTATCAGCCTTCCCGCCTCCCGTAAACACACAACACAGATACACAAACTCATCCACCTGCTCCAAGTATTCATCATTCATAACTGTACTGCAGACGGTTTTCGTAATCTCTCTTTTAAACACAATTTTTTGATTTTTGCCCTAAAATAAATTAAATAATAAAATAACTGTTTGAAAAATATGTCACAAGTTGCCTGCAGACGAGCACCACATACGTGAGCCATTTAGGAAAAATGTTAATTAATTAAAAAAATAATGAATTAAAGAAATCTCTTTGAAAATGTTAGGTTAGGTCAGATTAGATAGCCCAGAAAACTGGGCGTACTCTGCATGGCCCGCAGATACTTTAATAGTACACAACTGCTAACCCTGTACAAATGACAAGTGCGCCCCACGGCTGAATTTGGCAGCCACCTCTGGTCTGAAGTTCCAAAATACCTTAAAAATACCCTCGACTCTGTGCAGAAACGGGCGGTCTGTTTGATAGATTCTTTGTATTTCAATGGAAGATGCTCCGAGGAACTAGCATCATTGATCCCTTTGGTTGACATTTGTCACATGAGAACGGGTCGCTTCTTCGACTCGTTATTCTGTTCTCGGCTGTGGAACGATTTGCCGGTCTCTGTGTTTCCTCCTTTCTTTAACATGGGTCTCTTCAAGACCAGTGTTCATTCCTTCCCCTCCTCAAAAAGGCTCTCCGCACAGCATCTCAGATGACAAATGCCCTGAGGGAAATTATCTTCTTCAGGGCCTCCTGTGTGGAGTTAACGTAAAAAAATATATTTAATTTAGTGAAGTTACCATTTCTTTTCTTTTCGATAACAATTTAGTAAATCTAGAGAAGATCTGCTCTACAAACACCGTGTGACCACTTCACTGTGAAAGTTTAAGTCTGAATAGTTGTACTAAGCTTTAAATTGACAAAACGATGCATAAAAGAAGTTCCCACATCAATAGGAACAAAGGTCATGCAGTCACCGAGCCATTAACTTTAATTCCCCATAAAACACCTGTGAGTTCCGTCAGGGGTCAAGGTTCCAAAGGGTTTAACACGGTGCGGAGATCTAGGTCTCTAAACGACTTTCTGAACTTGGCTAGAACAGGTAGAGTGTGCTTGGTGTTGGTGCAGGGCCGGTACTTGGCGCAGTGGTACATGCGGTGGTATACAGTTGTTATAGAGTTTGGCCCCCGCGATGGAAGGCTTAGATATTAGGAAAGTAGGTAACTAGTCGCCGAGTCTGTGACTCTTTGGCAGAGGCAGGAAACTGTTTTCACGTTGAAAATACGCGAAATCGGCTGAAAAACTATTATGTTCTGAGCGTTTTCACAAAAATTCAATTATGTATATCATTTTTTTACATTAGTTTCACACAGAAGGCCCTGTGGAAAATAACTCCCCCAGAGCCTATGTTATCTTTGGGGATACTGGGTGGAGGGGCTTTTTAGGAAAGGAGGTTTTTTTTTTTTTTGCATGAATACCGCACAAGAGTCCCAACTGCTCCCGTCTGGAGTCAGTGAGGCTATGACATTCCCAATTGGGGTATGTTGTGAGGCTGAAGGTAGTGGGGAGGGAAGGAGATAGGGAAGAGGAAGGTGGGGAAGTACCTGGCTATTCAGATCTGGTCACCAAACACGGCGAAAGCCACTTCAGGCAACGTTTCAATTCTGAATGGTGGTGGTCTTACACCAGGGCGATACTGAGAGTATCTTCCACTCTGGAACGTGCCGCAAATATACTATATATTATTTTAAATGAATAAATTGTGAAATACACAAATTAATCAAATAAACTTTATTGGCCACGTCGGGATTCGATCCCGCGACCTTCGGAATGCGAGGCAAGCGCCTTACCGCTGCACTACGCCCCAAGTTCTGCTTAATAAGCCTACTAAGTTCTGGGAAGTAAAAAGTAAGGTAGGAATCTGGATGACAGTGTGTCCAGGAATGACGGTCATATGAATCTATTCCTCCACTGCGGTGCAAGACGATGTTCCCAGAGAGTTCTGCTGGAGAAGTCAAAAAATCTCCGTCTCTACCGATTCGGCATCCGGCGCCAAGATCCAGACAAACCCCACTCCATGAACCCAGACACCCAGTCACTAAATATAGCGAATCACTTGGCTTGACCTATGGCAGAGGTGTTGGTTACCCGGTGGATGGATTCCAGGGCGGCGGTACCCATACCCGCCTGCAAAATTAGAAACAGTTATTTGAGTCCTTGCCATAATAAATTCAAGGGTTTGGAGGTGCAGAAGTCACGACAATTATTTCGAAGAGAAATGTTGATATGAAAGGAGAATCGTAGATTGTTTGATAACGTAATGTATTAAGAATAGGATAATGCGGTTATTTTTGGAATAACATCAGAATCGAGCTTTTGAATAGCCCCTTTGCAATGTTAGTAATCCGATGCATTCTCCTCGGAAATAGCACAAAAAGTAGATCTAGCAGATACCAATCCCTTATCCCAACGAAGGATATATCTGAAATGCCCATTTTTGTACCTACAAAGAAATACTGATTTGTTATGCATCATTCGCACAATCGACCTAAATTAATTTGTAAACAACGACTCTAATAAGTAGATAAATACCGCAAATTTTATAAAATATTTTAAGATCATCGGCGACTGATGAGACATACACACTTATACATCTCAAAATAAGTAAACAACGTTAATAAAAAACCTATGTAATAAGAGGCGGTCGAGGTGGGTACCTTGAGGAACCCCATTTGCTACACGATTAATTATTACCTGCTACTATTACTAAGGTATTTAATATCTATCAATCCAACTTATCTATCATAACTGTATACCTACGTTATTAAACCTTAACAATCGCATTACAAAAATCGTTATAGATCATCGCACCGTCTCCATTGAGGATTTTTATTGTTAACTCCTAATTCCGGTTATTATGTTCTTTCATTGATGTACCCCTGATTTCTACCTCAAGTACACGGCGGGTAGGTGCCGCAGCACGAACTCAACTTACTCCAGTACAAGCCAGACCGTACTTTCTCCTAATGGTCGTATAGCTGCTTGCTATCAAGCTCTTTGGCTCTGTGCTTCTTGCTACTAGACACTCAGTGCTCGTTACGGGCTAGAGTGAGCTATGACCGCTAAGCCAGATTTATGGTTTTATAGGCAATGGCTTAGTAATAATTGAAGCGTGCAATCGACGCAGCTTTTTTGACGATTTATTGGACCGGATATCCCGAATTGGCGCATTGGATATTATATCAATTATAAAACAATTTCTGGGCCATTCTTGTTAAATGTAGAACATAGGTTAGGTTCGTGACATTAATGTCATGTTCAGTTAGGTTTAGTTGGATGAGGTTTCTCTATTGAGCTGAATAGAAGAAGGGTAATAAATATACAGAGAGATTAATGCACGTCTTTTTGGTTGTTGCCGTAACTCCACCCAGGATACTCCTACCAAGGAGAAAATATTTTATAATCCTATTTTGGCTTTGGAAATTTTGTGTGGAGAGTCTTTTCTAGGACAGTCTAGGAGTCTTTTCGATGGCCTCCGTAGTCCAGTGGGTAAGACTCTTGACTCACAATCCGGAGGTCGCGGGTTCGAACCCGGCATGCGCAAATAAATTTTATTTGATTAATTTGTGTTATTTCACAATTAATTCACTTAAAAATAATATATATAGCATATTTGCGGCACGTTCCAAAGTGGAAGATACTATCAGTATCGCCCTGGTGTAAGACCACCATTCAGAATTGAAACGTTGCTTAAAAATGGCTTTAGCCGTGTTTGGTGACCAGATCTGAATAGCCAGGTACTTCCCAACCTTCCTCTTCCCCAACTCCTTCCCTCCCACTACCTTCAGCCTCACAACATACCCCAATTGGGGATGCCATAGTTTCTATTCACAATCACAGTGGGGTCAATAGAAACATTTATTTTATTATTTTATTTCAGTAGTAACGTGTGAGTTCAGTTGAAAAGTTTAGCACATTTTCGACTTCATAGCTCAGAATCTGTAAGCTAAAGTATATTTATATGCCCTAGAAATATCTTTCTTTAGTTAGTCTTTTTGTTTCTACTCATATAATATTATGAAATATGCATTCTTTGAGAAATTTAGATAAAACTGTGATGTTTCTATTCACAATCACAGTGGGGTCAATAGAAACATTTGTTTTATTATTTTATTTCAGTAGAAACGTGTGAGTTCAGTAAAAAAGTTGAGCACATTTTCGACTTCATAGCTCAGAATCTGTATGCTCAAAGTATAATTGATATGCCATAGAAATATCTTTCTTTAGTTAGCCTTTTTGTTTCTACTCACTTATATTATGAAATATGCTTTCTCTGAGAAGTTAAGATAAAACTGTGCTGTTTCTATTCACAATCACAGTGGGGTCAATAGAAACATTTGTTTTATTATTTTATTTCAGTAGAAACGTGTGAGTTCAGTAAAAAAGTTGAGCACATTTTCGACTTCATAGCTCAGAATCTGTATGCTCAAAGTATAATTGATATGCCATAGAAATATCTTTCTTTAGTTAGCCTTTTTGTTTCTACTCACTTATATTATGAAATATGCTTTCTCTGAGAAGTTAAGATAAAACTGTGCTGTTTCTATTCACAATCACAGTGGGGTCAATAGAAACATTTGTTTTATTATTTTATTTCAGTAGAGTGAGAAAATTTAAGTCTCTTTTCATCACACACATAGCTACATGGATTCAAAAACCATTTTAAACCTATATTTATAACCTTTATCTAAGCTATCATCGCTGTCTATGAAGCGCATTGTACATCAAATTCAAACGGATTTTTTTCCTTATCCAGTCTGAACTCTAATATTTCATTGTGTGACCCATTTTGACGAATATAATTAAAATTAGAAATGAAAATTATAATATATTGATTAATAAAATATAGAGTTTATTTTGTGTTTATACCTCGACGATGACCACATTCACATGACGACCTCCGTAGTCCAGTGACTCATAATCCGGAGGTCGCGGGTTCGAACCCGGCATGCGCAAATAAATTTTATTTGATTAATTTGTGTTATTTCACAATTAATTCATTTAAAATAATATATTCTATATTTGCGGCACGTACCAGAGTGGAAGATACTATCAGTATCGCCCTGGTGTAAGACCACCATTCAGAATTGAAACGTTGCTTAAAAATGGCTTTAGCCGTGTTTGGTGACCAGATCTGAACAGCCAGGTACTTCCCAACCTTCCTCTTCCCCAACTCCTTCCCTCCCACTACCTTCAGCCTCACAACATACCCCAATTGGGGATACCATAGTCTCACTGGCTCCAGACGGGAGCAGTTGAGATTCTTGTGCGGTATTCACTGTAAAAAAAAAGGACAGGAAGGAGAGAAGCAAGGTTTTAAAGAATTGCGTGTTGTATGAGAAAGGAGGCATAGAGTTTCACATTTTTTGGAAATATTCTCTTATTTCAAATATCTCTACACATATTCTTGTAGGATGAAGGGAACAAAACGTGTTTTTTTTGTATTTACAAGTGACGGGAGGGTCATCTCTCTTCTCCCATTTCTATTCTTCACCACGGCTTGTCTCACAACTCTCCGAATGACCCCGATCGCTGGACTGATAAATACAGTCGTAATGTGCGAGAGGTGCTTTTTACTAAATACTGGAAGGTGGAAATAATTAGTTGCGGTTGGAAATATCCTAATTTTATGTCTATAGCTTCGTGGGTAGAATATTTTTTCATATGAATACAGCATAAGAGACCCAACTGCTTCTAATTGTTCGGATCCAATCGCTAGTGCGCCCCACTATTGCATTTGGCAGCCGTCTCTGGTCTGGAGTACCGAAATACTTGAAAAAACCCTTTAATTGTTTGTTTATATAATAATAATATATCTTTATTAAAACAAAATTTGCATAATTTATAAGTAAAAAACTAAAAAAATAACAATAACGGGACTTAAAACAAAGTATTTTCTTTTTATTTATTTAAAATGTCAAGTCACAATGTGTTTGCTTCTTTTGAAAAAAAAATAATAAAAAAAATACATGTACTGTGTTAATGTTTACAATGGTTTATATAAGTTACTTAAGTACAAAAGGTTAACAACAGAAAATAATATAAATATGAACAGTAGGTACTTGAAGAAAAGAAAGTTATAAATTTAGGTTTCTCGTAATCCGCCTCACTAGGCTAGCCTGTGTTGAGGCAGTAATTTTGGGAGCAGACATGTTTTTCGAAATCAATTGAAAGACTAATTTTTCAAATAGCAATTGGCCGAAAGACATATTTTTTAGAATTCGTTAATCAACTTTTAAAATATATATTTTACTTGCTTATGGCTAACGTGATACTGTTAGTTTAGTTGATATTGTACATCCTATAATAAAATACTCTTGTACGTACTGTATACATACTTACATCAATTCGAAAAACAAGTGTTTCTGGTCAATTGATATTCGAAAAATATGTTTTCGAAAAATTGAATTTCGAAAAATTGCATTTCGAACAATTGAGTTCGAAAAATTAATTGCGAAAAATTGCAATTCGGTCAATTTAGCTAGACCTGCAATTTTTAAGTCAATTTATAACACGTATTAACATACCTACACTTATATTAAAATATAATCACAGATTGGTAGTTATGGTAGTGAACATTTATGCAGAAACCGCAATCAAACAGAGCATATCTTCCATACCTCATGTTTAAACTTGTCATTCGACTTATTCATTCGTCATTCGTTATTTTTACTAATTGTACCAAAGAATTCACTGAATAAATTATTGAAAAAATTTATTATTCTTATTCGATCATAAAACTTACACGGTAATGCGTATTCTCATCCCGCAAACAAAAATCCCAGACAAAACAACCTCCAACAAAATATCTACTAAAACCTAACTTAAACCTAACTTAACCTAGACTTACCTAACCTAACCTTATTTTGCATTTTACTATTTTTGAACAATAAATTATTTATAGTCTTTGCAGGACGTCTGTATTAGTTTTGTCTCATTTTTTGTTAGGTTAGGTTAGGTTTTAGTAGATAATTTTTTGGGGGATATTTTGTCGGTAGGATATTTTGTCAGGGATTTTTTGTCGCGGGATAAAAAGTCGCGGAACCAACTGACACTTTTTTTTAAAATTTTTTTTTTAAGTTTTCTTTATTCATTGAAAAAATTTTTTTTACAAATGTTGGGGATTTTTCGACCACCATGCTAGGCACATGCCCGTGTTGTGGTGGTCGATTTTTTATACAGTAAATTAACAAATGCAATATAAAGAATGTGTGAGAGTATTAAGAAAATATATACATAGAATAATATAATAATAAAGAATATTATATAATACAAAATAGTATAAAAGAATTTAATTTAAAAGATTTACGAGTATAAAATCAGAGAGAGTACTTAATGGTAAGCAAATGAGGAAGGATTTTTATGTTGAAAATCTACATTATTTAACACCAATTTTTGTTGGGCTTTATTCTTCAAGTCCGGCGAATTACATTGAACAGCTGTACAGTAAGTATGTAGTATATAGTATAGTTGTTCATGTTTCAGTCCGGCGAATACTAAATTATAATTATTGTTACCATGGTTATTGCTGGGAAGTACATACACTGGTTCTCCCTTTCACGCTAAAAACAATGAGAAGGTGTAAATACAATTAAAGGCTGTTTCTCAGTGACACTTCGGAAGAACAACAATGTCCAAAGTGAATACATAATAATATGCACCAATACGTACGTGTTGGTCGCTTCAATTCTATTGTGCATACTTTTTCCAGTGCAAATATGTTATAGATTCATATCAGAGAAACTGGTTGAGCTTTTGACCTTTCCATCTCTCAACCCATCCCATTGCGCCGCAGTTGGAGGGATGGATTCATACGTCTGTAACTCCTGGGCACACTGACCCCCAGATTACTACTCACCCCTCATACCTTTTTCCTTCTTACGACTTCCTCTCCTTCCTTTACCTTAAAATACCCTCCACACAGCATCCCCAAAGATGACATAGGCCCTGAGGGGAAATATTTTCCTCAGGGCCTCCTGTGTGGAGCCTAATGAAAAAAATACCATTTAAATAAATGAAGACGCAGCCAATATCTTTTCTGATTTTTCTGTCTCAGATTTTCGATTGAGTTTCGCTAATATTGTCTTCATTTAATTAAATATTATAATTTGAGATTTACTCATTAACTTTAAAAAATAAAAAAATAAAAAATACCATCTTTACGTAGTATAAAATGAAGTCGCTCACGCTGTCTGTGCGCTTCATAGATCTTATAATCTACGCTACGGTCAGATTTTTAGGTATATATAATTTGTCAAGGTTTTGGGTAAATTGGTTGAAAAATATCTGGTCAAGCGGCGAACGGGCGAACGGGCGATGTGGATGAGATTTAACAGATGGCGTTGGTTATAAAGGTTGGGTAATGGCGTGGCGTTGGTTTTGTTAGCCACAGCAACGTGTGGCCGGGTCTGCTAATATGTGATAATTTACACAATTTTACATCATTTACACATGTGATCTACATGGGAGTCTTGGTCGTAAGCTGGATCTTTTTTCTTACCTGTGTGTTTTATAAATACAGAACGATAATACATAACTACAACAGGAGACTCCACGCGCCGTATAATGTAGTTGCTTCTCGCACTTGTTTACTGTTTATAATTATTATATAACTAGTGCATGTGAAAAATCACAGAATATAATCGAAAAATTTGTGAAGCTGAAAATATTCATAAAATATTTGCCTTTCAGCCTTTCGTAAACAAATATAGTCAAATGTCTTTATGATATAACTAACTGGGGAACCCGGCTTCGCTCAGGGAGTTAATATGAGATTGAACTGACGTTCCAGCCCACTACGGATCTTGCTTTGTACACCCCTACCAATGAACAGCCCCACCTATACAAAAAAGGCAACGAATGGTCCACAATGTTTCAGAACATTTCACAACATTCGATAGTGTTCTGGAATGTGCCACAATGATGTTTCCGATTCCCTATTCCCGAACATTCTACAACATTCCAGAATGTTCCGGAATGTTGTGGAATGCTCTCGAATGCTCTTGAATGTTCTGAACTCTTCTAGAAATTTCTAGAGTGCGAAACTTCCAGCAATTATATCTTCAAAAGCACCCCCTTCAGGTAAAATGGGAACCTTCTTCATGGATGAGGGATAGAGGGCTACCACATCATACAACTCCCTGATCGTACCGGGACTCGTTTCCGAGTTTTAGCGGGACGCATATTGTACACTTTCTTATATAATACATATTTGATGACATTTGTTAAAAAAATGCATTATCTCTACATAGGAGGCCTTGAGGAAAATAAATCCCTCAGAGTCCTAGGTCATATTTTATGATTCTGTGTGTAGGGTCTTTTTAGGAAGACAAAGGAAGGAACGGATTCTCGGGGTCAGTGTTTTCAGGAGTGACGAACGTTTGAATCCATCTCTCTCACTGCGGAGCAAAGCGATGGGTCGAGAGAGTCCGGCTGGAGAGGTCGAAAAGTCTCCCTCAACCAGACCACCCGATCCGATCCGCCACGCAGTAGGTAAGCATAACCATCCGCCGTCAAGAACTAGAAAAATATCGATATGTATAATATCAATGAAGCACAATTCAGACAACAAGCTTTGTTGTTGTTTGTATGATTGTGCTTCATTGAAGTATAAATACTTTATCTCTTACAAAACGCATCCTTCAGCCTCACAACATACCCCAATTGGGGATGCCATAGTTTCACTGGCTCCAGACGGGAGCAGTTGAGATTCTTGTGCGGTATACACTGTAAAAAAAAAAAAAAAAAATTGAAATTTTATTTGGTAATGTTTTAAAAATGAATAAATTAAATTGAATTGAATTGAAAAACACCTCATGAACCTGGGCACCCCCGTTAAGTCACCAAACGTAGCGAACTTCTTGAAGTGACCTATGGTAAGGAATTGTTGGTTATCCAATAAATGGATCCCGGGGCGGCGGTAATAATACTCGCCACTCAAATGGATTGTCGATAAATTAAATTTAAATTTAATTTATCGACGTTATTGTTGGCGTAAAGTCACAAAAAAAAGTAAAATTGAAAAATCACGAAATCTTTCTAAAATTAAACAAATGAAATACTCACACTTTTCAAATATAGAATAAATAAAAAAAAATTGTTTTTTAAAGAGTTTTATTAAATGTACATTTGTTACTTAAATTTTATTTTTTCGCGACCGGTTTCGATACAACCGTATCATTCACGAGCAGAATTAAAACTAACTTAAAAATTAAATGCAAGTACCAAAGATTAATTAGGTGGGAGTAGTGGGAGGGATGATTTTGGGGGGAGGGGGAAAGCGGTGGGAGGAGTCAATATTACACGGAAACATGGTTAGTAGAGGAGATTTGCAAGGGGCTATTATTTTATTCACTAAATTAATTTCAGATTTAATTTTTTTGTTTATTTCGAGCGTTTCTAAAGCGCAAAGATTAAAGTAAGAGTTTATATTGTAATGTTTAAATTTTGTTTTTTCTTTATTGAAGCTATGGCCTGACTCTATTAAATGATTCGCAAATTCGGAGTAATTATTGTTTCGTAAACAAAGTTCATGTTCCCTGATTCTAGTTTTGAAATTTCTAGTTGTCATACCTACATACTGTGCGTCACAATCGTTACATTCTAAAGTGTAGGTATATCCCGTTTTTTTCAAACTTATTAGAAACATCCTTATTATTTATCAAATTTTTAATTTTAG
The DNA here is from genome assembly GCA_917880885.1 of Limnephilus marmoratus. Classification (NCBI taxonomy): domain Eukaryota; kingdom Metazoa; phylum Arthropoda; class Insecta; order Trichoptera; family Limnephilidae; genus Limnephilus; species Limnephilus marmoratus. Next base: position 44,066,588 of record OU862928.1, on the reverse strand, counting down.
AATTAGTTTGGAGGCGAGAATAAGATTTTTAAGTTTTTTACGTAAGGTAATTTTCTTTTTGAATGCGACTTCACTGGCACGATTTCTGATTTTATCGTCGAACAAATCCCATTCCATGGGATGTAAACTGTTAACAAGTTCAGTATGTAACACTTTTAACAAAACTTGTATGTTATCTCTGATGTAGAACCACGATTTTATTTCTTCTTTTAACCACATTTTCTTAGCGAAAAGAATTGATTTTGAAGCTGATGAACTGTTGTTTTTAGTTTTTATGTTTATATACTTTGGGAACACTTTGTTTTTCACACACATTTGATTGAAATATATATTAAGAGACACAATTCTGTACTTGCACATAAGTTTTAAATAATATTTGCCTTGGTATGCTGTACTAGCGTTCACAATTTTTTGTATTTCTTGGGCATTAACTATGTAACAATTTCTAGACATTTTGTTTTTTAAAGAGTTTTATTAAATGTACATTTGTTACTTAAATTTAATTTTTTCGCGACCGGTTTCGATACAACCGTATCATTCACGAGCAGAATTAAAACTAACTTAAAAATTAAATGCAAGTACCAAAGATTAATTAGGTGGGAGTAGTGGGAGGGATGATTTTGGGGGGAGGGGGAAAGCGGTGGGAGGAGTCAATATTACACGGAAACATGGTTAGTAGAGGAGATTTGCAAGGGGCTATTATTTTATTCACTAAATTAATTTTAGAAATACAAAAAAAAAAAAAATAAAAAAAAAAATAAAAAAAAAAAAATAAAAAAAATATATATTTTCAGAATATAAGTATTTTTATTTATTTATTTATTAGAGATAATGTATTACAAAATCTAATATATAAAATTCTCGTGTCACGGTGTTTGTTACCATACTCCTCCGAAACGGCTGGACCAATTTTGATGAAATTTTGTGTGCTTATCTGGTAGGTCTGAGAATCGACCAACATCTATTTTTCACACCCCTAAAAGTAAAGGGTGTTCCACTCCGAAGAAAATTATTTTCCCCATACATTTTGTATGGAACGAATTCTCGTATTTTGAAAGAGCTGCAGCAATATTGTAAGGGGTTTAATATTGAACTGTGAACCGGGGGAAGGGGGAGGGGGGGAGGGGGGGAGGGGGGGAGGGGGGGAGGGAGGAGGGGGGGAGGGGGGAGGGGGGAGGGGGGAAAGGAATTCAGGAAGGGGGGTTAGCGGGACGGGGGAAGGGGAGAAGTGGAGTGGGGAGAGGGGGAGGGAGAGGGGGAGGGGAAAGGATACGCAGGGAGAAACAATTTAGATCAAGGTATGGTATACGCAGGGAGAAACAATTTAGATCAATTCAGCTAATAAGTTGACAACAGTTTTTGATTCTGAGGCGGTACGAAGTTCGCCGGATCAGCTAGTTATTATATAAAATTTATAATAAGTACATTACTCCCAATGAGTTTAATATAACTCATTTCGGGAAGAAAGTAAGTAGGTAGGTATCTACTTTATAGCCTGACTCAACAATGTTAGTTGCAATTTTTTATTTATTTTATTTTATCTTTATTTTTTTACTAGCTGGCTCCCGACATGCGTTGCAATGCCATAATCAAAGAAATAAATTGTTTCTCCCTGCATATCCTTTCCCGTGCGTCCCCGTTCCCCTACCGTATCCCTTACCCTCCCGTGTTCCCCTTCCACCTTCCCAGCATACCATCACCCCTCTCTCACTCCCGCGTTTCATATATTCAGTCCCAGTATATTCAGTTTTCAAACAGTTCGCGTGCCACCCATTACAATTTTTTTATTCAATTTGGTACCTAACGTTTAAATACCTGTTTTAAATATCTATAATTAAAAAAAATTACGAAGACAATTCTTTTATTTCAAAAAAAAAATAGCTGCCTGCTGAATTCACATTCATCAAACGCGCGAACTGTCAAACGTGCGAAGTTAAAATAGTCGTTAAGTAATAAGCAAAAAGTTAATGATCAGTGAGTGTATGCAAATAGGTTAGTAGTAGTGTTTTGTAAACAGCTCACTAGGAAAACCTGTGCTGAGGTGTTCCCATGTTTATGATTAAGTAGCGTCGACATAAGTAAAAACACAGTATCCTCCTTGATATTGTCATGGCGGCAGTAAACTATACATAAATTAAAAATCAGTTAGAATAAGATAAATAATTGTCTTGATAAATAGGTAGGTATATTTTTTATGGACCACACGCCAATGGTATCGAACGTTATTAATACCGTAGCCTCTGCGTGGTTGAATTTCAGAACCCGTTTTCGATTGCACGTCCGACGCCACGCCTTACACGCCGCGCCACAAATAACATATGTGTACGTAGATTTTCAGACATATCTACCGTTGTATTTCGGTTTCTAATTCAAGAATTCGTCACAAGATGTCGCCACTTTCGTCGGCAAGACGCATAGGGACGTATCCTTCCTAGTTATAAGTTCTACGAATTTGTGAACCTGGAGACCCTGGAGTATCTCCCGAATTTCGAAAGATTGACGGTAATACTCAATTGTATCAAGCGGCTGTATATTACATATGACATCATCGCCCGACCCGGTTACTTTGTCGAGGTGACTAGCCGTCACTGGTTGACACTTTGATAGTGGATACGAGGAACGGGCTAATTGGGATGGTCCGATGCTCTGTAGGGAACCTGTGCACCTGTGTAAACTGTGCGCCCTAAAGTTTATGTTTAGACTTACGGAATTCAGTACTTTGTTTATATGAAAGCACTATGATTATGACGGCCGGCGTGGTCCAGCGGTAAGGCTCTTGACTAGCACCACTAAATTAATCAAATTTTATTTGATTAATTTGTGTTTTTTCACAATTTATTCATTTAAAATAATAATGTGTAGTATATTTTTGCAGCACGTTCCAGAGTGGAAGATACTCTCAGTATCGCCCTGGTGTAAGACCACCATTTAGAATTGAAACGTTGCTTGAAATGGCTTTAGCCGTGTTTGGTGACCAGATCTGAATAGCCAGGTACTTCCCCACTTTCCTCTTCCCAATCTCCTTCCCCTCCCCACTACCTTCAGCCTGCCTCACAACATACCCCAATTGGGGATGTCATAGTCCCACTGGCTCCAGACGGGAGCAGTTGGGACTCTTGTGCGGTATTCGTGTGAAAAAAAAGAATTAACAATTATTTGTAATTTTATAAATCCAGTTCCTATTGGATTTATAAAATGATCACCAACACTAACTGGGCGAAGCCGAACCAAAAGCTGCCCGCAGGGCCTAGTAGTAAAAACCTGCGGATCAGGTTTTTAACTGCTAGTAAATAATATTGTGGTAATATTTTCTGTCCCAAAACAAAATGATACTTAAATTCAAAACCAAATTTGATTTCACGCAGAAATAACAGACATTTACCACACGGACAACTGAGATTATTAGTATTGATGATATCAAATAATTATTCCTTGGCATTACCGGTCTCACCGTTGTGCTGTGACTGCATTTGAAGGCTGTATAAATGCACGAAGGCTGGTGCAATCTATACCTTTGCTTATATCACCTTTAACGGATCCTCTTCGTCTTCCCAGGTCAACTAGAAGGTGATGGATGCTGTTCGCATTGCCAGGGTGACGGGAGGGTCATCTCTTATCTACCGTCTTTCTTATTCATCACGGTTTGTCTCACAACTCTCCGAATGACCCCGATCGTTGGACTGATAAATGCAGTCGTAATGTGCGTGAGGTAAGTTTCGCGAAATACTGGAAGACGGAATTAACTAGGGGTTTTTTTGAAGTGAAAACTTCTTTAGCACCGTTGTGATTTGAAACTCGATGAAACGAAAAAGCGACACTAAAAAAAGACAAACACTTACATCTACAGGATTTAGCCTGCCTTTAGAGAGTGGGATAGTATCTATAATTGGTCCCCTCTTCGTGCGGTGCTTGTCTACTTTAGTTTTCTGAAGGTTTCACTTCTACCACTTGTAAATTGTACACTCTGTTTTTTTTTCCTTTTTTTCATTAGCTTCACGCAGGATGCCCCGAAGACAATAATTTCCCACAGGGCCTGTGTCATTTTAGGGAATGCTGTACGGAGGGTTTTGTTAAGGAAAGGAAGTAAGTATAAAGCGGATGGGAATCTGAGGTTAGTGTGTTCAGGAGTGACGGATATATGAATCCATTTCTCCAACTGCTGAGCAAAGCGATCCATCGAAGTATTCTGGCTGGAGAGGTCAAAAGACTACCTCAACGAGTCTCTCTTGATCCGGCCTCCAAGGAGCAGGTGGGCAGACACATCGGCCGCCAAGACTTTGACAAACCTCACCCCGTGAACCCGAGGAGTGCCTGATACTAAGTCACCAAACGAAGCGAACCATTTAAAGTGACTTGTGGTAGAGGTGATGGTTAACCAATAAATGGTTCCCGGGACGGCGGTACCCATCCCCGCCTCCCAAAAGACATTTAGTCATGCTGGAGTGGTCAAAAGATGTGATGAGGCCGAGGCTAAAGGGAGTTGGGAGGGGAAGTAACTACCTGGCTAAACAGATCTGGTAAACACGAACTAAAGCTAAAACACGACTAAACGCTAAAATACTAAAGCTAAAACACTAACTAAATCTAAAACACGACTAAACGCTAAAATACTAAAGCTAAAACACTAACTAAATCTAAAACACGACTAAAGTCAGCTAAAACAACGTTCCGTTTCTAAATGGCGGTCTTTGGCGGACCAGGGCGATACTGAGAGTATCTATCAGTCTCGAAAATTACTGATGTCAATTTTTAATAAAATGCTTCAACATTAGCTGCAAATCAATGATTGCAGAATTATTTACTTTACAATATTCCTGCTAAAGCAGAACATTTAATTATATACCCATTGCATGCGCATCGTATTCCGCATTATAATTTTACAAGCCGTCACTTCACCTCACCACTGGGCCACCAAGGCACTCACATTCTGCCAGTATGTCCAAATGAAGATAATCATTAGTGAATGATACGTCGTGTATGAATTTCACAGAGTCGCATTGGAACGGAGCTTTCGTAAATGGTCCGTTTAATTTCATAGAAGCGCCTGAATATGTACAGTAGTACTGTATTAAAATATAACTAGCCGTTGGAAACAATAGTTATATTGCTTCAACGTCCAACGCTGTTGAAAATAATTAGCGCCAACAGTTGAAATATAATACCTACATGCGAATATTATTCAACGCAGTCAACGATTCAACTGCCTAATAAATAAAAAGGGTTAAGAGTTTGTACTTCGTGAACAACATTTCTCGATATTTTAAATGGTCTTTTGGAAATGTACGTAACTACTGCACTTTTTATTTTATTTTCCCATCCAATACGGCCGATACGCAGCGCCAGGGGACAATCAAATTTATCAACGACAAGCAAAAAAATAACCTATTGATAATTGTCAATGTCGGTCGCCTAACAGCTAAGTTTTGTACCTATTGTTTTCAATGGTGTTGGAATGATATAATCAAAAGGGTCAAGAGATCACACTTCGTGAACGATATTATACCCAATTAGACACGGTCTTTTGGTAATGTACTTACCTACTGCACGATTTTTTTTTTATTTTCCCGTTCAATACGGCCGATCCGTAGCGCCAAGCAACAAGCGAATTTATTAGTGATAAGCAAAATATATCGTCAACGTATTTAATATTTCAACAGGATAATATTTTCAACGCCTAAACCAACGCGCAACGTCTTCCAACAGTTTCAACTTTCAACGTTATTATAGGATTATTAATACGTGTGTGGGGCGTGGGGCATAGTGATAAGTGATAATAATAATACATCAATGATTCGGGGAACCACCCGTTAAAAGGGATTCCTTAATACGATTTTGATATATTTTTTGTTTGTTTTTTGTTAGTATCGTGTCGATTTCCTAATTTATAGTTGCGTCAATGTCGACGTTATTTTCAACAGATATTTTCAACAGTTGAAAATCGCCAACGATAACACGTTGGCGTTGGATGGAATTATCGTCAACGCCCAGTACTAATGTACAGGCGCGGCTGGTGTATATTTGGTGGTTCACCGAGCCATAAATCAAATACGTAATATATAATTTAATTGCAAGTAGTGGTATGGGATTAATAGACCAAATTAAAGTAATATATAATAATAAATCTATAGTCAAAGACGACATAGCAACAAATATGGGAAAACCCATATAATTGAATAAATCCTTGTAAATGCACTTTGGGAGGCGGGTATGGGTACCGCCGCCCCGGGAACCATTTATTGGATAACTTACACCTCTGCTATAGGTCACCCCAAGTGGTTTGCTACCTTTGGTGTCTTTGACGGGGTTCCCGGGTTCATGGAGTGAGGTTTGTCTTGGAGGCGGATGCGTCTGTCCACCAGCTACATGGCAGGCCGGATCGGGAGAGACTGTGTGAAGGAGTCCCTTCGACTTTTTCAGCCGTACTCTCTCGGAACATCACCTTGCACTGCAGTGAGAGTGATGGATTCTGGACCAATAACCCCCAGATTCCTACCCATCCTTAATACCCCATTCCTTCCCAGAACTTCTTCTCCTTCCTTTCCTAAGAAGACCCTCCTTACAGCATCCCCAAAGATGAGATAGGACCTGAGGGGAATTATTTTCCTCAGGGCCTCCTGTGTGGAGCTAATGTAAAAAAAATCCTCCCCCTTCACCATACGATATGTATGCAAACCGTAGAAAAAGAAACAATTGTAGCAGTTAGAAGATTTTCTCAACAGGCTGAAACCAGTTACGGTCACAAAAAAAATAAGTGAAAAAAAGATTTGTTATTGTTATTATTATCATCAATCGGGGATATTTCAAAATAAATTATTTATTTATTTATTAATTTTCGGGAAATCGACAGTTTACATTTATTTCAGTTTGTACATTATAGTATTAAATAGCCAAAATAAAACCAATTATGGATTTCCTCCTTGTGACTTTACTTCTACTGAGACAGCATAATAAGAATAAGTAAATTAATTTTATAAAAAAGGAATATGAATCCAAAATTATATAAAACAAAAAAATATATATATGCTTAAAACAATTTTTTTTTTAATGTAAAATGAAAAATTCCAAAACAAAAAATCTATCAATACATTGGTAGAAATGGAGAGAGCCATTATAAATTTTAGCCAATGTAAATTTCACAGGTTATTAAAGTAACTCAACAACAAAATCTCAGAACACTCCAAGGATTAATAACGCTGAGCTAGTTTTCGGTTTTTCCAAAAATTTACCCGTTGCTATCCCCTACCGCTATTATCTCTCGCTGTCGCCACTGCCCGATTCGTACCTCCTGGGAGCGCGCCTTTTGCCTGTTAGCAAGCCCTGTCGTCTGCTTTGTCATGCCCGGTATGTCCATAGCAACATAATGACTCCATAAGTCTTCTTCCTAGAAACTGCTTTCTGCAATTGGACCGCTGGTAAACGCGGGCACGTGACACTGCGTTTCTATGAAGGTACTGTTGCCGATGTACCAAGGATTCTACTAGAGATATTTGTTTTCTCTGAAGAAAATGCAGCAATTAATTATTGTACTATTGTAGAAAGCAATCACTTTGTGGTTTGACATATTTATCAAAAACTAGCTGAAGTCCCCTTGGGGCTTTACACAGAGTTTTCGAAATCAAATGTAGACAGTGGCCTTCCTTAATCACGGCATAAAACTGTAGATTTGCATACAAATCAAATCTACACCGCCCGCTTTCCAGCCCGCTCGTCCACCACATACAGGCATTCTCTTTTATATTTCGACAAATTTACACAAAACCTTGACAAATTATATACTTAAACCTTCCTCATGAATCACTCTATCTATTGGTGAAAACCGCATGAAAATCCGTTCAGTAGTTTTTGAGTTAATCGCGAACAGACAGACGTGGCGGAGGACTTTGTTATATAATATGTAGAGATATTTCAATCAATTTACACAAAACCTTGACAAATCATATACCTAAAAATTCCTCATGAATCACTCTATCTATTGGTGAAAACAGCATTAAAATTCGTTCAGTAGTTTTTACATGTAGAGATAAAACACCTATTTTGTGTAAAACTATGAGTTTTAATGAATTTATTTACCGACCGGTTTTGCTTTACTCAAGTATCATAGGGTACAAATTAAAACTAACCACTCGAGCATTTTTTGCCACAATATGGCACTATTTAAAATACCTCGGATTGCTTTGCTGACAATTTTTGCAAATTTTCCCTTATTTGTAAGGAATTAAGTAGAAGTTTACGATTTTATTATTTTATTTTTTATTTATTTTATTAATTATAATGTATTACAAAAAAAAACATGGTAACACATTATTCCCAATGAGTTAAGAAACAAACTCATTACGGGAAGGACAGACACATATAAGTACATTTTACATGGATATTACATAGATATTATAAGTTAAAAAAAAAAAAAAAAAAAAAAAAAAAAAAAAAATAAATAAATAAATAAATAAATAAATAAATAAATAAATACAAAATAAATTTTTCCTTTTGTGAGGACTTCAGTAACCAAGGTAAACAACTATATTTTGAGATTACGTTGAAATATATTTTGTAGGTAAATTTAATTATATATTTTATTTTGATAACATTATTCTACAATATAATATATATTATAGATTTGTAGTATTGAAGGGTAGTTTACATTAAAATATTTAATTTGGAGATATTGAAAACTATTTGTTGACACTAGGTAACGACGACAGTTGCTTGGTTACTGGAATGTAGGAATTAATAATAATTAATAAATCATTTCCAAGTTGTTTTGAAAGGTGACACAATGTCATTTTCAACCAACGGAAATGAAAATGGGTTTATTATGTCATCTATACAGATGAACATTGATAATCTGAGACCCCAAAAAACAAAAGCAGGTATTCCTAGGCAGCGTATGAAATGGACGAACGATGTCAATATGTTCATCGTTCGTTCATATTTTTATGTAACTAAACTAGAAACAGATATGTTATTGTATAGGAAAAAATTACATTTACTTTTCTCACAAAATTATCCGGTTGCCCAAGTAAACGAACAAAGATTAGCTGACCAAAAAAGGTCAATTTTCAAAAATAATTTAATTCCTGTAGTAACATTAAATGAGATAAGAAAAGAAGTAGCAGATAGATTGCAATTGGAGAATAATTTAGATCAAATTAATACGAGTAGTAATGTTATATTAGATGCATTGAATGAAGATAGTTTAGCTAATATTCTAGTAGAAGAATCCAATGATATTAGAGTAGATTCAAATAACTTAGACATTATTCATAATCTTAGGGAAATCAATATTGCAAATTTAAACTTACTAGATGATAATGTAATAGAATTAGCTAACTTGCTTCAAAATAATATAAATAGATATATAGATATAGAGCCCACAGTTAGACCAAAATTACCAAAATTGCATACGTCAAAGAAATTATCTAAATTAATTTCTGAATTAAATAATTTAATTTTACCAAAAATAATATTTGACGATATTAGTTTTTTAGATCTTCATACAATAGTGTACGCTAGTGCTATCACTATTTGTAATAAGTTAGGAGTTAAATTAATATCCTCTGATTAGATCATATAGTTATAGTAAACCAGAATGGCAGATTAGATTAGAAAATGATGTAGTATTTTTAAGAAGTAGTATAGCTAGAGTAATTGAATATAGAAATGGAAATAGAAGTAGGAATATTTTGAGATATGTAGATGAAATTGGGAGAAAATTTGGTTATAGCATTGGTAGTAATAATAATGAAAATATAATCAATGATTTATTAGATTTATTAAAACAAAAATTAGGTGTAAAAGCTAGTAGATTAAAAAGATATAATTATACGTATAATAAAAGAAATAATAATAGATTATTTCAGAAAAATGAGAAAATATTTTATTCCAAACTTGACGATAAAGAGAATATTATTTCGAATAATAATATTCCGTTGCCATCTGAATCAGATATGCGCGATTTTTGGACAAACATTTGGAGTAAAGATATAAAACATAATGAGGCAGGTAACTGGATAGAAAATGAAGAACTCAATTGTTCAGACATTGAACAAATGAGTTTTTCTGATATATCGGTTGAATTGTTAGCCAAAATTATAAAAAATACTCATAATTGGAAAGCCACGGGTTGCGATTGGATACATAATTTTTGGTACAAACGTCTAACTACTTTACATCCTCTTTTTGCAAAAAATCTTTCAAAACTTGTCAGAGAACCTCAAAATTTTCCTAATTTTCTAACTAAGGGCATTACTTATATGTTGCCTAAAAGCGAACATATTAATAATCCCTCTCAATATAGACCCATTACATGTCTACCGACTATATACAAAATTTTAACCTCTTGCTTGACAGATTTAATATATACTCATTTGGATGAAAAAAATATTTTATCTGAACAACAAAAAGGTTGTCGCAGAAAACATATGGGATGTAAAGAACAGTTAGTTATTGATTCTGTAATTTTAAAACAAATTCAAAATCAAAAGCGTAATTTACATACTTGTTATATAGATTATCAAAAAGCTTTTGATAGTGTCCCGCACTCGTGGCTGATCAAAATATTAAAAATATATAAAGTTAACCCAATTATAATTAGCTTTTTGAAAAATATTATGTCCTTTTGGAATACAGATTTGCTAGTTAATTTAAAAGGTAAGAAAATAGTAGTACCGGGCATTTCAATAAAAAGAGGGATTTTTCAAGGAGACTCATTGAGCCCTCTTTGGTTTTGCTTAGCATTGAATCCCCTTTCTAAAATGTTAATTAAAAGCAAGTTTGGAATAAAAATTAAGGGTAATACAAGAGAGAGTAGTATAGTTTCACATCTATTATATATGGATGATATAAAATTATTTTCAAATTCTGAATCAAATTTAGAGAAAATGATTAAGGTAGTTAAAATTTTTTCAGATGATATTAAAATGACTTTTGGTTTAGATAAATGTAAAACTATCCATATAGAGAAAGGCAAAATTGTAGATGGAGACGAGGGTATATTTAGAAATTTCAAAATTCAAAGTATGAAAGGGGATGAGGTTTATAAATATTTAGGATACCCGCAATCGAATAGATTAGATCACACTAGTATTAAAAATGATATTAGGATTAAATTTCAAACTAGGATCAGAAAAATTTAAAAATGCAATCTATCTGCTAAAAATTTAGTAAAAGCAATAAATACTTGGGCAATACCTCTACTAACATACTCATTTGGCATAATTAAATGGTCCAATACAGATTTAGATAGTTTAGAACGATTAATTAGAACTACGTTAACAAAATTTAATTGCCATCATCCAAATTCAGCTATAGAACGAATTAATTTACCTAGAAATTTAGGAGGTAGAGGTGTAGTCAAAATAACATCTTTGAAACACAATCAGGTAGAAATGCTTAGAAATTTTTTCCATAGGAAAGCTAATAGCTCAGAAATGCACAAAATAATTTGCAAGGCAGATAGAAATATTACACCTTTAAATTTATATGACGAGAATGCCAACATTCTTATAAATACTAACCAGGAATTATTAGATTCCTGGTCAAATAAAATTATTCACGCAAAACACTTCAATTATCTCAACCAAACGTATGTTGACAAACTTTCGTCAAACAAATGGTTGAGTATTGGAGAGTTGAGCGCAGAAATAGAAGGATTTATGCTTGCCATTCAAGATAGAGTCATTAATACTAAAAATTATAGAAAGCATATAATCAAAGATATAAATCAAATTGATGATTTATGTAGAAAATGTTTGGCTTTTCCCGAAACTATAGAACATATTATATCGGGATGTTCTATATTAGCGCCTTCCGAGTATACATTTAGGCACAATCAGGTTTTAAAAATAATTCACCAAAGTTTGGTAATTAAACATAACTTGATTGATTGCCGTAATGTAGTACCTTATTATGAATATGAACCAAATTCATTTATAGAAAATGAATTTTATAAAATATATTATGATAAAACTATACTAACAGACAGAACAATTAGTCATAATAGACCTGATATAGTTTTACATGACAAAATTAAAAAAATAACTTATATCATTGATGTAGCTATTCCAAATTCCTGTAATATTCAAAAAACTATTTCTGAAAAAATAAGAAAATACACAGATTTAGGAAATGAGATTAAAAAAATTTGGCATTCTCGGACTATAAAAATATTGCCATTTGTTATTTCGGCCACTGGCATAATACCTAGGAATCTGATTCAAAATTTAAGCATATTAGATTTGTCAAAGAATTTGTATATAAAAATGCAAAAATCAGTCATTTTAAATACATGTAGGATTACAAAGGATTTTTTAAATATTTATATTGAGGGATCGGTAGGATTTATAGGTTCAATTAGAAATGCCACAGAGCCGAACCCTCTGATATGAAAATATCTGGAGTCGGTGAATTATATTCCCATTTGGTCTCTAGTAGGTTGACATGTTGTTCTTGTATTTATAATACTTATATAGTGCAATTGCATAGCGTGGGTTGACTAGATGATCATTTGGTGAAGTGTGTGAAAGGGTTTAGTTTTTCCTTCTTTTTTTCATTTTTTTTTTTTTTGGGGAAAATTTAACCCGGACATTTAAATCTGGTGGATATAAAAAAAGATGCATTGTCAAGAATTAGGCCAGTGCAATTAGCGATCCGCGATCGGAATTATTCCGGTAGTCCCAATTTTTTTATATGTTTTATACACTCATCTTGTGATGTAAAATCTGAGTTTTCGACCTTGGGTCACTTGAGCTTTCGCCGCCATTTTGAAAAAACCAGCCGAAATCGAGCTAAAATCTAGTTTTTCTCAAATATCTCGTTTCCAATAAAATTTTTGGCTAAAATGTCTTTACAAGTTTAGTAGAACATAAAATTACCTACAATTTTCATTCAAACAATTTTCTTCTATCTCGAATGAATATCGAGATATGCAGGCACAAAAATGTATAAAAGTTTATAAAAACCGGTAAATTGCTCGACTTGGTTCGGTTTTTTGCGCGTATCACTTTTCCAGTACAATTTTATGAAAAATTTATTGAGATCAATTTTGTAGAAAATAAAATTTCATAAAAGACGTAGGTATATGTTTAATGTTTAATTAGGTATCCCGGTTCTAATCCAAAAAATTCTATAAATTAGATCGTAAATTGAATTGGTAGAATAGTGTTTTATTCTAGGCATACCTTGATTATTCTTTTTTTAACAATTATTATTGAAATAACATGTGACATACATAACAGCAAAATTAACCACCAATTTAAACACAACATATAAATAAAATTATTAATTAAGTACATAGTTGTGGTTAAAAAAGAAAAAAAAATTTTTTTTTCTTAAAATTTATAATTACTGACTTTAGTTTCTTGCTGCCACTTACGGGCCCCGAACAGCTTCAATATAGTCTTCCTATGTCTCATTAGCCGAATTTGTGGCGACTGGGGTATCAAATTCCTCGTCATCATCATGAACGAAGGCTTCCACAGTATTCTCGCTCGTGCTTTCATTACAGTGAGTAGGGAGCATTTCAAACCCGATTTTATACATGCGCACTTCCAGCGAAACCTTTTTTGCATTGGCGTGATATAAAGCTCAGTAACACCTGAGGTGCAGCCTCCTTTAACAATAGTACTGGAGTTAATAACCTAACAGCGTCCTTCTTCCACCCCCATTCAGTTGGATCTTTATGGTGACAAAGCCAAGTCTGCACTTTGAAGTATGTTCTTGAAACATGTTGCTGGATTGCATCTTTGGTGGGTGGTAGCCTAGATAAATTGAATTTGTTCTTTTTCACTCCTTTGACAAAAATAATATACCTTAAATTTTCCATATTTGATTTCTCACTGCTGCCATACAAAGTGCAAAGAATTGTTCGGCAGCCAAAGTGATTGTTTCTCCTTTGCTTTTGGATCTTGAAATAAACGAACAAGTCTTATTCGCTGAGTGGTTCTTGAGAAGAATATTACAAAATTTGTATACACCTTCTACGAACGGAGCACCAGTTGTGTCGCAGCCACTTATGGCACGAATGAATAAAATGTTTTCAACTATTTCAATGTGTTTAAAACATTCGTCAGAGTACAACGCTTTAGGTGATTTTTACCTTTTCCAACTTTTTGGTAATACACGTTTGGAGGTGAGAGAGTCGATATCCTGACCAATGATTACGACTGCATGATGTTGAGATGACAACGAGTTTGCTGTGGTTATTATGTGAACATCAGCATCCTGTGCAGCTTGTACTGTCGTTATTTGCGATCGATTAAATGAGGCTTTGAGTAGGGAAATAAAACGGAACTTGTTCTTCTCATTTCCCAGAAACATTACCTTAGTGCTTTTCTTTTCAACCGAATCTGGGTATCCTCGAATTCCACTGCTGCATTGGCTCCATAATGATTTTATTCATATTCTTGGAAATATTCTTTAAGTTCAATTTCACACTTTTTGGCAATACACATATGATGGAATAGCATTCACATCCTGATTTTTTATGCTATTGGTCACCGCCGCAGGAAAAACTACGCATCCTTACGTTTTAAAAGTAGGTTTCCAAAGTTCTGGTTGATAACTTCAGACATAGCAAATTTCCCCATCTTTTCCCATTCTTTTCATCGTGCCACTGCTTGTAGACATAATTACGTTTGTTTTAGGAAATGGTTCATGGCAAGCAAACCAATCAATGAGAGTTTGGACGTCTTTGTCATCCCTTTTAATTCGTGTAGGCCTCATCTCTACATGTTGCTCTCACGTTCCTGATTCAACTCCACAGAATGACTCGATACCCTCACAAATGTTATGCAGATAAACAAATCCGTAATCCTATAAGAGCTATAATCCTGTGAAGTCTAAGTTATGACCGACTATAGTTTCGTGGGGGCTGGCGACTATAGACAATTCATGAGAAAAAAACAACAAAGATTTCAATACAAATGAAATAACTCCAAAGAAATGACTCTTAAAATATCATTTTGTTTAAGATGTCTGTATAAAGAGCTAAGTTATCTGAAAAAAATATCTAAGAATCTAAACCACATTTTTGGAGTTGACGACCTCGATTTAGAACTACATGTTGCCCTTATACTGATCCAGACAGACACGACATAGGTGACACCTGATGTTCTGGAGTACTGAAGTGGCCTGGGGGGGGAGGGGGGAGGGGGTCGACCCCCACTCTCGTCTATTTATAGTTATAATATGTAAAAAGGTAATTTGAACAAAAGTCGAATAACGTGGTAATATGGTGATGAATTTTCTGTTTTCACCTACCGATATTTATTTACATATACTTTATATCAGTAAAAAAAACACAAAAAACATAAAAATCACACACCTTTTTAGAAATTTTGTTCTCTACATAATTGGTATCAGTAATTTTTTCACAAAATTACATTGGAAAGGAGATACGCACAAAAAACCGAACCAAGTCGAGCAATTTACCGGTTTTTATAAACTTGTATACATTTTTGTGCCTGCATATTTCGATATTCATTCGAGATAGAAGAAAATTGTTTAAATGAAAATTGTAGGTAATTTTACGTTCTACTAAACTTGTAAAGACACTTTAGCCAAAAATTTTATTGGAAACGAGATATTTGAGAAAAACTAGATTTTAGCTCGATTTCGGCTGGTTTTTTCAAAATGGCGGCGAAAGCTCAAGTGACCCAAGGTCGAAAACTCAGATTTTACATCACAAGATGAGTGTATAAAACATATAAAAAAATTGGGACTACCGGAATAATTCCGATCGCGACCCCCTTTTTTGCGCTAATTGCACTGGCCTAAATAGAGATTTTTGAAATACTGAGAGACATTCATACACATAAACCATAAAAATAGAAAAAAAAAATAATAATAAACGTATGAAAGCGAGCGAATCATTTAAAAAACATTTAAAGCGAATCATTTAAAAACATTTTCAGAAAATATTCTTTAAGCGTTTTAATTAATATTTTTTTGTTAGGTACTGGTTGCTTTATTTCATGAGGTAATGCATTGTATTGTTTATATGCAGTATATTGTAATGAGTTAATACCAAATTTAGTTGTGTGGGTAGATGATGCTAGGTGCATTTGATTTTGAGATCGTGTTTTGTGCTGGTGTATGTCTGAATTAAAGGCTGGTCTGATGGTAGTGTGTGAGGATCTCTGTATGATTTGTAATATTGCACTAGTGATATTGTATTTAGGTAGGACCGTAAAAGGAAGTATGTTTGTCTTTGAATATGTAATAGTTCCCCAGATACTAACTAAATAACTCAGATGAGAGTGAATCATCGCATAGTAAGTGGCCCGTAGTAGAGATGTGGAGAGAAGACCTTGGAGTCGATACAGTACACCGGTTATTGGGGAAATTTTCGATTTCACATGCTCAACATGGGAGTTCCACGAAAGTTTAGACTCTCTTAAGAGCCCTAAATATTTTGTAACTTCTATATTTTGGAGTTTATCAGTTCCAAGTGAAATATTCATGGATGCATAATCCTTATTACCGAAAGTTAGGTAGTGCGTTTTTTTTATATTGAGGCTCAATTTATTAATACGCAGCCAATTAGCTAGAATTGAGACATCTACATTCATTAGAGACTCAAGGTCACTCAGGCTTGTACTGTGATAGTAGATTACAGTATCATCCGCATAAAGTTGGAGTTTTCCAGAGATACCACATTTAGTTATGTCATTGACATATAGCAAGAAAAGCAGAGGGCCAAGAATTGATCCCTGTGGCACTCCACATGTGATTCTACCTAAGCCACTCGAGACTCCTTTGACTTCAACAAGACAAAATCTATCATCTAAGTAGCTTCGGAGGAGATTTAGGGGCTTCCCAACAATTCCCAAATATTCCAATTTCTTTAAGAGAATTTAATGATTGACCGTATCAAAGGCTTTCTTGAGATCTATAAATATGGCTGCCACATATTCACCCTGATCTATATACTGTTGAAGGGTAGAGATAAAATCAAAGGCGGCACATTGAGTACTAGAATTTTTCCGAAAGCCATATTGTTGTGGGGTCAGTATATTATTCGCAGATATGTATTTTAGTAGTCTATCTTTGATTATGGTCTCAAATACTTTTGAAAATACCGATAGAAGTGATATAGGACGGTAGTTAGAAATACATGTTTTACAGTCTCCTTTGTCTATAGGTATTACTTTCGCAAGCTTTAATTCATTTGGAAACTTTCCCGTGGACAGTGACCAATTAAAAAGTTCTGTTAGGTGACCCGCTATTTCTTCTTTACAAGTCTTAAGAACTGATGGTGTTACCCCATCGAGTCCCGGTGCTGCTTTCAACTTTGTTTTAGAGATGATCCTCAATACCTCATCTTTGTTTGTCCTAGCCATGTACAAGGATTGGCAAGCCTTCGGTTCCAAAAAGACGGTATTACAGTCATCCGGGAATGACGGAATGGTAGCTGCTAACTTTCCTCCTATTGAGAGGAAAAACTCATTGAATGCAGATGCTATTTGACCCGTATCCTTAATTTCGCAGTCGTTTATGATGAGGGATTCTATTTCGTTAGTTGGTTTATGTGCTCGGTTTGATAGAATAGAGTTTATGATTTTCCAAGTTTTCGTGGGGTTATTTTGGTTTTGTTGAAAGCTGTTCGCATAATATTTGTGTTTTAGACTTCGCCTATAATTAGTAATGGTATTTCTCAACCTCTTTTTAAGTGTTACAAGAGTAAGATTACCAAGGTCTTGTTTCCATTGTTTGTGGATCTGGTTTCGTTCTTTGATTAAGGAATTTAATTTGGAATCAAACCACGGAGTATTAAGTTGTTCCCGACTTCCTAATCCTGTTTTTGGTGTAGTTGTACCCGATTCTATTGCCTTTTTAATGTGATCATTGAAACTTTTAAAAGGGTCTTCTGAGTTGCTAAAGTCGATCGTGAAATTGTTATCAAGAAGATAGGATTTTACTGACAAACTGTTGATGATAGGTCCGTAATCCGGGATTTGGTTCTATTATTAAAACATTTTTTTAAGTTGTTCTTATAATCAACAATCAGTATATTATGGTCACTAAGTGGATCATCAATATTCGATATAGAAGTCTGAATGTTTTGCCTATTTGATATGAAGTGATCTATAATGGTGCTGCTTGTATCAGTGACTCTCGTGGGATATGTTTTGTTGTGTATTGAAAAATTGTAAGATTCTAAAATGTTGCAGTAATTTAATGAAGAGTGTGTGGAAATGGATATGTCAATGTTAAAGTCTCCGAATATTAATGTATCTTGTCTACTTTCGTTCAGTATGCTTTCTAGATGTATTAGAAAATCCTGCATGTTTGAGTTAGGTTTTCGATAGATAGCATAAATGTTGACCGGTTTCCTATCACTGCTACAAAGACTTATACCTAAAAAGGAATTTTCATTTGAGAAATTTTCAATAATTGCACACTTCATCGTATCAATCACATATATAGCTACGCCACCTCCTCCTTTTGTATCCACTTAGGGAGTAAAATTTTTCTTCTCCAACGTTAAGCCACGTTTCCGTGATGACGAGGACATGTACAATATACAGCGAACTTCTAACTTTTTCTTCGATCTCGTCAAACTTATTACGGATGCTTCTCGCGTTCAAGTACATTATTCTTAGACAGTTCATCACGGGATTATAATTCTCGATGGTGAGGTACTTATGTTCATGTATGTTACACATCATAATCGATTGTAGATAGATCTTTTTTTAGTGCAGCTTGGTTAGATCTGTTCCTTCAGCCAAAAAAATCGATTTTATTCCTTTCTATTTCAACTTTTCTTATATATTTTTTTTATAAATCCTACGAATATGTGATAATCGATAAAAGATAGATGAATTCATTGGCTATATAGAACTATAATCAGTTTGTACGTCTGCATATTAAAATTAGGAGGTATGATTGTTTTACTGTTGGCGGAAAATATTCAAAATGCACACCAAAAAATCTCGAGTAATAGGAAGAAAAAGTTTTATATTGTGGACAAGAAATACATAGTGAATGGTTATATATTTACAGATAATTATGTAGACTAATGGGTTATATTAATTTATCGTAATGTTAAACTATCAATCAAAAATTCCAGGTTATCACGCGATCGATTCCTTGGCTGGCTTAGTCCTCCATCACTATACAAGCAACATTTTTCGCTTACAGTGGTGTTGGTAGGAGATTTTCAAATATTGTCAAGTTATTTATAACCCGGGAATGTTTGTATATATTTTAAATTTAATTTAAAAAAAATGAAAAATCATTTCATTTTAATAGACGATAGACATTCAGGTGGGTCACGACTGCGTGAGAAAAAAATCTTGTTTTGATTTGTCTAATAGTGATAAAAGGGTGTTAAATGAAGATATAAAATCACTTAATTTTTTTTGACAATATTTGGATATCATCTTCTTCCTCCGGATTGACTTTGAAATTTCACATAATAGATAAAAACC
Source organism: Limnephilus marmoratus (assembly GCA_917880885.1). Lineage (NCBI taxonomy): Eukaryota > Metazoa > Arthropoda > Insecta > Trichoptera > Limnephilidae > Limnephilus > Limnephilus marmoratus. The sequence continues at coordinate 44,047,161 of OU862928.1, read as the reverse complement.
CACCCTTGTAAAATCTTAAAAAAATGTTAGATAAACCATTAAAAATTATCAATTTTTCAGTAAAACACGAAATAAGGGGAATTTTTTGATTTATTTAATAAAAAAATATATGAATATGTATAATTCAAATTACCTCAAGGCAGTGTATTCAAATGCCAGCAAAATCCTTCTTACTCTCAAATTTCGGCATTATTTTGCGACACTCAATCTTGGGACTTTTTGTAAATAATTTCGTAAATAATACATGTACTTAATTTGCCATGGAAGATTACAAAAATATAGTTTAAACTTTAAAGGATTCATCGTAACTTTTATATACACTATATAACCCCTTAAAATGAAAATTTTCAGAACTTTAAAGTGAATCCGGGAGAAGAAGATCGTATCAGAAATTTAAAAAATTTTAAACACGTCGCGCGTCGTGTTGAACCCATTTGGCACCCTTTTATCACTCTTAGAATTTAAAAATATATTTTTTAAATGACCCAACTTAATAGACATGATAACAATAACAAATTTGTTGCTACGTCGTCTTTAACTATTGTATTTCTAGTTATTTGGCTATTGGCAGTAACATGTTGTCTTGGGAATACCTTATTTACTAGTGACATGTATTTATAGTTTGAAACATTTACAGTGTTAATAATTATTCCACTAAAGAAATTGCCATTAGGATGTCCATCGAACAGTATTAATACCGCAGCGTCTGCGTGATTGAATTTCATAATCCAGCTATGAGTGCATGTCGGACGCCACGCCATACGCGCCGCTCCACAAATAACATCTGTGTACGAGGAATTTCACACAAAGCTACTGTTATAATTCGATTTCGAATACAAGAATTCGACACAAGATGTCGCTACTTCCGTCAGCACGTCGGACAGGGACGTCTCCCTCCAAGGTATAACTGCTATGAATTTGTAAATATGTGGTATCTCTCCGGATATGAAAAGATTGAAGGTAATACATGTTGTATTAAGTGGCTATATGTTACATATGATCCTATTTCTCTATCTCGGTTACTTTATCCTGGTGACTAGCTTCAGTGGATCCGAGGAACGGGCTGTTTTTGGAATCAGTTTGTATTGACTATAAAATGGTCACCAACACTAACTGGGAGAAGCCGAACCAAAACCGCCCGAAGGGTCTAGCAGTAAAAACCTGCGGAGCGGGTTTTTAACAGCTAGTAGATGTTAACACACCAATTAAAAAAATATTCACATCATGCTTAAACCAAGATTACTAGTGAAATAACAAGCAAAATAAAATATAAAACACAGTTAGAACAGAGAAAGAGAAGAAAGAAAGAAAGAAAACACATCAAAATAAAGCAGTTACATTTTCGTAATTTGTTTTTGGGGTTTCTCCTTCGTCACCAACGCTAACAGGGCAGATCCGGCAGATGTGTGCATGTCACAAGGAGGAGAAGAAGGTAACGCAACACGGAATAACACCCCAAAAACAGACAACGAAAAAACATTTTATCCATTACGTTATATTAGCTTACAGCTAATAAAATGAGCATACTTTTAACCCGTCTACATGTTTAGGAATAAATACATCCCAAAACAAGTAATCGCTTCTAATTCAAAGTGGCCGTCACCGATCAGCTGGTCGACGCTTTATCTTATTTGCCTACAATTTTTGCAGTGTGTAGGTGATGCTTCGTTTGAGATAGTATTGATTTTAAAAGCTAAAAATATAATAATTTCAAACAATTTCTATACCACTCTCCCGTAATAATATTGAAAAATATAATAACATAATAAATATAATATAATAAATAAATAATTCCACCTAAATAATGTTTTATCTTATCGAATAGTATCATACTTTCTTCCGTATAACTGTCATACAAAATGAACACCTGTTGAAAAACTTTTCAGGAGTGATAACGTCACACGATTCATTACACGTGCGGTGTTTTTCGGGGGATCTTGAAAAATGAAAACTTTGAAAATTATTTTAACTATTAAAACAAACTCTAAAAAAAATATTTATGTATTTATTATGAATGAAAGCCGATTAACGGCTTTTACATGGGAATTGCAATAATTTGAAAGAATATACATAGTTAAGAAAAAAAATAATATAACAAAAAATTAAAGAGCACATATTGAAGTGCCAGTATAAAGCAAAAATAGTAAGCTATTATAAAACAAACACGAAGAAAAAGAAAACCTTATATACATGAACTAGCAGACCCGGCCACACGTTGCTGTGGCTAACGAAACACAATGCCATTACCCAATCTTTATAAAATCCACACCACCCGCTTGCCAGCTGCCCGCTGCCCGCTGCCTGAATTGAATATTTATCGGCTTTTCTCTACTGTTATAAGCATGTATTATACACATAAACTAATTAACTCGCCACTAATTATACAATGCTTGCAATGCAACAATGGATATTTGAAAAGGGAAAATCAAATACCTACTCAAATTTCTTCCGTAGAACGAATTTCAAAAGTGACGTTTTGAACGACAAAAAGCCGTTTTAAATCGCACAAAAATATGTTTTCCTTGAATTTCTCCGCTTTTCTCTAATATAATTTGCATGTATTATACATATAAATATTCCTCTTCAATCACTCTATCTATTGGTGAAAACCGTATGAAAATCCGTTGCATAGTTTAAAAGATTAACGCGCACATTCATTTTGAGTGACTTCATTTTATACTATGTATAATATAATAATATAATAATGTATAATAATATAATATAATAAGGAAGGAGGAAAGCATAAGGATAAGGATAAGGAAGGATGTGTACAAGATATTATGAACTAAAAAATTACTACGTAAAGTACGTAGTAATAAATTTTAAAATTCCAGAAATAAACATTGATGAAGAATATAAACATGTATATTAGATTATAATCTAACTGAGAAGCGCTGACAAACAGCTTTAATTAAATAATGTTTGTATGTTGATAATATTTCAATATTTATCATTTCATCAACAACATATTTGTTACCAAGTATATGCAGGCGATTTATTATGGCATATAATTCAGCATTAGATCCTGTATTATTACAATGGTAAGGTAATTTGTGACGAACTGATCTATTATTCATTTGGACTGGAGTTCTCTATTGTAAATATTTTTCACCACTGTAACTAATGTATTAAAAAAACTGAGAATACTCCTCATCAAGACCTATGTATGGAGTATCTTGATGTACGGCTGCGAAACATGGTGCCTATCCGAAAGAGATAAACGGAGACTAGAGGCTTTTGAGATGTGGTCCTATAGAAGACTACTAGGAATTTCCTGGAGAGACCACATCACAAATGAGGAGGTTCTTCAAAGAATCGAAGGAGGAAGGCACCTGCTCAGGACCTTGTCCGAAAGGCGCCCAAGATGGATCGGCCATGCAATAAGACAAGAAGGCCTCTTGCATGCCATAATGGAGGGTATGACCGAGGGGACAAACGCTAGGGGACGCCCACGCCGAGAGTACCCGGAGGACCTGCTGGTGGACGTGCGCTGCTTATCATATGCAGACTTCAAAAGAGCCGCACAAGACAGGGAAGAGTGGAAGAAACGAATAGATGAAATTGCTGCAAACCAATCCCAGGATTGAAACTAGAGAGAGAGAATTAATGTACTATTTGTTTCTGTTTATAAATAAATAAATAAAAGCTGCTATTGGATTGGTAGGCAATATTGTTATTAAATAACACATGAAACGTTTTATGACTCATTGAATAACGTCTATTAGGAACTTTAATCTGAACATTACTTAGACAATCATGTTGATTGTTTGAAGAGGTATATGCTAGTACGATTTTGGCATAAGTTTGCCAATTATCACATCTAGGAATTTTATGTTGGGTGCGTGGCTCGTTATGATACCTCGCTCACCCATTAATTAAGCAGGCAAATGAAAAAGTAATGCACGTTTTCATCCCGCGACAAAATATCCCAGACAAAATATCCCCGACAAAATATCCTACGGACAAAACATCTTTCAACAAAATATCTAACTAACCATCACGCCGTTTCCCCGCAGGGGTGGGCAGTCCCCTTCTTAATCTTACTTATCAACCTTGCATTCTTTGCGGATCTCCACGATCGTACATGATTTCACCACACATTCGCCTCAGAGATCTCATTTCTACAGCATAAATCTACTTTCATCCTGCCTCTGCCAGTTCCATGCCTCACTGCCATACATCAGTGTAGGTACCAGTACTCCATCATGGACGGCTAGCTTCGCTTCTTTGGACAGTTTTTTTTTGACGCCAACGTCGTTCAGTCCTCCATAAAAATATCTACTAAAACCTAATCTTACCTTTTTTTATTTTTTATAGTGATACCTCACAAGAGTCTCAGCTGCTCCCGTCTGGAGCCAGTGAGATTATGGCATCCCCAATTAGGGTATGTTGTGAGGCTGAAGGTAGTGGGGTGGGGAAGGAGATAGTGAAGACTGGCTATTCAGATCTGGTCACCAAACACGGCTAATGCCATTTCAAGTAACGTTTCAATTCTGAATGGTGGTCTTACACCAGGGCGATACTGAGAGTATCTTCCACTCTGGAACGTGCCGCAAATATACTATATACTACAAATTATTATTTTTTTAAATTAATAAATTGTGAAATAACACAAATTAATCAAATAAAATTTATTTGCCACGCCACCTTTGGAATGCTAGTCAAGAGCCTTACCGCTGACTATGCCGGCCGTCAAACCTAACCTAACCTAACCTAACCTTATTTTATATTTTACTATTTTTGCACAATAATTTATTGTATTATTGTTATTTTTGTTCCTTTTTTGTTAGGTTAGGTTAGGTTGTGTTCAGACAAACAGTTCTCCAACTCGTCTTGGGAGGAGATTACTTCTTTGGAAAGAATAAAGTTCTTTTATGTTAATCTGGGATTTTTTTAATACTTCGCGTGTACAAGTGATGACCACGATAGTCGACCTATCTGGAAGCTGACTAAATGTAATCTAAATCGAATGAGCTCTTGTAGACTGCACCCGGGCCCTTGGTCCCCCTGGTACTTAAACTCCAAACTAAACTAACTACCATCTTGCGGACTTTCGGGACAGCTCTTAGTATTGCCCTCTATGTGATAAGCTCGGAAGCTTTTAGATATACCACTGGTTAGGTTTTAGTAGATATTTCGTTGGGGGATTTTTTGTTCGTAGGATATTTTGTCAGGGATATTTGTTGCGGGATGTAAAGTCGCGGAACCAAATGAATAGAAACTAGATCTATCAATAAATGTACGCGCAGTGAAGGTAACTTTTGAGAGCTGTAGATGTTAAGCATATAGAATAAACTCGTAAAATAAATCTTCCAGTACTTCCTTGGTCGGCACTGTTAGTTATCGACTTTCGCGGAGGTTCGTCAATCTATACAGAGACATTGATTAACTGAACAGGTACCTTCAACATTACTGCGTGCCGAATGTGTTATGACATCCTCTAAAAAAGTTTTCCCCGCTGAAGTTCATACAGTTCCAGTAAGTACTTTCTTCAATCCAGAGACGGTTTGTTTCACGGAATTTGAACGATTCATCATATTTAAAACTTTATATTCAAGTTCTGTGAATGTCCAATTCTAGTTCTGTTAATTACAAAGTACTGTGAAACAACCGGATCAAAATTGAAAAAATAACATGTTAAACGTAATTATTTTGAAGTGAAAATTCTTAAACGCCGTTGTGATTTGAAACTCGATAACAAAAAGCGACACCAATAAGATACAAACGCATACATCTATAGGATTTAGCCCGCAAGAGAATTAGATAATATAATCAGTCTCCCCTTTGTGTGGATCAGAGCTGAATAGCCAGATATTTCTCCACCTTCCTCTTCCCCATCTCCTTCCCCTCTCCACCACTTTCAGCCTGACAACATATTCCATTTGGGGTTGCCATAGTCTCACTGGCTCCAGACGGGAGCAGCTGGGACTCTTGTGAGGTATTCTCATAAAAAAACTCAGTAGGCCCCGAGGAAAGTATTTTCCCTCGGGCCTTTGTCATCTTAGGGGATGCTGTGTGGAGGGTCTTTTTAGGAAAAGGAACGGGAGGAAGTTCTGGGAAGGAAAAAGTTATGCGGGTCGGGTAGAAATCTGAGTGTCAATGTCTCTAGGAGTGACGTACGTATGAATTACCTCCCGCTGCGGAGCAAGGCGAGTGACCGGCTGGAAAGGTCTAGGTTAAGTCTCCCTCAACCAATCTTTCCCCCGAACCACGCAATTGGCGAGTAAACGCATTGGCTGACAAGACCTAGACAAACTTTAACCCGCGAACCCGGGTACCCCTGTTAAGTCGTAACCTCTGCCATAGGTCACCCCAAGTGGTTCGCTACGTTTGGTGATTTAGCAGGGGTGCCCGGGTTCATGGGGTGAGGTTTGTCTATGCCTTGGAAGCGGATGACCAGGACATACTGAACCCCAGATTCCTACCCACCCCTTAAACCCTTTTCCTTCCCAGAACACAGCATCCACAAAGATGGCATATGCCCTGATAGAAATTATTTTCCTCAGGGCCTCCTGAGTGGATCTCATGTAAAAAAAAAATAAACTAAACGTAGCGAGGCGTATGGGGCGGTGGTACCCATACCCGTATCACAAATTAAAATTATGAACGAATAACATAACTTGAATGGAACTTTCACAGTACTTGAAATTTGATGATTTTTTAACCATTTTTTAGGTAGGTACATTAAATTATAATTCCGTATATAGTTTTTATATATATATTTTTTCCATCTATAGTCAAGAACACTTTGAACGAGTGAAAAGCCAACAGCCATTGAAAAAAAAGGATTTTCAAAACAGATCTTTTATATAAGCCCCTTAAAAGGGCGTAAATAAATAAATATTTAGTTTTGAATTTAAAATACCATCGTAAAGTCAGTTCTTATTCGGAAACCAGCCATAAAAATTATATAGCAGCAAATTAAAATATTTTGAATGCAGGTATTTTTTTATTCAGATTTGATTTCAAAATACCAATATCGTGAGGTCAGCTCTTATTGGGACACCAGTAGCAGCTATAAAAATATATGGAAACATTATGTAAAAAAATGAAATCGGGTATCTTTTTTATTCAGATTTAAATTCAAAATACCAATATCGTGAAGTCAGCTCTTACTTGGCTTGCAGTAGCAGCTATCTTTGTCTACACCTAGAAACTGCATATTATCTGCTGAGTCTGCTGAGTCTGTATAACTGTTATCTGGTACCGGAGTTGGAACGAATGCTTTCCGGAAATGTAAACACTGGTGCATTATCTTACAAAGGTTTAAGATCGATGCTTTACGACGAGCGTTAAACTTTAAAGGCTGATTGGTCAAGTTTCCTGGTCGATCTGATGGCCCAGATTTCTGTGCTTTTCAGGGTCATTATGCTTTTTTTATGTGAGTATGGTAAAAAGAGTGCCAAGTGCTCTTTCTAAAAATAGTACCTGTGAGAAAATGGCATCCCCAATTGGGGTGTATTGTGAGGCTGGTAGTATTTAGGGATGTCGAAAGTGAAAAAAATATCGATGTATCGATATTTATTAAAATATCAATATCGACGTCGATATATCGAGGAAAGAATATCGATATATCGATGTATCGATATTTATTGAAATATCAATATCGACGTCGATATATCGAGGAAAAAATATCGATATATCGGTCAAATTTTCCAGAGATTTTGCGTTTTTTTAAATAATAGTGTTTTCAGCTCAATATTATCAATAGTAATTTTTGTACACAATTTGCTTTTTTTAATGTACAAAAATCTCAATAAAAATTAAGGTATTTTATCACTATTCATTTTTATTACGTAATAATTACAAAAATATCAAAAACTAAAAAGCTGTCTTCTAACTTATATGTAAACTGAGACGTATACAAGGTTTGTATGCGTCTCAGTGACATTCTATTGGCGTATTAATCTGTCAAAAAGGACTTCGTGTTTGGAACAAGATTTAGTCAATAATCATAGACAATTGGGAACCAACACATAGGAGTGGCTTAGAAAAGAATGGCGAAAAATAGCATACATTTCTATGTATGTACCTACACACATGAGATAGTATTGGTGATCACAAATACTAATGCAACGACAATGGATTTGTAAGCTATTAATAGTTAAAATTTCAACCGCCAGATGTCATGACCCAATACAGTTACTTTTTTCCATTCGTTCGTATACGGTTTTGGATTCTAGTGACTTTAAATACATAAATTCAAAAAAATATCGTTTTTGATACAATTTTCGATATTGGATATTTTGTATCGATATATCGATATATCGGATCAAAATATATCGGCTAAAAATATCGATATATTGAATTAAAAATATCGATATATCGATACTTTTTCAACAAGCCTAGTAGTATTGGGGAGGGGATGGGGAAGTGTTTGGAAGTACCTGGCTATTCAGATCTCGTCAACAAACACTGCTAAAGTAATTTCAAGGAACGTTTTGATTCTGAATTGTGGCATTTCAACATTTCAGGGAATCAACGTCTTATCCCCTCAGGCTTCGTGCATGTTCTGTCAGAAGATCAGAAAATTTCCGCTTTGCAAATAAATAAAATATTTACCAATGTATCCGATAAAAACTGTTTTTGGAAGATGATGAAACAAGTATTTAAATATCATTATTAGAAAAAAACTTGTAATTTTAATTAGTTATATTTAATTTCAAAAATATTTGTTTTTACGGTTCACTTTACGTTTTTTTCTAACTAAAATTAGTGATAACGAAAGAAAAATAAAAATTTACACACATTTTATTAGGTGAATGTTTGGTAAATATTATTGTCACCTCACTTTTTGGTCGTTTCATTAAAAAATAATTAACAATAAATTAAAATTATTACCATCTTAGTCCTGATGAAGATAACCTTGTTATTGAAACATGTTGACATTGTTAATTATATAGTGGTTTAAACAAAGTGATTTGATTTCCTTTATAAAAAATAATTAATTAAAAATTCACGATCGCTAATTTTTTTTTCAGATTGATTTATATTTAAAAGTATTTTCTGTGGTTAATTTCTTGATTCTAATATAAAACGTAGTGTTTTCTCTTTCTAGCACTGTTTAGAAAAATATTTATTTTATTTATTTATTTATAAACAGAAACAAACAGTACGTTAGTCACATAGATGAAAAAAAATTACAATTAAAAAGTATGTTTCATGGTGGGTACCTATGATGTGTTTTATTGTAGTGTCTTATTTAAGGTATGCATATTAAGTAATAAGCGGGTAGGGTGAGGGTGTGTGTGTGAGTGTGTGTATATGTACTTATGTCCCAAAGTTAATGCACTTTACCCCGGACACCCTGTATAAAATTCCCTTGATAGAAAAAAATCGCAAAGGCTCCGAAAATTATTATAAACACGTTCTTTTCAGTTATTTTACAAGTTGGAGTTGTGAAAAAATTATAGTGTTTCTTTGAGTGCTATTTTATACATTACCCACGAGATTTTTGCTCTATTTTAAACGAGTCGCGTTTTAATGAAAATTTTCACATTTTTTTATTTATTTTAGCGGTCTCTCTCTAACATTCGTATTTACTAATCTCTCCATCTTCTTCTTTTTGAGCGGGTACATTGCGCCTTAAACGGGATAAACGTCCTTATTAGACTAGGCTCTAAGTATTTCTGCCGCTCCCGCTGGGGGACTGGAGATGCCCACCCAACTCCCGATGCTCTCTACAACCATCTAACTGTTCATACTCGAGAAACGAACGACGATATATGGTTTTCTTCTGATATCACACTTATTATTATACTTAACTACCATCTGTTGGGATATAGCAAAACTTCTTATTATTAACTCTGCCACTGATATCTATTACAGGAAGCTGAAACTACATGTTAACCACTAGAGTGAGCAATTTTGTTAGCGAAAGTTTTTGATGTGTTCCAAATTTTAACATTTTTAGTTGCTTATGTCCATATGTAAAATCAAAATCTGGAAGAATTTTTCATCTGATTTAAAAAAGTATTTTATTTTTTGGATGTATTAAAAAACAGCGAATATTTTTTGTCAAGTCACTTCATTTCATCTGGGGTGGTGGACTTTTTTTATTGTAAAACCCTTTTTTAATGCAGAGTAGTTTTATTTACAAACACTTTTGAGTAACAATGAAATCAACACTTTTTGTAACTAATTTTGGCCCGGACCCCGCCTGGGCAGTACAGGGACTGTACTCTAAGTATCGATTAATGCGAGAGAGGGAAATATTTTAAATAGCATCCCTTTTATACTGCTAAAAACTGTAAAAATACCGTCTTTCAGACTATTAAAAATACGAGAATAACAAAAACGCTGGTACTAGACACCTACTGGGTCACGTTGGGTTCATAAAATTCATCCAGAGGTCTCTAGCATTCATACTTTCTTAATAAGTGTGATGTAGAGTAATTAAGTATTTCATATGGAAAGAATACGATAGATGGCGGTAAGCATGTAGCTTGCACCATAGCTCGCCAGATGGCATTGGCGTACAAGAAGCAGTCTCGGAGATAGACTTGACGAGCTCCTCTGGCAAGGCCGCAGAGATTTACCTACCCCCGAATAGTAAACAGTCGTAGCTAACCAGCTAGGTTATTCCAGTAAATAAACACTTTTATATTCAAAGAACCGTATTTAATAATTACTTTCTGCCGAGGAAAGGGCAGACATAACAATAAGCTAATCGAGATTAAATCAATGTGATTAACTACAGTATTTATCTCATCGATGTCACTATTCTTAACAATTTATTGTTAAACTTGAATATTTGATTGTTAAACTTGAATATTTGATGATATTATGATATTATTAAGGGGTTAATTTATGTATCTTTGGTATTCTATATCCACTGCATCGTTTATACAAAAAAAACTCTTCACAAAATCAAGTAAAACGGGTAAACTTTGTATTTCTCAATTAAAAGTTTCAAGCTCTAAACTTGTAAGCGAAACAAACTGGAACCGAGTAGATGAGCAAAACTTACTAACTAACCTAATTTAAACAAAAACTAAACCAAAATACCACGGAATTAGTTTAAAAACATCACCAAGATAAACACAGTTAATTAAACAAGAATATGAGGAAATTGTAAAAATATGAAGGCATAAGTGTAACACAAACATAACAATCTATAGACCGCTTTGAAGCAGGAATCCCTATCGAGGAAGACTGTTCATGAAAAGATCTTAAAATTTTATACTGACTGTGCATATTATGGTAACAAAATGGTTCAGTTTTATTGGAATATCTCTTTTAAAGTTATACTCATTAATGAAATGTATAATTGAATATGAAGAAAATGCTTATAAATCTAAACGAAAATATAAAAAAAAAACAGAAAAAAGGTAACGGTCGCAACTGGAACAAATTAGAAATAATTTAACTGATATTAGTTAATTCTAAATTCTTAATATGAGACCGAAAAAAATACTCAAAAATAAGGGGTTTTTAATGAATTATTTTTATACTCGTACATATATATATAAATATTTTTATTGGAATATAAAAAATATGAGTTACATATATACAAATACATTTTACAAAATATTAAATAAAAGGTCGTTTTTGGTCATGTAAACCTTACCAGAAAAGAGGAGCTCTTGTGCCTGATAAGGGAGCCACGATTCTTACTTAAAGTTGTAAGTTATAATCTGTTTTTTATCAAATATTTACTTTTTACTGTAAGTTTTGTTTTTAATTGTTTAATTTAATTTATTTGTTCTGATTGGTTGATGATACAGCGTAATTCAGAAGGGAGGTTATTATAGTTTTTTTATGGCTTGGAAAATATAATAATTTTGCATTTGAGTTTCTTTAAAATTAGGTGTAATAAATTGGTTTCCATTTCTCATTAGTTTGTAAAATTCTATATATTCTTTGTTATTTTTTTTCTTTACACATTTTTATATTGAAAGCTTCCTTGAATATGTCATCGACATTTGGTACTGGAAACAATTTAAAAATTTACATACATATTAGAAAATTCATGTAAGTGTCCCCGAAGAAGAATACAAAGAGGATGTATCTAGCTATCATGGTTCCAAAGTTATCTGAAAGAGAGACTTCAGTATGTCAAAATAAATAATACACTAAGTGAACTAAAAACCTCATCTTTTGGTATACCACAAGGAACTGTCATCGGTCCAATCCTTTTTATAATATATGTAAACCAAACGTACACTCTTCTTATAGATGGAGATATTATATCATATGCAGACGACCCTGTGGTTATCACTAGAGGGAAATCATGGGAGGAAGCAACGAATAAAGCAAATATCAATATAAACATACTCAAAACATGGTTTGACCTTAATTGTCTCTCACTAAATACCGAGAAAACATATTTTATCCCATTCTTTTTCAAAGAAAAAATGTCTAAAACAGTAGGTATTACAATTAAAATCCATTCATCACAATGTGAAAACAAAAAGGAATGCAACAGTGCAATTTGTTTACAAATAACATGCAAAAAATAGTATAAAGTATCTGAGTATCGTAGTAGATAAACATTTAAAATGGAAAGAACAAGTCCAAATTACAGTAAACACAATAACCACTGGAGCGACCATGTCGAATAATTCGACGTTTTGTTTTCTTCTAGGATTGCCCACGTCGAATAATTCGACGTTTATGACGTACCACTCGTAAACAATTAAAAATTATTTAATTATTTACCAGTCCCTGGCCAATATTTATTCCGTTGGAAAGCTGGTAAAATTGTCTTTCATCTATGGCAACATCGATGCTTCTATAGTGCTTCTGGAAGGAATATTTCGCGGTTTAAAGTGACAGTTTATTTTACCTCCGAGGCAAAACTGTTTGAGAAATTGGATATATTTACACGTATTTTAAAATGCCGTAAGTGATCGAGTTTTTGCATTTTAACGCCATAATATATAATAGTGTATTCGTGATTCAATTATTAATGTGTTTTCAACTCATTTGAATAAAAAATCAGAGTTTTTTTATCATATTTTCGATACAAAACTATTATTTCTGGTGGGGTTAGGTTTTTTAAGTTTTTAATTTGCAATTCAATTCGTAATTACTCCACTTGTGCATTTGAAATAGTGTTTTTCTATTAGAATGATTCATTACCAAGAGATAATTATAAATTTTATTTAGGTGTGGTCATTTTTTCTCCAGATATTTGTAATTTTATAACTCAGTAGAAATGTCAAAAAGATCGTAAATTTATTAGATGAAATTTAATGTAAAGTTACCATCACACAATTAATATGGGATTATTTCGTTTCGTTTTGTAATTAAATAATTTATTTACTTATTTTAAATTTCCACAGAGCCAATAATCGAGAAGTCTCGCAATCCAGGTATAAATATATATTTTTAAAATTTTATATGATAAGATATATAAAAATCTATGATTTGATTCAAAATATAAAATCTACATGAAATATTTTTTAAGTGTACCAATGCCGAGCGGAAGAGGACGAGGACGAGGACGAGGAAGAGGCAGAGGCAGAGGCAGAGGGAGGGGGGCTGTGGGAGCTGGACGTGGAGCGGCACTGGCAGCTCGGTCTGGAGTGTTAGTATTTTTTAATGTGTTTTAAGAAGGTTTTTTTGCTGTGGCTATGTGTTGAGCTCATCATATATATTTTAATTTATTTTAACAGTGACCCTGATCTGGTTATGGTGCGGGAGGATCGCGCCAGGGCCCTAAAGGACGTTAGGGCCCTGTCTGCTTCTTTCCAAGCGGAACTAGAAAGCCGCAAATTTAAGAAGCAGGCGGCGCGGATCCTGCTCCCCACCGCGCCTGCAAGAAAAGCTAAACGAAAGTAAGTTATCGTCTCTAGATGCATTACACAATATTATTGTTTTTCCCCGAGAGCTTTCTGCCACCGTGAGAGTTGGATGGATCAGCGCTCTGTGCATTATGCACATGCAGTAAAATCAGTGCTACTCCAATTCTTATTGTTTTTATTTACTGTTTCACGAGTGAATGACAACAATTCATATGATTTATGTATATGTTTTCAGAATTCCATCTCCGGAGAGAGTAGCGTGTCCCTTTTCACAGGGGACACCTTCAACGCTGCCATCGCCTATTCCCCCACCGTGGTTGTGCAACGTTCCATCTATCACAATGACCCAAGCAACGGCTCCCGCTGTGCCAACGCGGGCGGCTTCTCCAGAGCCGTTACCTGGGACATCGCGGGATGGGGAACTGAAGGGCGATCTCTCTCTGGAGCATAGCTACCATAGAGAGCTGTGGGTGGACGTGCCGTTCTGCCAGGAAGTGTCTGAGTTTGGAAACGGTGAGTTTTTTTTTAATACATCATACCAGAGGCGTTCCGTAATTGAAATATAGACATATTAAATCAATTTATGTTTTGTACATTTCAGAGCCAGGCATGGACGGAACGGGGACGGGTGACGTTGCTGCAGCTCTCTATTATGATGAGTGGGCACTTGAAAACCGTAAGTTATAAAACTAACTAACTAACTAACTAACCTTCACGCCATTTCTCTACATTAAGCTAATTTAAGTTAATCAATACATAGTTTTATTGTGCCTCGCTCTAGAGCGATACTCTCAGTATCGCTCTGGTGAGAGCCCACTATTCAGAATTGAACATTGCTTGAAAATCGTGGAATGGGGAACGCCAGTGGGGCGATCACTCTCTGGAGCATGGCTACCATAGAGAGCTGTGGGTGGACGTGCCGTTCTGCCAGGAAGTGTCTGTGTTTGGAAACAGTGAGATTATTGTTTTAAAACGTCATATCAGAGGCGTTCCGTAGTTGAAATAAAGACACATTAAATCAATTTGTGTTATATACATTTCAGAACCAGGCATGGACAGAGCGGGTGAATTTGATGCTGCATCTCTTCACCATGATCAGTCGGCATTTGAAGACCGTAAGTTATAAAACTAACTAACTAACTAACAACGCCATTTCGCTACATGGGTAGGCAGAGGATGGACCGCCATACAATTTGGTCTTGGCACTCACACTCTTTTCTTCATTCAAACTCATTTATACCTGCCCTTGTGTTATTCTGACATTGCGCGCCTCAAATATTTGATTAACTTGATCGAGCCAAGAGTTCATTATCTTAAAGCGTTGTACCAAAGGGAGTAAGTACTCGTAATATAGAAATGTTAAGTTAATTTGTGTTTTCTGTTGTTTTAGAAATGGATCTGGACGAAGGGAGCGACGTTGACGAGGATAACCTATGCATGCCACCAAAACCTTATCATCGTATGAACAATGCACGTAAGCCCGATATGGCCGCAGACCTAAGACAAGACCAGGTAGAAATAGAGGCAATGCGTTCGATTCTGCCATCTGATAGTTACTCTATCGATTGGTCCAGCGAAATCTCACGTTTCAATGGGATAAAGGAGATATTCACAGGTACGCCGGGACCAACTTTCAACACCGACGAAATGGGCAAACCTGTGGATGCCTTTCTTAAAATCTTCGACGCCGATTTCGTTGAACAGATCGTAAGAGAGACTAACAGGTATGCAGAACAACACATTGCGCTAACCCAATTCAAGCGCTATGCGCGTATCAATAGATGGGCTCCCACGAATAAAGAGGAAATGTACGTATTCTTGGCACTTTTAATGCATCAAGGTATTTCTCCCCTTCCCGTTGAAAAAGACTTCTTCTTTTCAATTGACGTCACCGCCATGCCTTATTTCAGCAAAGCCATGAGTTATAATCGTTTTCTTCTAATAAAAAAATTCCTTCACTTCACCAACAATGAAACTCTTTCTTCTGATGTATCGTTATCTGTGCGAAGGTTACAAAAGATTCAGCCCGTCTTGGACCACCTCTCTCATAGGTTTGAGAGTTTATACCTGCCCGAGCAAGACATCTCTCTAGATGAATCCTTACTCCGCTATAAAGGCCGTTTGGGATTCGTCCAGATGATCAAATCTAAAGCGGCAGGCTCGGGTATAAAGTCTTACGAGCTTTGTGAGTCCAAGTCTGGCTATCTTTGGAAATTCCAAATTTATACGGGGAAGACCATTTCCAGTCAGACTGAATCGACAAATCCAGACCAGGAAGACATGACGGAAGACGACATAACGGAAGACATGACACGGGCCAACTTTTCTGGTGCTCACAATATCTGCCCAGTTGGGGCCACTGCAAAGATAGTATACGATTTGGCCAGCCCTCTGTTTAATAAAGGGTATACGCTAATAATGGACAATTTTTACAATAGTCCATTATTGGCGCGATGCCTCAAAAGAAATGGGATGGATTGCATGGGCACATTGCGGTTGAACCGAGAATTTGTGCCCAGTGTATTTAAGTGCAATCTCCGATCAAAACTGAGGGAAGGTGAGCTCCTATACTCGAACTGCGGGGACCTCAATGTTATGGTTTGGTTGGACAAAAGCTTGGTAAGTATGTTGTCCACCTACCATAAAGCAGAAGTCGGGGCAGTTGAAAAGTTTGGGGTTTGGAAATACAAACCCCAAATTGTACTAGACTATAACAAGGTAATGGGGGGAGTTGACAGAAAGGATCAGCTTTTGTCAGGCTACCCCATTGAACGACAGCGAAACCTGGTCTGGTACAAGAAGCTTTTCAGGAGACTACTAAGTGTTTCGGTGCAGAATGCGTATATATTGTACAGTTCAAAGCTCCGCAAGGAAAATAAACGCATTTTGTATCGAAACTTTAGGAGTGAGGTTGCGAGGGATCTCCTTCAGCTGTTCTGTCACAGGGAAATTAACCCGCCTCCGACTGTGAGAACCATTGGCCAAATAGTTGAAGGAAAGATTCTGCGTACTGTCCTGGAAGGCAACCACTTCTCGGTCCATAGCGGGCGAACGTTGAATTGTGTGTGGTGTTCCATAAACAAAATTACCAAACGAACTACAAAAAAATGTGACGTGTGTGATGTGGGATTATGCAATGATTGTATGGTCCCATATCATTCCACCCCACTCTCCATATTGAATAACTGAGGGTTTTTTTATTTTCTTTTTCTTTTCTTGTTTTTAGTTGTGAAATTATAATTTATAAATTTAATGAACTTTCTTTGGACATCAATAACTATAGCCTGCGCCTGGATGACAGGACCAAGTCATTTCTTTTTACATCTCATAAAAATGTTATAACGACAAAGCACCCAAAGGTACGAGTTCTATCTGATAAGGTTTGGTGGACATTTAATATGTATATTTCAATTCTGATCATTAAAATATACATATTAAAAAATGCATAGGTTTTCTCATTCTTTCCTGCTATTGTACACATTAAATAACTTGTTTTATCAACATGATTTGTTTTTGAGGTGTTATGCCGTCTCGCTGTACCTCCTTTAGCCTACGTTTTGGACAGCGTTTGTTAGTTATAGAATGAGGTAGCGCGACACGGCATAACACCCCAAAAACAAATCATGTTAATACTTTTGGCCATGAAAATATCAAATCAAACTAGTTTTATTTTTATGTCTTAGTTATATATTTTGTTATTTTTTCTGTAGAGGCTTTTTTAGATCTAGTCACTTAACAAAACTAAGCCATTTCAAGCAATGTTTAAATCTGAATGGTAGTCTCTCACCAGAGCGATACTGAGAGTATCACTCTAGAGCGAGGCAAAATGAAACTATGTATTGATTTACTGAGAAAAACCAATTGAATAAATTTTTATTATGACGAAGTGTGTAAACAATGTTTAAATAAATATGCTGCTCTACCATTGTAATGTAATTAATAAGTGTAATTTTAATTGAAAGAATGTAAAAGCCCATTAGGGCGGAAATAAATTTATAAATCTATTATTTGTTCCCTCAATTATTTTCCTCTCCACTATTTTTCATTCCAACTTTTAGATAAAATAAAATATCACTAAGATTTTATTTGCCGATCGACGCTGATACAACAGGTTTGATATATATATACAATTTTAT
Organism: Limnephilus marmoratus; assembly: GCA_917880885.1. NCBI lineage: Eukaryota > Metazoa > Arthropoda > Insecta > Trichoptera > Limnephilidae > Limnephilus > Limnephilus marmoratus. Next base: position 44,029,277 of record OU862928.1, on the reverse strand, counting down.
CAGCATCATCATTTTACATATTCTGATTTACCCTATGTAGCTTGACCTTAAGGTAGCTGTCAGAATTGATTTTTCGTCAAATATTGGTGGATTTCATCAACTTGCAAAATATCCCCCTGAAATATTGGCAATGTGTATATCTATGATATATATTTCATTTTAAGCCTTATTTCCTTGTTTTGCACGTTATATAAAAACATGGTTACAAATCTCCAGTTATAATTTACAATTATTTAAAAAGTAATACCATGATTTTGACATTGTGAAAAAGGCTCTCTGTATAATTCATCAAATGAATAAAATAAAGCCAACATGGCGACTATTCTTATTAATAATTGTAGGCAGTTAATGTATCTTCCTAATGTAATACTACTTTTTGCGGTAAATTTATTAAATAGTATAATACAGTGATTTCAATTTTGACACGTCACGCACTCAAATTTTACAAAATCATTTTCTGACCAAACTTTTGAAGAGATCATAACATACAAAAAAATATTTTTCTATTGTATTCTTGCATCTGTGGTTATCAAACAGGCCATAGAGAACACAAAAACGTAGAAAATATTCAATAAAGATATTTAAAACTGCGACTGGCGGCAATTTCAAATCACAAAAACACAAATTTCGCGCATTTATAAAGTTTAAGATTTTTTAACAATTTACCTATCAATTCTAAAAATATATCATAATTAGAAAAATATAGGTGAATTCATTGGCTGTATAGCACTACAATCAGTTTTTTTGTCCCCATATTAAAATTCGGAGGTATGATTTTTTTAATGTTGGCGGAAAATATTCAAAATCGTCGCCAAAAAACCGCGAGCAATCGGAGAAAAAAGTTTTTTGACGCGCGATCGTTCGAGTGGATAAGAAAACTTATTTACATATTTATTAGACTGAGAACATCCCATCATCCAGAATGATTAAAATAATCTATTTCTCTCTTGCCCAATCTATTCTACAATATGGTATAATCCGATGGGGTGGGACCTTCAAAACAAACCTCTTACCTGTAGAAAGGGTACAGAGGTTGATATTAAAAGTTATTTTACGAAAGTCATCTATATTTCCAACAACACAGCTATTTGACTCTTTTAGGGCTCTCAGTTTAAATAAAATTTTCAAAAATAACTCATTATAACCAACTCATAAAGATCATTTCAAACATTCACAAACGTAAACAACCGACCACGATCACATGGCAATTCAGAAATCCCAAAATTTAAAACGAGTGCTTCTCAACACCACTGTGCTTATCAAGGAATAAAATTTTTTAATGCTCTCCTGTATAAAATCAAGTCTGAGAAAAATTATAAAGCTTTTAAATCCCAAATAAAACAACTACTAGACCAACCCGACACTAATTATAAGTTTTAATTTCATCTTCACAATAATAACAAAAAAAAATCCTAAAAATATTTCATCAGTATTTCAAATTGAAAGCAAAGTACATACGCGTTATTTGTAGGCATCAAATTGTTACAACTTTATAACATGTAGGTACCTACTTTTACAATACTGTCAGTCCATCCATTTCAAATATCAATGTTTCTTAACCAACGCTATGTACCTACCACCTACTTACTATCTACCGATTGAGTAAATACAATAATATTATTTTTATTTCTGATATATCTATGCCTGTATTATCTTATATTGTATATTCCAATTTTACACTTATTTAATTCAAGTTCATCATGTTGACTCGTCTTCATGTATATATTTTTTTAATATAAGTAGGTACTTGTAATAAAATACTCTCTGTACCTACTCGCATTTTACAATGGTACTACTCCAAAATTCAAACACGAGAAATGTTTTTCTTTTTGAATTGGGTACTTTCGTTAAAAAGAAATTTATATATTGTAATTATTTTTAAGATCCGTATGTTTTACTTTAAATCTGTATATGTATGTATTTAAAAAAAAAAATGTCCCGCCGAATAACATATCTAATTATAAAACATATTTTCATTAAAATGCATCAAGGATAAAACTACTTGTCTATATGGGTCAAAATCAGAGAGGTGAGCATTTCGCTTCTGACAAAGTTTTTCATAATAAAATAACTACAATATTTATTTCTAAATAATCGTACTGTGCATAATTACAAGGCACTTAGCATATTCATTTTTTTGTAATAATGTTTTACTTGATTTTAAACAAAACATGCCTAAATAGTCATTCCGGGAACGCGTCCTTATACCATGTTTCATAGTTCGGACAAGTCAAAAATGTTTACAATTACGAATTAAAAATGTCATATGTTAATATTAGCCTAAAAAATTATCAAATAAGGAATATATTTATAAATTAAATTCATATCAGTTTAATTTCTTCACATTTTGGCTATCCAAATGCTGTCTGACGTTTATCAAATCATTTCGTGAACGAGGTGGATATTGGTCGATGTAATTAAAACAACAAACTCTAGGTGGCGTTAGGGAGTAACAGTGTGAAGTTTGCTAGTCAAATCAAACGGCGTGTGTCGTGTTTACGGAAAAAAATAATTGATTTTGTTGATATCTACCTTTTAATTTGATATTTGTGAAGCGTACTTTAATTCCATGTCATTACGGGAACGCTGTTTGGTGATTAGTTTTCGAAAATTTGCTTACTTTTTGCTAAATTCTTATAAATATCACACTTATTCATAATCTCTAAAACCAATATCTAACATGGTGGCGTTAAGCGTGACAAGAAAGTATTTATCGAATAATCATTTCGGGAACGGTCATTTCAGGAACGTTCTCGGATATGACGGGCGTTCACGAAATGACAATATGTGAACAAAATGATACCGTAATACTTTTAAAAAGCATAACCACGCAAAATTTTGGTTTTAGGTGTCCATTTAGTACGAGTACCATGGAAAACCATAAAAATGAAGAGAAAGTGAAGTAAAAAAAATATTAAAATAGTACAGTATAGCTTCTAAAAGGCATCGTGAAAAGGCTAATGCAAGGAAGTGCAAGTTTTTAGATAAAATAACACCTGAACAAAAACAGATGAAGAGACTGAAAGATAGGGAATGTTAAGAAAGAAAGTTGAAAATATAGTTAGGGATCGTACCCATACTACGTGACCTCTTCGGGGGGGGGGGGGGCCTTCAAAATGTCACGCTTGGTACAAATGAGCGGCGGTTTGCTTAGGATTTTGGTCCCGGGGGGGGGGGGGGGGGTTAAAAATTGCAAAAAAATGGTCACGTAGTATGGATACGTTCCCTTAAGACTGAAAGAAAGAAAGAACCTAAGAAAGAAAGTTGAAAATATAGTTAAGACTGTTAGTGATATGTCTCAAAGGAAGAAGAGGAAACAGAGAAATTCATGGAGAATAAATTCTCAAAAGTATAGACGAAAAAAAGATGATGGCAAATATTTTAGCTAACAGCCCCCAGATTCTGAAAATGAGATGGAAAACGACACTTGCATGTTGAGGAAGAAATCAGGTAGAAAACAGGATAAAAAAGATAAAGCGCAGGCTTACAGAACCGTTAAAAAATAGAAACATAAAATACAAGTTAATCAAATTTTATTTGATTAATTTATTTTATTTCACAATTTATTAATTTAAAATAATATATAGTATATTTGCGGCATATTCCTGAGTGGAAGATACTCTATCAGTATTGCCCTAGTGTAAGACCAAGATTCAGAATTGAAACGTTGCTTGAAATGGCTTTAGCCGTGTTTGGTGACCAGATCCGAGTAGCCAGGTACTTCCCTACCTTCCTCTTCCCTATCTCCTTCCCCTCCCCACTACCTTCAATCTCACAACATATCGAAATTGGGGATGCCATAGTCTCACTGGCTTCAGACCGGAGCAGTTGGGACTCTTGTGCGGTATTCATGTAAAAAAAAAACAAAAAATGCAAAGAACAATAGATCAGTTGCGAAAAAAAGTAGAGAGAAGCAGAAGACGTGAAGAAAGAGCATCCCAAAAGAGTACTTCTATGCCTACTCGCAAAGTTGATGAATTGACAGAGGATGTTCTGTTGATTCGGAAGTTCGTCTATTATTTGGCAAGGTTTTGACAACCCACTAAAAGACACCGTTGACAAAATACCGAAAAATTCTAAACAGCGAGAGGCTTTTCAAAAATGCGTCGGTGGCAACCGTATCTACTATCTAGGGAACTTCGCCGTCATTTTGGGAACATCCCAATCATTTCGGGAACAGCACGGCAAATAAATCACTAATAAGAAATTTTATAGTTAAAACTTGCATGTACAAGATGAAATGACCTTTAAACCTTTGTATTTATATTATTAATATCCCACGTTGTGCAAGAATGCATACAATAAATTGAAATTTTGGAGCAGAATTTACACCTATTGAAAATTTATGGAGTAATTTGAAAAATATATCTTTTGATCATAAAAATATACAAAATAACAATATTTTCCAATTTAGGAAAAGGTTTATTACAATTTATTGAAGGTGATTCTTAGATACGTTGGTTACATATTTATTAAAAAAATATTTAAAAGTGTTCCCGAAATGACTCATGACTCTGGCACTATTCTAATTAACAGGTAGAATTTCTAAAATATATATTTTTGTGCGTACCTCTTCACAGGAAAGATTCATGACAAATGACACAACAGACTCCGCTAGTTAGTTTTCTTCAAAAGGAAACTTCATTACTCAGATATTTGAAAACCTAAAATGCTCACCCCGCTGATTTTGACCCATATACTGTATATACCAGCGTATAAGTACAAAAATCGACATAATAAATAAATTCGTTTGATATTCAAATCTACTTAAAAGGTTTTTTGAAGTTAATAATACAGTGAATAATACACAAAAAATATATTTTTACAATAATTATAGTTTCAGGGGGCCAATTGTCAGGGGATTAACTGAGGGATCACCATTTTAATTATTGTTTTTTTGCTAAAAGCCGTTTTCCCACAATTTTTTAAATGTAAAAAATGCAAACCTGCAATAGCCATCCCCAGCCAAGGTGTGAGCTACCGTACTCAGGTTGAATATCCTGAGGAACAGTGTCACAAACGGTGGCTCCGAGAAACAAGGTCGCATCTCGAAGTATTTAGACCTTACTCCAGCACTGCCGGACAAAAAAAATTGACCATTCGAAAACTAGGGGCCTTTTGGGAACTGAGGAGTGCTGAGGCCACCTCTGTGGAATTCTTTCCTGAGGCCTGTAGGATGAATTAAGAGGAAAAGCCGTGGAGAGCTGAGGCCACCTCAATGAACTCTTCCCTTGTGGGCCTTCAGGGAACCAAGGGGAAGGGCACTCTTCCAGCGCGGGCCCTTTTGGGAACCAAGGAGGAGTGAAGTGGAGAGATGATGTCGTCTTCCTATGTGGGGCCTTCAGGGAACCATGTAGGTGTGAAGAGGAGAAATGAGGCCGTCTCTTTTCTCTCGTTTCTTATCAGTGAAGTGCAGTGAGTGAATAAAAACATACATTGAAGTGTTAGTAATCAAAGTGATACAGTGACTGTATATAAATCGAAAATAAAGTGAGTAAAGTGTACTTAATGTATTTCTTAATCAAAATGTTGATTTGATTTATATTTTATACGACGCTCAAATGTAAAAATGGAAATCTTGCCAGCTCCCTGAGCGAAGCCGGGTACCCCAGTGCCCAGCTGGTAAACAACAATAAACAAAACTCTGACATTTAATCGTATTTTGGAAATAATAAACAAAAAAAATCGTCAACTTTGATTCACCCTCAATTTTTATTAATTTGTGACCTATTAGATCATATAGTTGAGTGCAGGTATGGAAGATTAGTTGAGGTAATATTGCTATCAGACTTGGAGAGACAACATCTTTAGAACGAGGCGACACGTGCTTCTATGTGAAGATATTTCACATTGAAAACAACATCGGTGCGATCTTGACAATAATTTTTATTATATCTGTTATGTACGTGCTAGCGTTTCTATAATAATTATTAATGGGCACTATTGCGCTGCGCGGTGTGCGTTTAATTATATTAATAACAGAAAAGATTATTGTTAATCTACGTTTCTTACATATTCATTATTTGTGGCGTTAAGTAATTTGAAGAGTGTTAAATAATGAACTGTAGCAGAAAATCGTTATATGATATCATTTTCAAAATTATTTGACACTCACTTTAATATCGTTCGTTTAAAATAAAGCAAAAATCTCACGGACATTGTTTTAAACAGCATTTAAAGAAACACTGTGAATTTTTTCATATATATAACTTTTAAAATAATTGTTCTGCCGGTTGTTCTTTGTTCTACCGGTGTTGCAATGGAAGATGCTCTGAGGAACTAGCGTCATTCATCCCTTTGGCAACGGTACATAGTCGGGAAATACGCCAAACGCGTGCCCACATTTGTACACGGTTGAAAATTGTCACATGAGAACGGGTCGTTTCTTCGACTCGTTCTTGTGTTCAACAGCTCGGCTGTGGAATGATTTGCCGGCCTCTGTGTTTCCTCCTTCCTACAACATGGGTCTCTTGAAGACCAATGTTCATTCCTTCCAATCCTCAAAAAAACCCTCCACACAGCATCCCAGATGACATAGGCCCTGATAAATTATTTTTCTCAGGGCCTCCTGTGTGGAGTTAATGTAAAAAAACTGAAACAATTGTGTTTATAATAATTTTTGGAGCATACTTTGCGATTTTTTTTCCATCGAGGGAATTTTATATAATTTGCGTTTCGGCGGTTAGCGTTTGATGTCTAGATATTATCTTCAAGAATAACATATATTTTTTTAAGAGCTTTAAAACTTACCGTATGGGAGATATGTAAGAAATCGATAGAAATTCTGGTTGCGGGCCCTTATTTGCATACTTATATATCAAATCCACACCGCCCGTTTGCCAGCTCCGCTGCCTGAATTGAATCTTTGAATTTCTCGGCATTTCTTTACTATAATATGCATTTATTATACATATAAACCTTCCTCTTGATTCACTCTATCTATTGGTGAAAAACGTATGAAAATCCGTTGGGTAGTTTAAAAGATTAACGCGCACATACATTTTGAGCGACTTCATTTTATACTATGTAATGATCAGGGCCTCCTGTGTGGAGTTAATGTAAAAAAACTGAAACAATTGTGTTTATAATAATTTTTGGAGCATACTTTGCGATTTTTTTTCCATCGAGGGAATTTTATATAATTTGCGTTTCGGCGGTTAGCGTTTGATGTCTAGATATTATCTTCAAGAATAACATATATTTTTTTAAGAGCTTTAAAACTTACCGTATGGGAGATATGTAAGAAATCGATAGAAATTCTGGTTGCGGGCCCTTATTTGCATACTTATATATCAAATCCACACCGCCCGTTTGCCAGCTCCGCTGCCTGAATTGAATCTTTGAATTTCTCGGCATTTCTTTACTATAATATGCATTTATTATACATATAAACCTTCCTCTTGATTCACTCTATCTATTGGTGAAAAACGTATGAAAATCCGTTGGGTAGTTTAAAAGATTAACGCGCACATACATTTTGAGCGACTTCATTTTATACTATGTAATGATGATCAGGGCCTCCTGTGTGGAGTTAATGTAAAAAAACTGAAACAATTGTGTTTATAATAATTTTTGGAGCATACTTTGCGATTTTTTTTCCATCGAGGGAATTTTATATAATTTGCGTTTCGGCGGTTAGCGTTTGATGTCTAGATATTATCTTCAAGAATAACATATATTTTTTTAAGAGCTTTAAAACTTACCGTATGGGAGATATGTAAGAAATCGATAGAAATTCTGGTTGCGGGCCCTTATTTGCATACTTATATATCAAATCCACACCGCCCGTTTGCCAGCTCCGCTGCCTGAATTGAATCTTTGAATTTCTCGGCATTTCTTTACTATAATATGCATTTATTATACATATAAACCTTCCTCTTGATTTACTCTATCTATTGGTGAAAAACGTATGAAAATCCGTTGGGTAGTTTAAAAGATTAACGCGCACATACATTTTGAGCGACTTCATTTTATACTATGTAATGATAATGATGATATAATAAGCATGTTTTATACATATAAACTAATTAACTCGCCACTAATTATACAATGCTTGCAATGCAACACTGGATAGTTAAAAAGGGAAAATAAAATACCTACTTACTCTGGGACATCTATTTTCCAATTTCTTCCGTAGAACGAATTTCAAAATTGACTACAGTACGGCCCGCCAGCTGTTTTAAATCGCACAAAAATATGTTTTCTTTGAATTTCTCGGCTTTTCTCTAATATAATTTACACGTATTATACATATAAACATTCCTCTTCAATCACTCTATCTATTGGTGAAAACCGTATGAAAGTTCGTTGCGTAGTTTAAAAGATTAACGCGCACTTCATTTTATACTATGTGATAGTGATGATAATTTTATTTTTTATTTTTTTATTATTGTATAAAATTGCATACAATGGGAATTTACACCCGCTAAGCTACTGAAAATAGCTTGTCAGCAGGAGATCAGTTCCACAGATTAACTTAAAACAATATAATACATTAAATAATCCTCAAGCTTCAGCGTGGCAACAACATACACGTATAACAACATATTAACCATAAACATATTTATATATATACACTAAAACATTGTGATAATGTGATATGCAATGTTGATAATTATTATTGAGAGACCGTATTTTATGGTGAAAAAATGTAGATTAAGAATTTTTTATTTTTTATTATCATTAGACAGTTGAGTATATGCCACACTAGTCATTAATAACACAATTGAAAATTAGTACATGGTGAGAGTGAACAGAGTATAAACTTAATACATAAGATTACTCCCTAATAATAGCCATGATTTTAACATCAGTGAGAATTTCGTTATAGAGCAATTTTCTTTAAATTCATATGGCAATTTGTTAAATATGAATGGTATAATATATTCAAGGGTTCTTTGACCATATTTGTTTTGAAACACAGGTACTTTCATTCCTTTATTTTGTATGAGACGAGTGTTGTGTGCATGATCCACCATTGTTTTATATGGACTGCCGAATATATGCTGCAATACAATTTTTCGCCACAAAATAGCACGTACAGGTAATACATTGATTGATTTATATACGATAATAATATCTCGTGTTTGATTATAAACGGTTTTGCTTACCAGCAATTTTACCATGGCATTTTGAATCATTTGTACATGTTTTATGTTGGTTTTACATGATTGACCCCAAGAAGTTATCCCATATCTCAATCATGATATAAAGATTTTTACTATTATAGTAAAGGAAACACAATAATTTCTATGAGACCATTTCTATGGTTGTTTAGAACTTTTGTGTAATTTTTTTAGTTAACATTTCATAGTTAGTGTCAAGTATAAATTTGTTATCGATTATAATTACCAAGTATTTCTTCTACTTCTTCAATATTTTGGATGTCTTTATTTAGGGTAATAAGTTCATTTAGTAATCGATGTATGTACTTGTGAAGTCCCAAAAAGACTTCAACCTGAAATACGTGAATTTGTGATAATATTTATTTGTGGGTAATAAAGTATAACCGTTATAAGTTCTCAGCCGGGAGGTTCAAGTCTCCATTGTGTGGGGGATTTAGGTTAGTAGGTTTACCGACTTTATTTACCATGTTGGTATGATTGTAGTTGCCATTGGTACTGGTAGAGTCTGATGTTGACTATTAACTCGAGTTGGCAGACGCAGGTTCTTGGTTTACTGCGACCGGTAAACCAGTAACAAGTTGTTACCTCTCGGTTATTGATTGATATTGCTTATTAAGTAGAGACGTGATCGCAATGTTGATGACTTCGTGATTGATTGCCTTATAATGCACTAGTTTAACCCTTCAAAAATCTGCCGTATTTCGTCAAATGGTAAAAATATTTCCGGTTTTCAATAAAAAAAAATTTTTTTTGAAGTGAAAATTCTTTAGCGCCGTTAGTGACTTGAAATTCGGGTGAAACGAAAATGCGTCACAACTCAGTTCTACACAAATACTCGGTTCCAATATAACGCGGTAAATTCGCACCTCGGCGCGTGCCTTCCATAGCGTAGTTGGCAAGGTGCCTGATAAGTCTCAGCGGCCAGAGAGACAGACATCAAGCGACAGAAATCAAAACGGGGGTTCGAATCCTACGAAATACAAAAAAATGTTTATTTTGTGAAATCAATATCCAATCTTCAAACCACTTAAAAAAACAAGCAAAATAAAAGAAAGCGACATCTAGCAACTTTCTAGATTCACACACTCTGATTTTTTTTACATTAACTCCACAAAGGAGGCCCTGAGGAAAATAATTCCCCTCAAGGCATATGTCATCTTTGGGGATGCTGTGTAGAGGATCTTTTAGGAAAGGAAGAAGAGGATGTTCTGAGAAAAAAAGGGTGTTAGGGGTGGGTAGAAATCTAGGGGTCAGTGTGTCCAGGAGTGACGGACGTATGACGTATATCCATCCCTCCCACTGCGGCGCAAGGCGATGCTCCGAGAGAGTGCGGCTGGAGAAGTCAAAGGGACTCCCTCAACCATTCTCTCCCGATCTGGCCTGCCATGCAGCTGGTGGGCAGACGAATCCGCCGCCAAGACCTGGACAAATAAATTATATTATAATATAATTTAATTTAAAAAAAAAAAAGTTTCTTCCTGAAATAGTGCACAGGTATATAATTTTACATACATGTTGTTTTTATTTTATTTTTTCATAAATACGCTCATGGTAGCATCAATTAAACATACATCAAAATATCAATTGTGTTAGTACTCCCTCCCTAAACACGAGAAATTCTCAATTAGAGAGGTATTATTACCACCATTAAAAAATATTTGCATTACATGTACATAATTAAAAAAATAATTGTACTTATACCTAACTTTGTAAAATTGTAAAAATGGAATAAATAAATAAATAAATTAAAAAAAAAAAAAAAAAATGTCACCCCATGTACCCGGGCACACGTGCTAAGTGAACAAACGTAGCGAACCACTTGGGATGACCTATTGGCAGAGGTGTTGGTTATCCAATAAATGGTTCCCGGGGCGGCGGTACCCATTTACCACTCGCCTCCCAAATTTAATCCTTAACCCTTCAAAAATCGGGCATACTTGGTGAAAAGCTAAAAATATTTCCGTTTTGCAATAAAATCGAAATAGATGGAATATTTGTGAACGTATCCGACACCTAAACACGGTTTATGAAAGGTGATGAAGTACGCTTTAAAATTATAAATTAGAAATAATCGAGTATTTTTTTAAATATTAAAAATTTTGAATGCATACATTAAAAACTGGTTCACCTTACAATTTTGATGTGGAACTTCTTTATCGCCGTTGTGATTTTAAATTTGGATGAAACGGAAATGACGCATTACAGTACCTACGAAGCGTCAGACTGCGCTCACTGGCCGCTTTGATTATGACCTCACTTTTTAAGGCTCCTATTAGTTGAAATGTGTGGGCAAAGGTTTCACTTCAACCGCGTGTGAACTGCACTCAATTTTTTTTTAAACTAAAATTACTGATAACTAAAAAAAAAATAAAAACGCATAGATACATATTTTATTAGACAAATGAATTATAAACGTTATTGCAACCTCACTTTGTTGTTTTGTTAAAAATAATTCCTAAAAAATTTGCAAAGTTTCAATTTTTTTTTTCAAATTGCGGTCGGAAACTTTGGTTCCATAAAGGTGTACATTTGAATTATTTTGTGGTAAATTTTTAGATATAAATTTATATCGTGTTGTTTTCTCTTTCCAATACCGTTTAGATCATATTTCTAACTTTGGTAGTAAGGGACACACAATGATTTCTGTGAGACCTATGTGAGCTGGGACAAATATGGTCTCCTGTGATTAAGCGGGTTAAAACTAATTGTGAAGTGTAAGGCTTGGCTTTTTCGTGTGATTAATTCATATTTATTTTTATACTGCTATTTTCTTTGCCTCGGTGTTTATGCCTATCGCCTCGAGGTAAAGGTTCAGACTTCTTTTCCATCTTTCCCAACGGGTAGAAACTGAACCAACCTCCCCTTCACATTCGAACCTCTCGAAAACTTCGCAATTTAATGCCAAGAAGGTATATGTCCGCAATTTAATGCTATACGGTAAATCTCCGCAATTTAATGCAAGTTGTACTATGTATTCATCGATATCTGCAATATAATGCTTTTATTATTTTTTTCGAATCTCTCGAAAACTTCGCAATTTAATGCTATACTTGTAAATCTCCGCAATTTAATGCAAGTTGTACACTAAGTATTCATCGATATCCGCAATACAATGCTTTTATTATCTTTTTCCGAACCTCTATAGGGGTATGTCCGCAATTTAATGCTATACCGGTACATCTCCGCAATTTAATGCAAATTGTGCACTAAGTATTCATCAATATCCGCAATATAATACTTTCATTATTTTTTTTCCGAAACTCTTGAAAACTTCGCAATTTAATGCCATGTAGAGGTATGTCCGCAATTTAATGCTATACGGGTACATCTCCGCAATTTAATGCAAATTGTACACCAAGCATTCATCAATATCCGCAATATAATGCTTTTATTATTATTTTTTTTAAGTCATACTCATACTCATATTGCAACCTTACTGTAACTAAATGCTCAGTCGCAATTGAATGCCCAGTCGCAATCTAATGCACAGTCTCAATTTAATGCCAAGTCGCAATTCAATGCCAATTCGCAATTCTTACGTAGTGAGAACAATTCAGTTATAAAAAATTGTTATTATACATTATTCTTCTGAATATAGGAGGCAGATCCGGAAATCGTTTATTGGATAACCAACACCTTTGCCATAGCTCACCTCAAGTGGTTCACTACATTTGATGACTTAGCAGGGGTGCACGAGTTCATGGGGTGAGGTTTGTCCGAGTCTTGGCGGCAGAGGTGTCTGCCGACCAGCTGTATGGCATTCCGGATCGAGAGAGTGTGGTGGGGATGTGGTTATGTCGAATATATCTACATTAAGATAGAGGGTGCGGAAAGAGCTCGTTTGTAACATCATCGTTCTTTTTAGTTTTCATACTAGACATGTGAGAAGGAAGAGAAAGATCGTCGATGAGGTACGAACGACCTCTCTCTATGACTCTAGCTCTAGACAATATAATTTGATGATTTATTCCTTGAGGAGATTTTTCGCGTAAAAGGCGCTATACAAATCTTCCAAATATTATTATGATCATTATTATAGTCTTGGTGAAAGACCACCGTTCCGAGTTGAAACTTGTGTATGTCAGGGCTTAAAACTCCCTCAGGTCCTATGTCATCTTTGAGAATGCTGTGTGGAGGGTCTTTTTAAAGAAAGGAAGGAGAGAAAGTTCTGGGAAGGAAAAAGGTATGAAGGAATCTGGGGTCAACGTGTTCAGGAGTGATGAACTTATGAATCCATCTCCTCCCACTGCGGTGCAAGGCGATGGGCCGAGAGAGTCTGGTTGGAAAGGTCGAAAGGTCTCCCTCAATCAGTTTCTCCCGATCCGACTCGCCATGCAGTAGGTAGGCAAATGTACCTCGAAGTACTAGACAAACCTCATCCCATGAACCAGATGTAAGTTTTCAATCGTAGCTAATCACTTGGGGTATCGAATATCCAATAAATGGTTCCCGGGGTGGCGGTACCCATAACCGCCCCCTTAGTTGAAACGACTGCAAAGGCCGGTTACAGTGCTCGACCGACGGTCGGTGCGTACGGTCGGTCCTGACGATACGCATACCACCGACCGACCGTCGGTGCGTACCGTCAGTTCACGCTTGACCAACAAGCTGACCGGACGTCGTACTCGAAATTAATTAATTAATAGCTGCTTATTATCTTCGTAGACGTATTAGGAACATAAGACGTAGATATCATGTACACCCGATCGTCGCCCAGAGAGCATTTCTAGCTTGTCGGTCGACCGACGATTCTCATACGCACTGCGTAGCGATATACGCATGCGTACGGTCGGTCCTGCACTGAACGATTTATGAATTTTCATACAAATGACAAGCGCGACCGACGTACGCACTGACCGTCGGTCGAGCACTGTAACCGGCCTAAGTCTTACTCATTAACAACAACGGGTTTTTTTTTACATTTTTACCTACAAAGGAAAGGTTATCCGAAACTATTTTAGGCAAACACCGAATTGTTTTACGACAAGTTATTTACTCCAAAAATGTTTGCGAGCTAAAATTTTTTGTAATATTTGTTGTATTTCAGAACGTTAGTAATAACTTTAGTTACCAATTACATACTTCCCAATCTTGCTCTTGAGGTGGTCCAACTAAGTCTTAAAAGCCATTAGCGAACGCCAAGTATTTTAGTCGAATTGGGAGTATATTAGTAACTAAACGCGTCCGAACACCACAATTTTAGTAGAGTAATTTAGTCAGCTCTTTAGTAGATTCAATCCATTTCTACTTTCTCCGGCGAGGAGCGACCCCCCCACTGTGCATCCATGCGCACTGACATGCGCAAACCCGCCGTTTTAGCAAAGTTCATTTGTGAACGCGCTGAAATGTCGTGGAAGATGCTGCACTAAAATTATTTATTTATGCTGCTATTAATCTCTTTTTGTGTACATACTTTATTTATTTTCCTCTTTTAGCTTTTTAATTAGCGTTTTTACTTTGTTGGGTAGCAGCCCGTCATTTGCATTGTGCGGCGGCCACACATATGCTCTACTTTTTTTTTTGCATTAACTCCACACAGAAGGCCCAGAGGAAAATAATTTCCCTCAAGGCCTATGTCGTCTTTGAAGATGCTGAATGCCTCCTACAACATGGGTCTTGAAGAGACCCATGTTGTAGGAGGGAGGAAACACAGAAGCCGGCAAATCTTTCGCTGTTGAACTCAAGAACGAGTCGTAGAAACGACCCGTTCTCATGTGACTAATGTCAACCGTGTACAAATGTTGGGCGCGTGTTTGGTGTGTTTCCCGACTATGTACCAGTGCCGAGGGGATCAATGACGCTAGCTCCTTAGAGCATCTTTTATTGTAATACCGGTAGAACAAGGATATCATTCCCACCTGACGCCTGTGCTCTAAAGATTGCAATCCGTCTGTTAAGATGGGAGAATCTATCAAACGGACCGCTCGTTTCTGCACAGAGTCAAAGATATTTTAGGTATTTTAGAGGTCCAGACCAGAGGTGGCTGCAAGTACTAGAAAGCTACTTGAAAGTAATGCGAACGTTTTTCGGTGAGTCTAGTAGCAAGTTATTCGCTTCCTAAACTACTCTCTCAATGTGAACAAGCCGTTAGAGTGTCCGAAACATTGGCTAAAGAAAGAAGCGGTGCAATACGGCATAGAAACCCAAAAATTAATCACAATATATCGCATTAGGTTAGAATTTATAAAACACAAATCACGTAACCCCCATTTAGCTGAAAGTGGTGAATGCCCAATATCTCAATAAGCCGATACCCCCCAGAGAGCGGGTGGCGGGTGTCTGTAAGTCTGGACTGTCTGGTGGGTGGCGGGTGGTGGGCGGCAGGTGGGGAGGGGGCAGACGCACTAGACGCCGGTGAATCCACGAGCACCAATTATTGCAGCCCGCGCCCTTCAGCCGCGTCACTTGGCGCTGGAGGAATTCCAACCAACCAACTAACTACCTCCAGTAGCCACTAGCAATGGGCATTGCGGGTGCCTTTCAAAATTCACTCAATTCGTTTTAATGATTTATTATTTTTTACACTTTTTTAATCAAGTGATTGTAATTTATTAATTCTATTGGTAGACCGAATTTGTAGTTAATGAATCTTAGGAATTTATGCTGAATTTTTTCAATAAAATCGGCGTGGATTTTGAAGTGAGGGGGCCAAATAGAAGAATTATATTCAACTTGACTTCGAACTGGAGAAGAATATAGGATTTTTGATGTTGAAATATTTTGAAAGTCTTTGCCATTTCGAAGAATCAATGAAGCCTATCATTTTTAATCCTTTATTGGTAACTGTATTTTATATGAGAAAGAAAGTTAAATTTGAAATCGAAAATAATGCCAAGATCATTAATTTCACTGACAGAGGTGAGAGAAACATTGCTAATTTTATATTGATATATCATTGAAGAAGAAGATAATAATAATAATCTAAACGAATGAAAGAGAATAAGAAACAGATAAACAGAAAAAGATAATGGACGCAACTAGGTCCCGGTTGCGACCATTATCTTTTTTTGTTTGTAATTTATTATTTTTATAAGTTTGAATAGTTAAATAAATAAATAAATTTAGGCATTTACAATCTCGTTCTTTATAACACCGCTTTGTAACACCGCAAAAGCGAGGGAATCGGTAGAGATGCATGAGCATGGACGCACCGACGAGCAGCATTAAGAGCCCGAGAGGGATTTTTCAATATTTAATGTTTTTTTCGTATTTTTGCGTATTTTCGAAGTCATCTGTGTCGATAACAGCACCTCAAAAAAAAAGTTGGTCATTATATTTTTTTAGATACATGCATTTTCGATACCTCAAGCTAAAATTAAATATTTAAAAAAATATTTTTTCTTACTTTATAACTCTTTATAAAAGATCAGTTTTCAAAAAATCGTCAATGTACCACTGATTTTTTTCCATCTGTCGTCATATAAGAAAAGAAAAAAAATATTGAAAAATATTTTGTTATAGGACACATATCAACCTATACCCGCCTAATTATATATTTTTATTATGTAGCTTAGTTATGACGTATTTAATTTTTTTAAACCACGTAATTCAACGTACTTTAAAATCATTTTTTTTGTACTTAAAAACCTTTTTTTCTGTTTAATAAAAATATTACCCAATAAAACAGTGTTTTACCTATACAATGTATTAACTAATATAAAAAAAATCAATGATTTATTCGATGATATTCAATTTTCCTGAGCGTACAAAATACATAAAAACTATGGTGTTTTCGATATTCTGGTCATAACGCGGAAGTCTCTCCGCCCGGCTGGTTATCTGCGAAGCTCTGTTCCGTAAAGCTGTGTTGAAAAACGTAAGTGTATTAGTTATTAAGATGTAATACATATACTCTGTATGAATGAAACCAAACTGTATAATGTGTTCGTGTAATTTGAAGGAAGCTTGTCAAAAAGGATTTCTAAAACGTGCGTAGCAAGGGACGGACGATCATAATATGCTTAAACTTTTTAATATAGTACCCGTTTATCATTTAATAATAAACATGTCAAAAGGAATTAGTTAACGGAAGTGCCAAGGACGAGGCCTTTCCTTGTATATTGTAACTTCTGATGTGTGGGCTGTTTTGGGTCATTTCTAATATTTTCAAACGGAGCACGTAGAAAGGGATAAAATAACTAGAACATCCAGGATACTAATGTTCACATATATTTTACCTTTTCACATGTTCCTTCAGATAGCTTCGCACAGGGTAGTTCGTTTTTTATTTGAACAGAGTCCTTTTTAATATTTTCAAACGGAGCACGTAGAAAGGGACAAAATAACTAGAATATCCAGGACACGAATGTTCACATATATTGTACCTTCTTACGTGTTACCTTCAGATAGCCTCACACTGGGTACACATTCAAAACTCGGAACAACAAAGCAACTTTTAAAAGTATTGTGGTCTCTTTCTCTAGCACGGGGCCGTGGGCATGTCAGAGCGAGACCACGGTAACAATAATAGAATAGAATAATAGAAGCGGTATTCGCTGATATTCGCAGATATCATGTTACATTGGACAAAGGTTTAAGGGTTGTGCAAATAAATGATTAATTATTATAATCATTTAAGTATTTAATCGAGCTATTATCGTTATGATTCAAAGAAAAGAAAATTACTTATTATTTTTTTAATTGATAAACTAACGTTTAGACAAGATTTTTATGCATAGCACAAAGGGTAACAATTATTATAAGCAATAATTATCAGCCTGAAATACTCATCTACATTGAAAAATCTTCCGAGAAAAGATACTTGCCGCCAATGGGACTTGAACCCGTGTCCTTCTGATTGCCGGTCAGGTGCTCTGACCACTGAGCTATGGCGGCTTATCTAATACCCGCCAAATAATTCAATATATGTATACTAGTGCTTCATTCAACAATTACTGTTTATTATATATATATATAATAAACAGTTTATATTACGGTATTTAACAATTACTGTTTATTTTATTTAAACAGTATATATAATAAACAGTAATTGTTGAATGAAACACTAGTATATATTGAATTATTTGGCGGGTATAAGTTAAGCCGCCATAGTTCAGTGGTCAGAGCACCTGACCGGCAATCAGAAGGACACGGGTTCAAGTCCCGTTGGCGGCAAGTATCTTTTCTTGGAAGATTTTTCAATGTAGATGAGTGTTTCAGGCTGATAATTCGTCGCCTCAGTTCTTATTTGTCCAACAGACCATTTTACTTTTTGTTCAATCTTTATTTTAAAATTAAAATTTAAGTATGAAAAATGATATTTAATCATTTAACTCAGAATTACTCGAACTAATGAGACCTTTACCTTTCCGGAAACAGCTTTATCTTGAGCACCTACCATAATGTTTCATTGAAATAATTAAAGAAAAACTTCTCCTCCTGTAAAATTTTCAAATGGTCTGTTGGACAAATACGAACTAAGGCGACGAATTATTGCTTATAATAATTGTTAGAAAATTACTTGTTCAATAATTGCAAATTCACTTTGTTTAATTAGTGTTTGTATTTTTTTCAGTATAAAAATTTAAATATGGGAAACAAATGGCGTTCCAAAACTTGGCGTCAGCTCAATACACTCCGAATGAAAAAGTATGATTTTTAACCTATTTATAGCATAACTACTATACTACAGGGTGTATTTAGACGTATCCGACGACTTTAACCAGATTTTTTTTTAAACAAATTAAAAACAAACAAAAATGCTTTCGCCACTAGTTTTAGATTTCTTTGGCTATATCTAACTTTATCATTTACAAAGGATACAGAAAACATACTTACCTGGCAGGTTACTTCCGATAAAGAAGAAAGTTTATTCTTGGAGAAGATGCGATGTGCACACGTTAAACGCGTTATACACTACATTTAAAACACTGGACATGGCATGATTTTACATTTGCTACCCCTATTACTGTTGATTTTATATTTATGAGAAGATTAGTGGCAAAAGTAAATATTTATATTGAAAGAATTGGAGAATTCAGGACTCATTATGACTCTTTATGAAATGAACATACATGTTTCACATTCATCAAACACGGTAAAGCCATTTCAAGCACAGTTTCACATTTAATGGTGGTCATACACCAGTACGATACTGAAAATACCTTCCACTCTGGAATGTGCCACAAATATACTATGTATTATTTCAAATGAATTAATTGTGAAGTAACACAAATTAATCAAATTACATTTGACTGTTTTGTGTGCAGATCGATTTCTCTAAGATCTCCGGGAATAGAAGAGAACAATGCTGTTGTGGATAACTACTCTGAAAATTTCAGTACTGAACTACTTACGAATATAGTTTCCACGGCTGGTGTATCTGTTTTAGCCGTAAGCAACATCAAATAATGATTATAAGGGTAATTTTTTCACCTAAGTGAATGAAAAAGCGTTCACACATGATTATGTTTTTTTTAGGAACAAAGTGTGTATGACATTCCCGAATCCACTACAGCCGCACATTCAATGGAATTCTGCAATGTTGAAGTAAGAGTTACGATGACGCTTTATAATTTTTGCTTAGCACGTTTTGTGAAATATTCCTTGGACCTTTAGTTACTTACTCCTTTTTACTATTATTTTAATTTAGGAGCAGCTCATGGATGTCAATAATCCTGTAGTGGAGCCATCAGAAACACCAATAGCCATTGATGGAAGGAGGATTGTAGACTTCCAATACATCTTTACGGAATTTCAAAAAATTAACACCCATTGCTTACTCTTAGGATGTACTCTGTCAAACATTTATATTTATACGGAAAATAGAAAAGGATTCCAAACAACTTTTTTTTTCCAATGCAATATGTGCCACCTCAAAATGAAGATTTCATCCTACGATAAAAATATACCTCTAGACGTAAACCATGCTGCTGTGTCTGGAGCTGTTACAGTTGGAATAGGTTTCGCGAACCTGCAGCAACTTGTTGAAACCATGGAAATTCCGGCCATGACTGGCACAACATTTCGCGAAATGCAAAATAAAGTTTCTTCATGGTACGAATGCACAGCTATTCTAAAAATGAAAGAAGCAGCACAGAAAGAGGCAGAATATGCAAGGGAAATCGGAAGCATAGATTCTAACGGAACTCCATTGATAACTGTGGTTGCGGATGGATGTTGGTCTAAAAGATCATATGGATCGAACTACTCTGCTCTTTCTGGGGCTGCGGCAATCGTTGGCCAAAAATTTGGCCAAGTTCTTTTTTTTAAAGTAAAAAATAAATATTGCGTAATATGTACCAGGGCTGAAAATAAAAATGAACGCGCCAGAGAACACGTGTGCTTTAAAAATCACACCGGCAGCTCGACGAGCATGGAGTCAGATATTCTGGTAGAAGGTTTCAAGACTTCCATGAGCACACACGGCATTATATACTCCAAACTCATCGCTGATGGAGATTCCAGCACATACAATAAAATTTTAAAATCAAGACCTTACAAAAACCTTACAGTAGAAAAAATTGAATGCCGCAACCATCTTTTGCGAAACTTTTGTAATAAATTACGCAAAATAACAACAGAGACATTTTATCCCCTGGCTTCACGGAAAATTTTGTCAGCTAGACTTTTAAGGCTTCGCACTGCAGTACGATGTGCTATATCGCATAGGAAGGGCGAAATTGGAATGATGGCTGACAAAATTTTCAAAATAAATTCAGATATACTAAATGGACCCCGGCATGTGTTTGGAGATCACAAATCCTGCCACATAGGCGGATATTTTTGTAAACGTACTGAAAGTGGTGAAACCAATTGGATACCTCTATTAGAGAAATGCAAGATGTTAGATAAAATAATGCTGCATGTAAACACTCTAGCATCACATTCTCGAAGTTTGATTTGTGATGTTGACAGTAACGTTGTTGAAAGATTTAACCATATAATTGCCAAAATGACTGGAGGTAAGCGAATAAATTATACGTCCCGAAATTCGTACCAAAGTCGATGTGCCGCAGCGGTGGTATCATTCAATTCCAGGAGAATTCATTACGCCGTGCATAAAGAAGTTTTTGGAAACAGCCCTGGTACATGGTCAAAAAGAATGGAAGCCAGGCGTGCAAATATTGCTAAGAAAAAAAAAGTCCCAAAAAAAAAACTATCTTTCGCGTTGAACCCCATTATTCCCGATTGCGATTATGGTGAACATTTAAACTCACCCGATATGGCTGATGTGCTTTTCACGGAAGCCAAAAATGTATTTTTAGAGTCTTTGAATCTCTCAGACGCCGATCGTTCGCATATTGAAAATGAAACTGTTTTGCAATCAAAGTCAGGCGAATGGATGGAACTCCGGAGAAAGCGTCTAACAGCATCTTGGTTCGGGAAAATTTGTAAAAGACGATTGAACATCAGCTGTGGACCGTTAGTTAAAAGTATCATGTACCAAAGTCCACTAGGAGTACCATCAGTACGTTTTGGTAATGACAACGAGGCCGGAACCTTAATCCAGCTTTCCATTCAATTAGGATTGACTTTTTCTAAATGCGGTTTGTTTTTAGATGAATGTCATCCTTTCCTAGGTGCCACTCCCGACAGTAAAGGTGATAATTTTATAGTTGAAGTTAAATGCCCTTATAGTGCTCGAGGTATGGAGCCGTTGGCAGCAATTAAAGTGAAAAAAATAAAATTTTGGTATTTTGACAAAGACGGTGAAGTTAAAATTAACACAAACCATGATTGGTACTTCCAAATTCAAGGACAACTTCATGTCACCAAGTCCAATATATGTGTGTTTGGTGTTTGGACCTCTAATAAGATTCCATTGAAGGTTGAAACTATAAGAAGAGATGATTATTTCTTTCACTTTAAAATGTTAAAACGCCTTCAAAATTTCTATTTTGATTGCTACTTGCCAGAAATAATTGACCCGAGGTATGAAAGAGGCATGGAAATTAGAAATCCTCCTTATATAGAGCAAGCTATTCTTTCCAAAAAAGCTACCCTTAAAAGAAACGCGTGAACAACAGCGTCTGAGAGATTATTGGTTTTCCGATTATATTTTCTTATGCTTGTACTTCCAATACGTTTTATGGTATTGATTTTTATTATGTTTAGATGTGAATTTGTGTAAGCGCTTAACTTAATGTACCATTTTATAACACTGCGCCAAACAAATGCATTATTTATTTATTTATTTACACCGTGAAATAAATGCAATATCAATTATCTTTGCCCAGGTACGTTTTTAAAATAAGCTGATGGGTATTTTTTGGACAATACTCGCCGTCACTTTGCAGAGTTTATTTTTTCACTTGAAATTATTTAATGAAACCGCTCACAGTTTCTTCACGAAAACGTTTACCGATACTTTGTTTGTTTTTTATGTATTATACGCTATAAATTCAGATTATTTATTATTTATGGAGCGATTTTTTTGCATGCGCTCTGAAGTGAAATGTACATAACTAATACCGGCAATGTACACTCTGTCTATTACCTAGTATTATGTTCCTTGTGAAAAAAAACTGTCGTTTCTATTAAAATTGTAACTAATTCACGCATCTTCTCATATAATATAGTATCATTTTTTGAGTAAGTAGGGGTTATTTAAATATTGGTTATTTAAATCTGGTCACCAAACGCGGCTAAAGCCATTTCAAGCAACCCTTGGATTCTGAATGGTGGTTTTTGATCAAGGTTATACTGAGAGTATCTTCTTTCATTACGGAGTGTGAAATTTTGGTAAATACGAGATTATTAATTTTTACAAAGGTAAAAATCCTTTTCACTTTCTCCTTTTTATGAGTGGTGCTTCGAGTATTACAGATACGAGATCTCGGTATTATATTCCTGACAGTCAAACATCTTATAATTAACTTTTTTTTTTTCGAAATTCTTTTCTTTTAAAATTCGATACCATACGAGTACATCGTATCTTTATTTTATTGTTTGTAACACACATGAATAATTGTATCCATATAGCTACATTCTAGCTTTAGTACATAAAATTTTGTTTTATGTCAAGTTTTATTATCTGAATTGTATTAGTTTTTTGATTGGTACAAAAATATAATTTATTGTATTTTTATGTATGTATGTAAAGGCCACTAGGACGTTTATAAAAATAAGTTAATAAATAATTTCCAACCAGGGAAAGACATTCTTCTACTATTTTTGGTTACATTATTCTTACCGTTCCAAATTTTGGAAGAATTTTTAATATTATGTTTTTATTCACACACCTAAAAAGTGATGTAATAAATCATTAGTTTATGGCGTACATAGGAAAATACCTTATTTTCGTAGGAAATGATAATGATTTAAATAAAAATACATAACAAAAAACATACAATAATCATAGTTTTGAATAGAAGTTAGTTAGTGTTTTTTTTCTTCGTGTTATAAAAACTATTTTATTCTATTTTGCAAAAACCCTAAACTTTTAAATAAATAAATTAATATCTCAACGTTGTTTTATATTTCCATGTTTTGACAGCCCTAACAATTTGCACAGGCGATGATGGACTTCACAGTTCACGCAGTCAAACGCCACTAGCAGGTGTTCGGGGTTGAGAGGTGTAAAAATTCACAATATTTAGGGAAAATTATGTACAATACACGTGAAATGTGGGAATATTCGTAATATGTAATATATCAATACCCCTCTAATTTCAACTTCATATTGAGAAGAAGCAGATTTTTATAGAACTTAGTAAACTTTTTGACGTTTGTAATTTTTGTTTAAAAATAACATAGAATGTAGTGTTAAAACCCAGTAAACATCTCCCAATTTAAATCTAAAATCATACTTTTTGAATCTTGGATATGTGTGAGTTTAAAAAGCTGTTCGTGTAATATTTTAAAATTATTTGCAACAAAATAGGGAATCTCGGGGGAAATTTCCTCAAGTCATAGGGAAAAATCAAAATTCAGCCAACCACAAAAACGACCAACGTGTAATATTCCTTTTTCAATTCGTGTTCGGGAATGATCGCCGTCACTTCGGGTTTTTTACGAGCGGATACTGGGATCAAACTCATTTGAAGTAACAATGAACATTAATTTTTGGTGGAATTGATTTAAAAATTCGATGAGGGCGACGCAAGCGACCAATTTTTTAACTATTTTGGCAAATTTCGACAAAATCGTTTGCCCTGCTCCGCTCTTAACCCGGCTTTCCTGCGACTCCTGGCATCATCGTCCCTCAACTGTACTCCGTACACTGGGAAGAGGGTGTGTGGCGGCCACTTTTGTCGAATTGTTATTCCTAGGCGGCCAGGCAGCGGTAGTACACTGTAGATAGTTCGTAGTGTGCTTCTAGTGCGTTCAGTGGGTCCAGTGGCGGCGCGGTGAATTCGGCAAAAGTGGCCGCCACAGCCTAAGAAAGGAATTTCGATTTTTATTTTTTATAAATATTCAATCCTTTTTTTACATTATTGGCTCTACACAGGAGGCCCTGAGAAAAAAATCCTTTATTCAGGGACTTAAATAAATTAGTACTACTAATATTATAAAGGCGAAAGTTTGTATGGATGTATGTTTGTTACTCTTTCACACAAAAACTACTGAATGGAATTTAAAAATTCTTTCACTAATAGAAAGCTACATTATTTGCGAGTACTATAGGCTATATATATTGGTAAGCTCTGGCGTTATTAAATTATTTATTATAAGCTTTCTGTCCCTAACAAAATCGAGTTATTGCAAACGTCAGAAGAAAAGCAAACAAATTGTTGCCTTGGAAATGATTTTTTTTGCTTTGTTGGCATCGCAGCCAATCTCTAAAA
Organism: Limnephilus marmoratus; assembly: GCA_917880885.1. Taxonomy (NCBI): domain Eukaryota; kingdom Metazoa; phylum Arthropoda; class Insecta; order Trichoptera; family Limnephilidae; genus Limnephilus; species Limnephilus marmoratus. Next base: position 44,004,424 of record OU862928.1, on the reverse strand, counting down.
ATGAATCGCCGAAATGTTTGTATGCGCATAACTTCCTAACGACTGCACCAAATTGGATAATTCTTTTTTTCTTTGTTATTTTGTATAAAACTACCGTTGAGCTCTGGCTTTATGAAATTGGTATAAAAATTTTAATAGGTGGCACGCGAGCTGTTTGAAAACTGAATATACCGGAAATGAATGTGTGGAATGCGAGAGCGGGGATGGGGGAGGGTAGGGTGGGGAGGAGGAAGGGGGAGAAGGATGGAGTGGTAGCGGTTAGGGGCGCGAGGGGGGGGAGGGTTGAGGGGTAGGGGGGTTTATAGGGGGAGTGGGGAGAGGGAAGGTGGAGGAAGCGGGGTGGGAATCCCCCTAATAATACCATGCGAGCGAAGCCGCGGGAAAAAGCTAGTATTTAATAAATTTACCACAAAGAACTGGCACTAATGCCTCAAAAGTAATAAATCCTATTTTTTTCTCATTTAATTGACAAGAAATAAAAAATGCAATTTCGTGGATTAAAAACCACACTGTTGATGATTGGTTTGTTACTTTTCAATATAATTTCAGGTCAAAAAAATAAACCCGGTATTTTGTCTCTGGTCACAATTTTTTCTAGAAATTAAGTGCTGCACGTGATGTGAGGCTATTGTTTTTCTTATTTTTTATTCTGGCCGGTAAACTTTCTTCGTACCCGCCTTGGTCAAATGTTTGTTGAATAATCAGTTGTCGAATAATCGTCATCACACTGCCTTTACTGAGGAAGAGAATGCGACATCTATAGTTATCTGGGATCACACGAATGATTTCATCAACTCGCTCAATGTTGCGTGCAGTCACTGCAAGGTCCTGCCGCTTCGCTTTTCATCAGCCATCGGTGTTTGTCCTTCAGCTTCGTTACAGCGACGAACCCATCGTCTAGCAGTGCTGACATCCACTGTTGTATCACGGAACACATTTTCAGCCTTTCATGAATGCAAATGGGCGTTCCACCTTCTACAGAAAAGAATTAATCACAGAACGCTGTCTTATATGAACATTGATGTTGGCCATTTAGCAAGCGACTGCAGTTCTGCCGCCTGTTGGTGAGTTTTGGCATCATGATGAAGGTGTTGCTAAGCATTCATCCGATTGCGATGAAACTTTGGGGATTTGATGTGTGCATGCCTGCCATGGTTTCTGTATATTTCCTGTGAGCTCTGGCATTAAAAAAATTGTATAAAAAAATTGCAATACGTGGCACGCGAGCTGTTTGAAAACTGAAAGTACCGAGACTGAATTTATGGAATGCGGGAGGGGGAGGGGAACTTAGGAGGGCGGTTCGCGGGACGGGGGGGGGGGGGAAGCGGGAGAGTGAAGTGGAAAGGCGGAGTGGGAACGCGTTAGAGGCGGAAGACGAACGGGATGAATGGGAAAGGACACGCAGGGAGAAACAATTTCTTTATTAAGTGGCGTAGCATCGCATGTCGGGAACTCGATAGTAACCCCATATAACTATGCTAATACATTTAAAATCTAAGTTTATTTTTACATATTTTCAAAGTGACACTGCTTTCATTGGAATTGTCTGAATTCTCGAAGGCATTCCGCGGACCGCAGGACCGTGGAGTGCAGAGTGCAGAATAATCTGCTATTGGAGTGTCGGAGAAAGGGAACCTCAAATATATTATATATATACATAATACCCACTAGGCAATAGGCAATGCCCACCTACGGCAGTGGAGTGCGCAGTGCGCAGGTACGCCACTGGTAAAGACCTTGCAGTTGATATTGAATTTATACAATTGAATGCAATTATTGAACTCGATTATTATTTTACGGTTATTCAATATTTATTTATTTTTTAGTTATTTCTAATTTGAAAGGAGAGTATGGGTACCGCCACCCCGGGAATCATTTATTGAATAACCGACACCTCTCCCATAGGTCATCCCATAGTGTTCATCAGGTGAGTTGTGTTTAGGTCTTAGAGGCGGATACACCTTCCCCTGGATCGGAGAGAGGTGGTTTGGGGAATCTCTTTGACCTTTCCAGGTGGTGTCTCTCGACCTATCGTCTTGCACCGCAGCGGGAGGGATGGATTCATACTTCCGTCACTCCTACTGAACCCTAGAATCCTACTCACCCCTCACACATGTTTCTTACACAAAACTTCCTCTCCTTCCTTTCCATAAATTTATTTGATTAATTTGAATTTTAACATAATTAATTAATTAATTTTTTATTATTATTTTTTTATTTATTTATTTATTTATATAAAAAATAATTAAAGGTACTTACTATATTTGCGGCACGTCCCAGCGTGGAAGATAAGACCACCATTCAGAAATGAAACTTTGCTTTATAGCCGCGTTTGGTGACCAGATCTGAATAGCCAGGTACTTCCTCACCTTCCTTTTCCCCATCTCCTTTCCCTCCCCACTATCTTCAACCTCCCAACATACCCAATTTAGGGATTCCATACTCTCACTGGCTCCAGACGGGAGCAGCTGGGACTCTTGTGAGGTATTCAAATAAGAAAATAAAATAAAATGACCTTACACACAGAATCCCCCACGATCACATAGGTACAGAAGGAATTTTTTTCCTCGAGGCCTCCTGTGTGGAGCTAATCAATATCTTTACAAAGTATAAAATGAAGTTGCTCCCGCTGTCTGTGCGCTTAGATCTTTCAATCACCAATAGATAGAGTGATTTACGAGGTAAGTTTTTAGGTATATAATTTGTCAAGGTTTTGTGTAAATTGGTTGAAATATATAAATAAAGGGATCGGGCGTGGATTTTATTTTACAAATGGCGTTGGTTATAAAAGTTGGGAAATGGCGTGGCGTTGTATTTCGTTAGCCACCGCAACGTGTGGCCGGGTCTGCTAGTATATTATAAAATAAAGTGCATGAAAGTGTACGCCCTTCTAAATCTCAGAATAATAAATAGTAGAGGGGTCCCAGTTCGATCAAGGGAGTTATATGGTGTGGTAGCCCTCTATCCATGAAAAAGGTTCCCGTTTTTACCTGAAGGGCGTGCTTTTGAAGATATAAGGGCTGGATATCTCGCCCTCTAGAAATTTCTAGAACAATTGAGAACATTCGAGAGCATTCCATAACATTCCAGACATCTCGGAACATTCTGTAACGTTCGGAAACATCCCGGAACATCTCAGATCATTGCGGAACATTCTAGAACACTTTGAATTTTTTGGAATGTTCTTGAACCATTCGTGGACCATTCGAAACTTTTTGTGTATGGGTTTGGCTACCCATTGGTAGGGGTATATGAAGCAAAATCCATCGTGGGTTCGAACATCAGTTCAATCTCGTATCAACTCCTTGAGCTAAGCCGGGTACCCCCTAATGTAAGAAAAAATATATGTAGTGAAACAGCTCCGTACAGTCAGGTACGAAACGTTTTACAACAAAGCATTTATACAATAAAGCGTTTGATAGATTCTCCCATCTTAACAGACGGATTGCAATCTTTAGAGCACAAGCGTCGGGTGGGAATACTATCCTTGTTCTACCGGTATTAGAATGGAAGATGCTCCGGGGAAGTAGCGTCATTGATCCCTACGTCACCGGTGCATAGTCGGGAAACACGCCAGACATTTGTCACATGAGAACGGGTCGCTTCTTCGACTCATTCTTATGTTCAACAGCTCGGCCGTGCAACGATTTGCCGGCCTCTGTGCTTCCTCCTTCCTACAACATGGGCCTCTTCAAGACCAATGTTCATTCCTTCCTCTCCTCAAAAAGACCCTCCACACAGCATCTCAGATGACATAGGCCCTGAAGGAAATTATTTGCCTCAGAGCCTCCTGTGTGGAGTTAATGGGAGGCGTCTACTAATATCTATAGGAATTCCAAAAACTGAACCAATCGGACTAATATCTATTAACCAAAGTGAGGACGAATATCTACAGCTCAAACTGCTGACTAATATCTATGAGAACCAGAGTGTGGACGAATATCTACAGCACTGGCAGAGGTTGGATTTGCAATTATGTATAGCATATTGGAATAACATAATATTGCGTATTCAGTTTAAAAAACTTAATTTATGTATGTACATATGTATGTAAAAATCCCTAATATCGAACTATTGGACACATTTAGCTGATTATTAAGGATTTAGGTTTTTGTTTAAACAGCTTTCTTTATTTTGAGTGCTTCTAAATTATTTAGTCTATTAGCATAACCATTTCTATCAGTTAGGTTAGGTTAGGTTGTGGTACCGTGTATTTCGAAATAAATAAATGTCTTTGTATAATGACCTCCAGGTTTGTTCAATAAATTATTGTCCTCGTAAACAGCAAAATACGTAATATTATGCAAATACTTCATGTACGTACATTAAACGTTTAAGCCTTTACGTAATTAGTAATTACCTAATTGAAGTAATTTATGCTTTTCCGTACAACCTCTTGCTCAGCTGCCCTATGTCTGCCCTTAGTCCAACCTACGCTCCATAGATATTAGTCACCACTGAGACCGTCATAGATATTCGTCCGACATTAGCTCTGTAAATATTAGTCCTCACTCTGAAGTTCATAGATATTAGTTCAACATGTGAGCTGTAGATATTCGTCCGGCATACAGGCCGTAGATATTAGTATCTAGAGTCAGTTAATGTAAAAAAAAATTCAAATTATTTTTTCAAAAAAACCTCAAAGAATTTTATGGAAACTATCCTGTGAATAACTCCGCCTCATAAATAATTCAGAATATATTTCTAAAATGGACCGGTAGAAAATAAGATGTTTCAATACAAAAGGACAGCGCTCTTTCAGAAGAAAAAGTTCCCCTCGTCTTCACTTCATTCAATTTGTTTCCAAGCTTCCAATGGTCTTCTCCCGGAATACCGAAGTGTTTGCACTTAACATTCACTTCTCCGCAGTCTTATTACGACGCTTCGTAGATTTTCTCTTGCGATTGTGCAGCATTTCGCAACACCTTAAAGGGGCATTGCGACTATATAACAATATTTTATACCTATCCATATAATACGTAGATACATTCGTGAATCTTTATATATAAAACAAAATCGGGGTGGTTTACACCATTTATAATTCAAAAACGGCTGAACCGATTTTTATGATCTTTGATTTGTTGGATTTGTCTCCGCCCGAAGAGCAGAATAGCTATTAAAACATCGGAAAAATTCACGAAAAAAAATTATGAAGAAAATTCTTTTCCTCATCTATTCTGTATGGAACGGAAGAGCTGCAGCAATATTGTGATAAGTATAATATTGAATAGTGAGTGAATTCCAAAAATTCAAAACCGTCAAATGTCAATGCTCTGATTGTTTTGCTTTTGTTCTCAAACATATAATGCTGCCTCTCGTTCTTACACACTAAATGTCAACAGTCGAAAATGAGATAAACGGTGAACGTATGTCTGCATCCCTCCAAAGAAAGTATAATAAATCTCCCTCACATGGATGAAAATGACACGCTATTCCCGTAAGTTTTTTTTTTTTTTACATGAGCTCCACACAGGAGGCCTTGAGGAAAATAATTTCCCTCAGGGCCTATGTCATCTTTGAGGATGCTGTGTGGAGGGTTTTTTTTAAGGAAAGGAAGGAGAGGAGAGTTCTGGGAAGGAAAAGGGTTTAAGGGTGGGTAGGAATCTGGGGTTCAGTATGTCCTGGTCATCCGCCTCCAAGATCTAGACAAACCTCACCCCCATGAACCCGGGCACCCCTGCTAAATCACCAAACGTAGCGAACCACTTGGGGTGACCTATGGCAGAGGTGTTGGTTATCCAATAAAGGTTCCCGGGGCGGCGGTACCCATTCCCGCCTCCCAAATTGTGAAGTAAGTGGAAAGTAAGAAAATCACAAACAATATAAATCGGTACACAACGCCATCTCCGGTACTGACAAAAACAAAACACAGACAGTTGCGCATCGATAATTGCTTCATTGTGTAATCTTTTTGTAAGATTCTGAGGCGGTACGAAGTTCGCCGGGTCAGCTAGTATCTTTATATGCATATAAAAATCTCGGGTCACGATGTTGTTTGAGATAAACTCCGAAACTACTTAACCGGTTTAGAGGAAATTTGGCTAACTGTGTGTAATTGGTCCAGCTTAAAAGATAGTATAGTTTTGTTATCTCTATTATTGATCGCAATACTTATTTTTGCGAATTAAGTGTTTGTTATAGGACAATGCTTTGTAATTACTTGTAAGTTACATAAGTTTCTAATAGATAGCGGTGTGAGTTAATTTATCGACACAACATTTGGTTACATGTATAAGTTGGGTAACCTTCCAGTAGATGGCGTTGTGTTTCGTTAGCCACAGCAACGCATGTCCGGGCCAGCTAGTATATTTATATTCATTTTCAGGAAGTCGACATTTTATCGATTTCCTCCTTGTGACTTTAATTTATGCAGACCACATGAAAAAAAATTATTAGAAAATTATTCAGATGTTAACCACTCGGACGCATAAGCTTGTTTTCACAATAATATAACAATATCAGACGTATTTATGACGTATGGAGCACACCTGACGTATTAAGGGAAGTTCTTGAATTACTTTAACCAGTGATTCCTAACATTATTTGAAGTAAAAGATGTAAATGAAATTTTTGCCTCAGGTGATATTTTTTTAGTTTTTTTTTTTAACTAAAAACATTAAAAAAATCAATACTTATTGGACAGTTTGGGTAGGGGTGATAACGACAATGACATAAATATTTTTGAAAAAAAAGACGTCAAAAAAGTCACCGGAGATCAAAAAGTACATTTACACTTTTTACTCCAAACAACAGTGGCGGTTCTTCTCAAGAGGACGGTGGGGACAGACCCCACTTCATATTTCAGAAACATATTGAGAATTTTTTCGATGCTTATGTTCACAAGCATGAATTCTTAACATAAAAGTAATTATTAACATTTGCAGAAACATAATCTATAATTTCAATTCAGAACATTTTTAAGCTCGATAATGAAAAAGTTTCTTCGGACGAACATGCGACCGCTCCGCTCACTTCCTTGTTGCGTACTAACCATGTACTAACTTAACTACGCGATTTCGACGATCGCGACTCGCGATTCTGGCTCGAATCTAGCAGTTGCCACCCGCCATGCGCACTGCGCAAACCGTTCTGCGCACCAGGGGGACATCACGGGATTTTTTCCTTGAAATTTATATCTTTTATTCGTACTGAATACGTTTCTTAAGGGATCTCGTGAATTCGCGCATGCGCATTTGAGTCATAGTATCTTTCTCGTGGGGATAAACTGTAGGATCCCCTCGTGGATAATTGGGCGTTTGTTTTCGTTCAAATTGAAAGATGTGAGCTATGCACGGACCGGGATTCGCGTTAGTGGTATTATTGTTGTACGTACTTTGTTATTTTATTTATTGCTTCTTCTTCTTCTTCACAATTTATATGTACATATATTTTTAGCATGTAATTATTAACCCCACTAGGGTTCGCCTGTATTCGCCTTATTAAAATAATAATATAGGTCGGATTATTTCTAAAGCGCCGTTCTGGTGGAAAATTTACCTCAAAGGCGCTCTAAACCTAAGTTGGTTGAATTATATTTGTAATTTTTTATTAAGCTTTATATTCATATATGTACCTATTTGGTATTTCTGGTAAGGTGCGTAACTTATCCAATAATATTTTTGTGAGAAAAAAATATATTTATTCAAAAAATTAATGAATTATTTACTTAACACTTTAGACATTAGAATTGAAAACATAAAAAATATACCTACTCGTACAAATACATGAATATAAAAGAGTAGGTATTTTGAATGTTCTCAATTATACTGAGGTAAATTATCATGTAAGTATATTTAATTATATCTACACATAAAAAATATCTGTCCCCACCATCGAAATTGTGCTCGAGCCGCCACTGCCAAACAATGTCAGGAATCACTGGTTACGTAAGTGAAGTACGCCTCTAACAACCTTTAGAAAATAAAAACTCGCTCAAGACAAGTATGAAAAATATTTATTTTGTATACCTTATTCTGGTGGTACCTCAAGATGTCAGATTAAGTGGAACGTTTGCGCGGCCCGTTTCATACAAATCTTAATTTTTGGATTTGAAATCAAAATACCCAACCAAACGGAGAAATTATTTTTGTAATTTAAAGGTATAACGAATCTAGTACTATGAGCTAATTTATTTATTTTTAGTCTAAATTATAAGATAAAGGCCATTAAAGATTTTAATGGTTCATGATTTTCAAGGCAAATTGGGCTATTATTTGTGAGTAAATGAAAAACATTTAAAAAATTCAGTGCTCTGAGCTACTTTATTTAATGAAATAATTAAAAACACTTTGTTTTTACCACAATAAACTTTATTTAAAAGTCAACATGTTTCGAGAACGACGTTCTCTTCATCAAGACATATAATGTACTAAAACCAAATGATCGGACATAGAAGACAGGTGTGGGTAGAAATGGAATTAGTGGGGGAGGAGTGAGGTGGAAAGGGGCGGTGTTTAGAAGAGCAACAAGGGGGAGGGGGGGGGGGGGGGTGGAAAGGGGGGTGCTTAGAAGAACAAAGACAAAATTACAATGGGAATATGTTTAAGATAGGGTTATTCACAAAATTAATTTGATTGTTAATAATATTTAAATTTCTATTGACATTTTTCCTAATTTCTAATATTTCTAAAAGATCTAAGTGAAAACCACTAACGTTAGTGTGTAAAATTTTAAAACCAGTATTTATATCAAATGAATGGTTAAATTCAATTAGATGGTTAGCAAATTCCTTACTTTATTTATTTTTACTTTAAATTATAAGATATAGGCCAAATGATTTTAATGTTTCATGATTATTGAGGCAACTTGGGCTATTATGTGTGAGTAAATCAAAACATTAAAAAAATAATTTTATTGTATTTATTTTAGGATGAAAATTAATGTCATTTGGGTATACGAGGGTGGTCTGAAAAGTTTCCCACCTGAACGTGAACATGGCAGCACTCGTCAATAAAAGCTAGTGAATGTAGTTGAGTATCATTTGACAGTTACTCACCAAAGTTTCGGCCATTTCGGACACGCAGTTTTTAGTTGACAGTCGTTTGAGTGAGTCAATGAATGTTTTTGTGACAATGGAAAAAATTGAGTATCGAGCTGTTATTAAATTTTTGTTTTTTGTTTTTTTCGCAGTTTTTAGACAAGGGAACCAAAAGAAGTCGCTCGGGCTAGGTCTGGTGAGTAAGGCGGATGGTCAAGCAGTTCAAACCGTAATTCGTGGATTTTTGCCATGGCAACCGCTAAGGTGTGAGACGGCGCGTTGTCTTGGTGAAACATGATTTTTGGTTTAACATGAGCAAACGCGGCACCCAACGCGCGGACAGCTTTCTTATCTCTAAATCTTGATTTTATATGTGACAGACACGTTCTTTTGACATTTTCATAATCTCTGCTATTTCTCTCACTTTAATTCGGCGGTCGTCTAACACTATTTGGTGAAGTTTACCAATTTTATCACCAGTAGCTGCAGTTTTTTGACGTACCGAACGTTCATAGTCTCCCAAGCTCTTACAGCCACGTTTTAATTCAGCTGCCCAAAATTTCACTGTGGTAAATGATGGTGCAGAATCTTCATAAATAGAATCTAACTCATCTTTGATTGGCGTAGGCGTATTGCCTTTCAAAAACAAAAATTTAATAACAGCTCGATACTCAATTTTTCCATTTTCACAAAAACACACACATCGACTGACTCAAACGACTGTCAACTAAAAAATGCGCGTCCAAAATGGCCGAAACTTTGGTGAGAAACTGTCAAAAGATGCACAACTATAGTCACTAGTTTTTATTGACGAGTGGTGCCATCTTCATGTTCAGGTCGGAAACTTTTCAGACCACCCTCGTATATACACAAAGAACATAGAACGATTTTTGATGAGTCCGTCTCAGTCCAAAAAATCTACTGATATCGATATACTGTATAATAAAAGGCACAAAAATCCTCGAGAGGTTATTAAAAGTATTGATAATTGATTCCTCCTTTTATATTACTACGCCCTAGTGATACCTTCAACTCTATCTACGGTCGATCTGGCCCTGGTATTGCAGTTTACTGCAGTCCACGTTTTACTTCAACCCCGACCACTGTGTGATCTGTGATATGTCGGACATGCGACTTGCGACAAGCAGCGTGTGTGGATGCCTTAATTAAAGAACAACGTCGGTCAGGACCTTAAATGGACTAATTCAATACTGGACAGAAAAAAATGTTTTATACTTTATAATAAGTGGATTTTTGTGAGGCCTATATTATTTCTTTAGTTTCTCAACTAGATTTAATTTGTTTGATGTAATTGCTCCAAGGGCGTAAATAAATCGTGTAACATGGAAACAATAAAATACCAATTATTTTATATCACTATTTCTCTTCCTTTACACTAATAGAAACGAAGCCGAATTAAAAATAATTAACAACAAAAACAATATTAGAATAAAAATAATAAAATTTACATCAGAATTACAGAAATTTCTGATATAAATTTAGGTAAGCAATAAATGGGAATATCAACGGAACTAAATTTATTTCCAAGACTATGTAGTCTTTGGATTAGGGAGTTAATGAAATAGTTAGTTTTCGACGGATAAATAAAAAACAGCTCTGCAAGTCTCGTGTCACGATTTGGTACTCGGAATGTTATTAGTTTTGTTAAGTCAGGTGCGTCAAGGGATCCATTAACTAATTTGAATAAAAGTACCAGATCGCTATTGGTTCTTCTACACGATAAGTTAGTTAAATTAAGTATTTTCAAAAGTTAACATAATTAATTTATTCAATTGGTATGAAGACTTTGAAATTAATCACCCAGCGCTTGCCAACCTCGTGGACTTTCACCAACCTGTCCCATTGTCTTGTCTATATTTTGTCATACTAACACATATTGTATCTGTATTTCCCGCTAAGCACTTGCGTACTGCTTACTAACAACGTATGCAGGGACATTGGAGGTCTAGTTTCGTTATCAAATGTAGAGTCGTTTTTACTAAAAAAAATAGAGTCCTTGCAAGAGCCTTGAAGGGGTAACCATCTGTTAACTTTACCAGGGCGGATAAGTGGTGGGTCCTCCAAAGTTGCTTTGGTTAAGTCATCAAAATATGTATTTTTTAACTCTATTACCTTTTCCTCTTTCACAGTAATAAACTTTTATTTCAGCTATATCCAGTAGCTGAGATGAGACGTGATACCATCTGTTTCCTTAAAACGCCGTGGAAATGTGGTTGGCAACCTCCAGCCCTGGATGCCAAGCACTTCCAGCATCTTCTAATGCCAGTAATATGCTTGTACCCACTTCTCCCATTTCATTCTTCAAGAACGCGGTAAATTGACCTTTGTTGCTTTCGTTGGATATCGTAGGATAATCAGTTACAACGGTCTTGGTCTATGGATGTGAGGCGGGGACACTCACAGCAATGTCAGTGGAACAACTGGAAACCTTCGAAAGAAAGGTACTTCGAAGAATCTTAAAAGCGTTGCGAGAGGGAGAGGCATGGAGAATCCGCCACAACGATGAGCTCTATGATATCTACCAAGCTCCCAGACTCTCTACCGAAAGGCGGGCAGACCTAGGCTCAGATGGGAGGATGATGTCGGAAAGGATGCAAGAGGACTACTCTATGTTTTAAATTGGAAGACTAAAGCCGAAGACACAGGGTGGGGGAGGGTTATCTTGAAAGAGGCCAAGGCTCGAAATGGGCTGTAGCGCCATTGAAGAAGAAGAAGAAGAATCAGTTATGATCAAGTCCTCTTCATTTTTTGCGTCCAGACAAATCATTTCTGTTCTTTCGTCTGGTCGATACTGTCCACCAATTTGATCAATTGAGTACTAAAGCTGAAGCTGGCTTTCATAACAATTATCGGAAAGATATGTGTGTAAATAACCTCCACATTTGTTGCTGGACGACATCCCATTTTCTCCAGCAGTTTTGCTCATGGTGTAAAACTTTTAATGACAAAGGAAATGGTTCCATGTACATATCTGTGTCATGGTGTTTCACTTGTAAAACTCGATCATCTAATTTCTTCCCCCATTCATCATCAAGTTTCTTAGCTGTAGTCATTATGCCTTCATCAATGACAATCATTCAAAAATATTCCTATGATCTACACGCGATGATGCCATTGAAGGAGCGGTTTCCATAATTAATCAGACGATTACTCAAGATTTATTTTTTCTTCATTAGACTTGAAAATTTCTTTGTTATAAAAAAAACGAAAGTGACAGAATCATTAATATATAAAAATGAATGTTTTTTTTGTCCCTTGTGCGTTCCTTGACCATTCATCCGATTGCGATGAAACTTTGGGGATTTGATGTGTGCTTGCCCGCGATGGTGTCCATATATTATAGTGAGCTCTGGCGTTATGAAATTTGTAAAAAATTACAATAGGTGGCGCACAAGTTGTTTAAAAAATGAGTGTATTTCATATAGTTTAGGGGCAGGGAATGAAGGAATGAGGTGGAGGCAAAACCGGGAGAGGGTGGGAATGAAAGAGGTAGTTGGCACGAGGAGGAAAGGCAGGTAAGGTGGAAGGGTTAGGGGGACGCTTGAGAGAGGGGGGGGGGTTCGCTGGAGACGAAGGGGAGGCGGAAGGGACGAATGGCAAAGGACACGCAAAGATAACAAAATTCTTATCTAAGTGGCATTACAACCCATGCCTGGAACTCACTAGTTACAACATAAAACCAGAAGATCTTATTTTTCTGTATTCTTTGAAAAAAACGTATTTTTCTGCCAAAACTTTTGTTATTGTAAATACACCTTATTTCTAATTGTACCAAATTAAATAAATTTGTGTACAGTTAAACATATTTATTTAGAATAAACCGTATTTCTTCTTTGTCTGTAATTGCAGTAATGTAGATTTACTAAGACTTTCATTGGATTAAAACTATGTTTTTTAAGCTGTGTATTTCGGAAAGTGGAAATTACGCACAATTTAACAGTTATTTAGCGAAAATAATGACAGAAAATCGGGTGAATCGAGTAATTTTTTAAATAACTTGGATTTTTAAGAACGATTTATGATTTTTTTTTTACATTATTTCCACACAAGAGGCTTTGAGGAAAATAACTCTCCTCAGGGCCTATGTCATCTGGGATGCTGTGTGGAGGGTCTTTTTAATGAGAGGAAGGAATGAATATTGGTCTTGAAGAGACCCATGTTGTAGGAAGGAGGAAACACAGAGGCAGGCAAATCTTTCCACAGCTGAGCTGTTGAATACTAGAACGAGTCGAAGAAGCGACCCTTTCTCATGTGACAAATGTCAAACGTGTACAAATGTTGGGTACACAACATACCGAAAAACCAGTTCTAAATAAACTTTTGCAAAGTAATCTCCCTTTCCAACGACCCATCGTTTGGGCTAATGTTGTACCACTAGTTTCTGGACATCATGTGTAGCTTTACTTAAATCCATGAAATTGAATTAAAATCCCCCTTGATAAATCCATTAAGTTGATACTTAAAAGAATTCATTAAATAATTAATTGGATTGAATCATCGATACAATATTTTATTTGTAATCCTTTCATGGAAGATTTGTGTGTGTTTATGGACATAACTTTTTTTCATTTTCATTAGTACAAAAAAGGAAACCGGAAATATGTCATTCTTAAATAAAATTTTAAGACGTATTGACTCTTTTCTACAAAAAATATAAATTGATTTCTAGTAAACGCATGTTTTAAATTTTGAGAAAAAATATTTATTTTTAGTATAATAAGATTATACCATAGGTCGTTGGCAGATTTGTTAAATTTTCAAACGAAAAATCTTTTTTTATAAGACATATTTCATACCATGTAATCATACATTATTGTAAATCAAGACGTTATCTAGTAAACGCATGTTTAAAAATTTTAATTTTAGTTCATTAAAATCATTAAAAAATATATCCGAACCTTATTTATGACGAAAATTTCTCTATTTTGTCAACAAATTAATATATTTAAGATTTTTTTTTAAATTCTTATTTTGCCTAGACATTATTGAAAAAAGATAAATACTTATGATCAGAAAATAATAACAAAAAGCAAATAATTTTAATAGTTTTATCATCACGCCTTTCAGAATTTTTGGATGTAGGTATAAATTAAAGCAAATTTGGAATGAAATAAAATCGATATTAAGTTATAATTTTAAAAAGCTGGTACTGAGAATAATTAATCATTCTCATTGTAACCGCCCTGTACGATGGTAAGAACATCTTTCGACGAAATGTGGATTTTTGGCCGCTGGCTTGTTAAAGACTCTTAATATTTCCAAGCATAACTTACAGACGGTGTTTTTTTCTAAAATACGAAGGACGTCTACGAAGGAACAGATTATTCATTACATTATTTCAATAAGAATCGATAAATTTTGTTAAAAAAAGCCAAAAAGCGGTTCAATCACACCTTACTAACATAAAAAAATAAAAGTGGATTATTTCTCAAAATCTGAATAATACATCATTTATTTTATTTTATTTTATTTTTATTTATTTATTTAATTGAATATGATAACATGTAATATAATATAAGGTATGGGTAGTCCCACAAAGCTGTGACAATCAGCTTGTCTGTAGGTTCTACCATTAAATATTATTACATAACACACATTAGTCTAGGTTACAATATTAATACCTAATATAAGATTTACTATAGATAAATATGTTGTTCATATATTAACCACTTTTTTGTCAGTTTATGGCAGGGTTCCTCATTATTTTTAAAATTAATTTTTTATGTAATATGTTGTAAATCAGGGGTATCATATATTCGAGCGTTCTGCTACCATACTTATTTGATATTCGTGGTATTTTTAGGCCTTTGTTTTCACTAAATCTTATTCATTCTATCAAATTTCAAAGTTATTATTGTTACGATCTGTTCAAGTGCCCTATTCAAGTTCTGTTATTTACAATCGGCCCATGATAAAATAATAACAGAACTTGATTTTGACTTTGAAATTTGATGAGGTATTCAAATTGTGTGAAGCAGCCCGCCTAAGATTATATTATCCAATAATTCTGTCTTTCCGTAGAATGACTATTATGATTTTATTACCGAACTATTAATACCAATAGTTAATTTCCGTACAATTATTTATTTTACGAGTTCATTACCGCAAACAATAAAATCATGATGACTATTTTCCTCAGTTGTTTTCCGACCCATAAACATTAAATTAATGACTTTCTGCAGTGAAATCCCTTTTTGACTGATGTACTGATATCCTGTTTTGCCTGTTCTCGACCGTTTGGCATTTCAGCCGTCTGAAAATTTTATTATTTAAAATACATGCAAGTAATAGATTTTTGAAGTAAAACTTCTTTACGCACGTTCGACTTGGGAGGTAAGCTGGTGAATGCGTTACGAAAAGTGGTGACGTGTTACGAAAAATGTGTTCCGAACGATAATCGATGCGAACGATGATCGATGGCGAGCGAGCCTTTACGCACGCTTGACTTGGGAAGTGATAAGGATAAGGAAAAGGATGGTCACCCTAAGGTCGTAGGTCATTTCAAGGTCGTAGGTCACCCCAAGGTCGTAGGTCACCCCAAGGTCGTAGGTCACCCCAAGGTAGTAGGTCACCCCAAGGTCATAGGTCTCCCCAAGGTCATAGGTCACCCCACAGTCGTAGGTCACCCCATAGTCGTAGGTCACCCATGGTCATATGTCACCCCTACGTCATATGTAACCCCAATGTCAATGTCAATGTCAATAGCAATGTCAATGTCAATGTCACCCCAACGTCATATGTAACGTCAATGTCAATGTCACCCCAACGTCATATGTAATGTCAATGTCAATGTCAATGTCAATGTCAATGTCAATGTCAATGTCAATGTCAATGTCAATGTCAATGTCAATGTCAATGTCAATGTTAATGTAAATGTAAATGTCAATGTCAATGTCAATGTCAACGACAATGTCAATGTCAATGTCAATGTCATATGTTCTTTTATAAGTTTGTGAAGTTTTACTTCAGTTGTGTGGTCTAAAGCAAACTCTTTTTTTAAAGGTTCTTTAGACGAGTTACAATAAGGTAATTTCTGGTTAACAAACTACCCAACTCAATAGAGAAATTATTTCTCTATTGAGTTGGGTACTGAATTTGGGAGTAGTATTATTATAGAATAAGGCAAAGAAATTATATTATTTGAAGTAAAAAGTAAATAAACTTATATAACATTATAACAAGCTTTTAAGTTGAACTTGAATGACAACAGTTACTAAATTAGGTCTACAATATCCTATTATCCTATTAATCCTGTTAATATTATAAAGGAGAAAGTTTGAAAGGAAATATGGATGTAAGGATGTATGTGTGTTTGTTACTTTTTCACGCAAAAACTACCGAATGGATTTTAATGAAACTTTGCTATAATATACCTCATACATCAGAATAACATATAAGCTATAGCTCAGAGCTCTGGCATTATGAAATTTGTATAAAAAAATAGCAATAGATGACATCGCGAGCTGAAAAATGGATATACGGCCGTTCAACCAAAGTCGATATACTTATAAATAGATTTGAAGGCATCTTGAGTGAAAATTCGCTGTAAAAATATTTTTACTTATAATTTCGACTTGACGACGTGCAGTCGGCTTAGCAAAAAACCGCTAAAGATTCCTCCTACTTGCATAAAAAAATAACTTTTTTATCTGCATAAATTTATTTTTACTTTATTATTGCATAAAAAATAACACAATAGTTCCAACTGCTCTTAACCGTCTCGAATCAGTGAGACTATGGCATCCCCAATTTTGGCATGGCGTGATTCTGAAGTTGGTATGGAGGAATATCAAAATATGACATACTTATATGTGCAATATCTACTTAAGATTTAGGAGGCGGATATGTTTATCGCCGCACCAAAACACCTGCCATGTAGGTCATCCCAAGTGGTTCGCTACGTTTGGCGACCGTGGGGGTTAGGGGGCGAGGAGCCGTGTTTGGTGACTAGATCTGAATAGCCAGGTACATTTTCCACATCTCCTTTCCCTCCCCACTACCTTCAGCATCACACCATACCACAATTGGGGATGCCATAGTCTCACTGACTCGAGACGGTTGGGAGCAGTTTGGACTCTTGTGTTATATTCAGATAAAAAAGTTATTTTTTTTATGTGAGTAGGAACCTTTAGTGGTTTTTGGCTAAGCCGACTGCACGTATAAGTACGTCGTATTTTGTTATTGCCGTATGCTTCTTCGGAGAGTCGAAATTATTAGTACAAATATTTTTACAGCGGATTTTCACTCAAGATGCCTTCAGATATATAAGTTCAGGGCGGAGTGAAAAAACTTTTTTTTCAAATTTCGCATTTTCTGTATTACCAATAGATGCCTTGGTAGTATCCTGAAAAGTACTCAAAATATCATTAAATTCTTACTTCATCTTCAGGTAGCGCACTGACCCTAAAGTTCTACAAAAAAGTGTGTTTTTTCAGATTTTGTTAGCATGCAAGCACCTCATCTAATCCAGTTTAAACGTCACAAAATAGATTTTATTTTTACTTGTCTAACTTACCTCTCTTACCCTCCACCCTTTGACACTATATTGCGAAAAAAAAGATGCAGTCAATCAGTAAAAAACAGATATAAGCGCGGAGCGCACATTTTTTGGAATCGTCGCGCAAACTTGATTGTGATTTGTTTCGTAAAATGCCTAAAACAACACAAAATTAATTGCGTTCTGTGTTTGGTGGCCCAGAAAAATTAAAAGATAATATATTATCAACTTATTTGGACGTAATAAAGTATTGTTTGTGGATTAGAAAGGACTTGCAATGGTTATTCAATGGAAAAGATACTTCTGTGAAAGACATGTGAAATAATTGTAATTGATTATGGTTGGTAAGCACTAAGCACACAGAGATGGTTACAACATCGATTTTAGGAATAGAAGAGCTGACAATATTGTTGCAGCCGCTTTAATTATTAAAACAAGCCTTACTTTGACTATCTTCGTTTTAATTTTTGATAAGTGAAATTAACCTCCAAAACTAGAAAAAGGTCACTACCTTTTAAGAAATTTTGAAAAACCCTGCCTAAAGCCCGGGTATCCTAAAAAAAAATGTAAAAAAAAAAATGATAATCGGCGGGGACTTCAACTAGAAATAATTATTTTTTTTTTTTTTTTGTTTTTTTTTTTTTTTTTTTTTTTTTTATTGTTGATACAGTATTATTTTACAAATTTTTATAGTACAAACCAGTAATGTTGGCCTCACTGGGTTGTTTACCCGTGCTGAGGCCCCCATTTTATAATATAATACTTTATACATTATAGTTTGAAAAAAAAGAAATATACAAAGTTGGTGATAAAACAAACAAAAAAATCATTTAAAATAAAGATAATTTTAAACTAAAAATAGAGATCAAAAATTAAAATTATTTTAAATTAATAAACTAAAAAAATAAAGTAATTAAATGAAAATCGGCGTATATTATGTTTTATGTGTTTGTGAGTGTTACGTGTTTTATATTGGTTTTGTGTGTTGGGAGAATACGTTTTATTCTTTTATGTTATGAAATTTTGGTAAAATTGTCTATTTTGTTCTTTAATCCATTTTTTTATTTTGTGTCTGAAATTATTTTTATTTTCCTCAATTTTTGTTTCAAGTGAAAGACTGTTGAATGCTTTTATAGCTTGGTATTTATGGTGTCTTTTTCCAAAGGTAGTGTTTACCGTCGGAGTTTTTATGTTTTCTTTGTACGCTTGTCTAACTGGTCTATTAGTGATATTTGGGGTTTGTTGGAGTGTGTTTTTTTGGTCAAAAATGTAGTTCAGTAATGTAGTTCATCCGAATAAATATATACTTTAAGCCAGGCCATATCAAGAGTAAGGATAACCAAAGGATATATATATGAGACGATGTATGAATGTGAAAAAAGCAAGGAGTGTGTTAAGGCCGAGTTGTTTGACTGGCGACCCATCATGTCTGCTGCACAAGAGTGCCAACTGCTCCCAACTGCCTGGAACCAGTGAGATTAAAGCATCCCCAATTGGGGTGTATTGTGGGGCTGAAAGTAGTGGGGAGGGGAAGGAAATAGGGTGAGGAAGGTGGGGAAGTTCTGGCTAACCCGGCTATTCAGATCTGGTCACCAAACACGACTAAAGCCATTTCAATTAATGTTTCAATTCTGAATGGTGGTCTTACACCAGGGCGATACTGAGAGTATTTTCTACTCTGGAACTTGCCACAAATATATAATACAAAATTATTTTAATTTTTTTTTACATTAACCTCACATAGGAGGCCATGAGGAAAATAATTTCCCTCGTGGCCTATGTCATCTGGAGTGCTGTGTGGGGGGTCTTTTTGAGGAGAGGAAGGAATGAACATTAGTCTTGAAGAGACCCATGTTGTAGGAAGGAGGAAACACAGAGGCCGGCAAATCATTCCACAGCCGAGCTGTTGAACACAAGAACGAGTCGAAGAAACGACCCGTTCTCATGTGACAAATGTCAACCGTGTACAAATGTTGGGCACGCGTTTGGTGTGTTTCCCGACTATGCACCGGTGCCGAAGGGATCAATGACGCTAGTTCTTCGTAGCATCTTCCATTGTAATACCGGTAGAACAAGGATAGCATTCCTAACCGACGCTTGTGCTCTAAAGATTGCAATCAATCTGTTAAGATGGGAGAATCTATTAAACGGACCGCCCGTTTCTGCATTATTAATTGTGAAGTAACACAAATTAATGAAATAAAATTTATTTGCCTACGACGGGATTCGATCCCGCGAGTTTCGGATTGCGACTCAATAGCCTTACCCCTAGACCACACTGGTCGTCAAGGGTCATGCTAGGGATATCGCTATAATATCCGATCCGATATTATAAATGCATTGATTTCACCGTGCTAAAGCTCCAGATAGGGCTTAATGCACATGTTAGGTTGGGCCTCATTGTTGACTCGTAAAGACAGTGAATTCCCGTTCCATCACCATAAAAATAATTCCTCTCCTTTCTCTTCAAATCAGAGATGCAAATCTCAAACACACCACTTATCAGACGGTCGTATGCGCACCCCCCCACACCAGCAGCTAACTGTATAAATATAGGTGCATGCACTTTCAGACTCCAGTGTCACTTGAGCGCTCGGATCGGTCGCTCGTTCCAGTTGTCCCACAGACCCTATCAGTCATTACGATTTCGCGTGGAACTTTGAAAGATTAACGACCTCTTCGTTAAACAGTTTCCAAAATTCGGAAATTTTTTCAACCGGAAATTTGTGATTATTTTTTTGTGCTTTAATTTCGGTTTTTATTTTGTCACAGTGGGATCCAGATCAATTGAATTAACATTACGGTATGTGATTGTTATATTTTAATTATTATATAGTAATAAAATAGTTTATTAACCATAAAAAATCGCAGGATCTTGACACGTATCTTGACTTACTAAAAAAATACTGAGAAATTTTGTGTCTAAAAAATCAACAAAAAGGAACACTTTTCAAACACAGAATAAACATGATTTTCTGTTAAACTATATCAATGGTAGGTACTTCATGGCTTTGAAATGATTATTTTTTTAAACTAGGTATAAAAGCATTTCAAAAATGCAATTATCAAAATGTAATTATTTACTTCTTTAATAATTGCAAATCAACTTTGTGACATCAATTTAATTTAATTAAAATAAATAACTTTATTTTATTGTAGGAAGCAATCACTTTGTGGTCATGAGTTTTCATTAATTTATTTACCGACCGGTTTCGCTTTGCTCAAGCATCATCAGAGTAAAAATTAATACTATTGTAATAAAAAATTAAAATGGAATTAAAAATAAATAATAGTGTGAATGATAAATATTATAAATAGTATCTATCAAAAATAAAACTTTAGTATTTAGTGCCTTGATGATGCTTGAGCAAAGCGAAACCGGTCGGTAAATAAACTAATTAAAAATCGTGGTTTCCCACAAAATAAGTGTTTTATTTTTAATAAATTACTTTATATTCACTACCGAACAATCAACATGTTTCGAAACAAATGTTTTCTTCGTCAGAATAAACGTATAATGAAAATTGACAAATAATATCAGAATAGACAAATAAATTCTTATGGACAAAAACATTACAGTGAGTGGTGATTAATTAATTATTAGGTGTCATAAAAAACAATCATATAAAATAGGTAATTATTGCATTAACATATTATATATTAAAAACTTTTATAAATTAAAAATAAATAATCGAGGAATCATCTAAATATAAAAAAAAGAAATTATTTTCAAAATAGGCATTAATGCGAAAATAAATTTGCGAAAATAAATAATATCTTATTGTGAACCCATTACATTTGTATGTAAAAATTTTAAACCTTTTTAAAAACTGAAAAAGATATTTGATTCCAAAATTTGATTGAAAAATTCGGAATAATTTTTCTTATTCAAACAACTAAGGTTCTATTTAGGCAACTGCAGTATTAAAATTTCAGGAAGTTTTACCAATACGAAAAAAGTTAGAATCGTTATGAACTAATTTATTTAGTTTAAAAATTGATTTATTTTGTACGTTGATGTTCGTTTCGTATTTTTTAAATATATTTGGTATAATTTATATAATTAAACAAAATATTTTTGGATGTGCCGTATGTAACTTTGAAAATTATATAATTCTTATTATTTTCTATAGTTATAATGAATTTTTGCCACTAATCTTGTGATAGTTGTGGTGATATTCAGAACAGTTGTTCGATACTCGATAGTTGCGATTTTTTCATTAAAAAAATATTTTTATTTCTTAATATATAAAACAAAGTCTGGTTAGTTACACCATTTATAACTCAAGAACGGCTTTTATGTTAATTGATTTGTTAGATCTCCGCCCCGAAAAGCGGAATAGCTATTTAAATAGTGGAATAATTCACGAAAAAAAATTATTAAGAAAATCCTTTTCCTCATACATTTTGGATGGAACGAATTCTCATTTTTTGAAAGAGCTGCCGGAACATTGTGATAAATATAATATTGAGTAGTGAGTGAATTCCAAATATTTAAAAACGTCAAACGTCAATGCGCTGATTGTTTTGCTTTTGTTCTTAAACTTATAATGCTGCCCCTCTTTCTTACACACAGTCAACAGTCGAAAATGGGGCAAACGGTGAACGTATGTCCGCACCCTCCAAAGGAAAATACAATAATTATAATAAATCTCCCTCACACGTATAAAGAAAATGAAACGCAATTCCCGTAAGTAAGTGGAAAAGTAAGAAAATCACAAAAATTATAAATCCGTACACAACACCATCTCTGATATTGACAAAAATAAAACACGGGCAGTTGCGCATCGATAATTGCTTCATTGTGTAATTATTAACTTATTAAAAAAAACTGAATTTAATTCAGCTAATATGTCAACAAACACAACAGTTATTGATTCTGAGGCGGTACGAAGTTCGTCGGGTCAGCTAGTATGTATATAAAAAATATCTCGTAAGTTTTTACGAGTCTCTGCCTGTGTTATTATATAAACGATATCAGTAAATTGAATAACGAATAAAGTGATTTGAACTTAATTTTGGAATAAAAGATTCCCTGTAGAATTCTAAAACAACTCTCACAAAATGAAACCAAATTTTATTAAAGTGTTTCCCATCAGTTTTTGCACTTTAATAAAATGGGGTTTAATAAAAAAAAATTGCCTACGACAATAGTACAAAATGAGTGCAGACAACCGCATGTTCGATTCGATATGACTTTTTTACTTGGACTACAGAAATACAATTTACGATCTTTGTTATAATTTTGTTTAGTGAGCCACATACTTACCGAACGGACTGAAGAGGCCAATGTAATATTGTTTTTGACTTGGTTTCAATTACCTTCTTTTAATTTTTAATTTAAAATAGGTAGTTCCCTTGAGTAATCATGCCAAAGGTCCATTGTGCTGTCTCCTATTTTACCTCATTCGTTTAACAATAACTCGATCCCTTTGATAAAATTCACCAGCATTCTCATTGTGGCTAAGTCTCCTGGTTCAACAGCGTATCTTTCCAGGTATCTGAGCTTTGTTCCCAAGAGATCAGAAAACCATTAAAAAACAAATTAACTGATTTCTTCTTCAATCTTTGCAAATTCACTTTGTGGCGACATTTTTAATTAAGTGAAAACAAATCACTTAGTAAAACGCCACAATTTAATATAAATTATCTAGACGTTTCGAAACCAAAGGTTTCTGGTTCTGCGCGTTTTCATCCCGCGACAAAATATCCCCGACAAAATATCCTGCGAAGATAACATCCTCCAATAAAATATCTTCAAAAACCTAACCTAACCTTATTTAACATTTTATTATTTTTGAACAATAATGTACTGTTTACTTTGTGGTTTGATATATTAATTGAAATAAAACAATAACTTAGTTTTAACCACGATTTATTTTTTTTATACCGACAGACTTAACAGAAGCATCTTCAGGATATAAAATTAAACTGATGATAAAAGCAGTTTAATTTTACACCCTGAAGATGCTTGTGTAAAGCGAAACCGGTTGGTATTGAAAAAAACGATAAGTAAATTTCGGATACAAACAAAGATATTGTTTTATTTTAATTAATAATTTATGGTCTTTACAGGACGTCTGTATTATTTTTGTCCCATTTTTTTTTGTTATGTTAGGTTAAGTTTTAGTAGATATTTAGTTGAGGGATGTTTTGTTCGTAGGAAAGACGCTGGTTGAAAAATCGCGGAACCAAGGTTTCTTCGTCAGGATAAGATTAATATTAAAATGTTTTACAAATTGATATGTATCATTTAATTAAACTGATTTCTCACTGAACTCGTCGCCGTTCTTTCATTCTATCTAAAACATTTGCAGGTGTAGCTACCTCCGCTCTGCTCCCAACTCCGTTATTTTTTCCTTGTATTTAGTGTAGTTCAACCATGACAATGACTCTGTCACGGTTGTTCCTAGATGGGGAATTAAATCAAACTGAAATTGAGTCTCCGTTATTGCAGAGGCGTGAGAAGTTACTCGGATAACACTTCTTTACTATTAACATTTACGTTAAAGTCCTTTTCAAATGATAAATGTCTTCTTTAAATTTTAATTTACCAGTGCAACATCTTTTTTAAATACATATATTTTACACATAAAGAAAAAACTTTTAAATTTTCTGATATAGATTCGGTTACTGCAATTCTTCGACATTTACTCGACATTTAAAAATCAGTGCTGCATTTACACCAATGTTTAAAAATTTTCCGTTGCAAGTTAGATAAATCAGTGTTGCATTTGTTAAAATTTTCCGTTGTAAATTAGATTAATGCGCCGTATCCTTGCTCAAAAACAAGAAGAGAGAGGAGAGATATGTAATTGCGAATGTTGGAGAGAGTGCGTTTATATTTAAAACGGTAAAATTGAAGAGAAAATTGAGTAAATGTTTAATAAAACACGACTCGTTTAAAATAGAGCAAAAATCTCTTAGGAGTTGTCTAAAACAGAATTTAATGAAACACTGTGAATTTTTTCATACATATAACTTATAAAATAAATTAATCAGATGTGAAAATAATAATTTTCGGAGCAAACTTTGCGAATTTCTTCTATGGAGGGAAATTAATTTAATTTGGATTTTGGCGTGGGGAATGTATAGATATTATGTTCAAAAATAATATATATTTTTTTAAGAATTAAAAACTTGAAATTTTTAAGGGGGGTATGTAAGAATACGGTAAAAAATTCGGGTAGCGGCGGCTTAAATCAGTGCTGCATTCACTGTTTTTGTTAAAATTTTCCGTTGCAAGTCAGATTAAATCAGTGCTGCATTTACTGTGTTTATTGAAATTATCCGTTACGCGATAGTTTAGTTCGACAGCCTCCGTAGTCGAGGTGTAAGGCTCTTGACTCTCAACCGGATCGAATCCCGGCGTACGCAAATAAATTTTATTTGATTAATTGGTGTTATTTCACAATGAATTAATTAAAAATAATATATAGTATATTTGCGGCACGTGTTAGAGTGGAAAATACTCTCAGTATCGCCCTGGTGTAAGACCAACATTCAAAATTGAAACGTTGCTTGAAATGGCTTTAGCCGTGTTTGCTGACCAGATCTGAATAGCATTTGTTGATCAAATCTACATAGCCAGATAACCTTCGTGTGTCCTTCTTGACAACCTTATTTGAGAATGCCATAATCTCACTGGCTGCGGACTGTGGGAGCAGTTGGGACTCGAGTGCGGTAATATTTGTTTGGAACTTAATCCAATATAATACTAGGATGTATCATAAAAAGTGTAATCTATAAACAACCTATAAAGTGGCAAGCTTTTTTGGGGCTTGGCCCATTTCGGAATATCAAATGTTTGCTCATTTTAATTGGGAATGTATGCCGAGGCATATGCAGAAATAGGCCGTAGATAGTATATCGCGCATGTAGCGTACGTAGTCTGACAGAGGCATCAAATGTAACACGAAAATATTTTTTTTTCTAAGTTTTAAAATGAGTACACCAGCAATTGTGTTGAACTACAACACTCTTCAACAAGTGGAGTTTCACAGGGTTCACACCTTGGTCCAATCTTGTTTATCTTGTATTACAACACTATTTTTTTAATGAATGCTTAAA
Organism: Limnephilus marmoratus; assembly: GCA_917880885.1. Taxonomy (NCBI): domain Eukaryota; kingdom Metazoa; phylum Arthropoda; class Insecta; order Trichoptera; family Limnephilidae; genus Limnephilus; species Limnephilus marmoratus. Next base: position 43,978,859 of record OU862928.1, on the reverse strand, counting down.
TTGTCAGATAGAAGAATTTTCACTGACTTGGTATTTCAATATAAAATTTGAAATTGTATGAATCTGCTTAAATTGTCGGAAAGAAGAATTTTCACTGACTTGTTATTTCTATATAAAATTTTAAATGATGTAGTTAATAGTCCAGAATTGCTTGTATTGATAAGCTTTCGGATTCCACTACTTAATACTAGTTGGAATTTATTTACGTGCAGAAATTCTGGGACCAACTACCATATGTATTCCTCATTGTCTAGAATACTAATAGAGGGAAATAATTGTACCAAGCCACAGAGGACATCTTCAATTTAATACCAAACAAATACAAAGTTTTGTTGCTAAAACAATTCAGTTATGTTTAATAAATATTGTATACTTTTAGTATGAATCTAAAAAACCCCAAAAAGGGCTTTAATAAATAAATATTTTCTTTAAATATATTTATAAACCATTTTTAAATTAAATTTTAGACCTATCGACTCTTTTCTAGAAAAAAACATAAAAATTGACTTCGAAAAATTGTTATTTTATCTAGTAAAGTTATTTTTCAAATTTTGAAAAAATATGTTTATTTTCATTATAATAAGGTCATACCGTTGGTCGTTGACAGATTTGTTAAATTTTTAAATGAAATGTTGTATTATACAACACACATTTCAAATCATAACTATAGTAAATTAAATCAAGAAAATATCTAGGAAAGCTACTTTCCAGAATTTTAATTTTAGTTCAAATAAAATCATTTAAAAAATCCGAGTACCTATTTTGTGAATAAAATACGTAAGTTTTTCTATTTATTTACGGTCTTACAAAATAATAAAGTTCCGATTTTTTTACAGATTTATTTAGCTTAGACATTGTAGAAAAATTATAAATACTTATGATCAAAAAATATTTACAAGAATCACATAATTTATAATTTTATCATAACGCGTTTCAGAATTTTATTGCTAACTTGAATATTGGTACGTATTTAAGCAAATTTTGAATGAAATAAAATCGATATTGAGTTATTAGTTAAAATGGTGGTGCGGAGAATAATCGATCTTTTTCATCGGAACCGCCCTGTACAGTTGCAAGGGTATGATCGCAAATTTTAAATTTGAATTCTCGGCCGCTGGTTAATGGGTTAACGAAATATTTCAGGTTTCGTGTTTACGCTTGCGTTGATGTCTATTCCATACAATTCGCCTGCTTACTAACTAACGTTATATGATTTCTATAATAATCAAAACTGCATACCTATTAATTTCGGATGTCTGTGCGTGGTTGTTAGTCCCCATGAAATCTGGTTATATGAACTCAAATTTGCTTTGAATTTAAGTGTCACTTTGTAAATTGGAATCAGTTGAGTGAAGAATTCAAACGAGCGAAAAAATATCTACGTGCCTCCAATATATTATTTTCTTTTATTTTTTATTTTAACTTTATGAGTAAAACCTCAAATTGTAATATTTAAATAAATGAAGACAATATAAGCGAAACTCAATCGAAAATCTGGAAACAGAAAAATCAGAAAAACATATTGACACCTCGAGTCCCAGAGGTGTCAATATGTTTTTCTGATTTTTCTGTTTCCAGATTTTCGATTGAGTTTCGCTTATATTGTTTTCATTTATTTAAATATTATTTTATTATTGAAAAAATTCGAACTGATTTGTCAAAAATCAAGAATTGAAACTATTCCGTGATTTTTCATTGACGAAATTTGCTCAGTCCAGTGAATAAAAAATCACGTGATTGCCCGGGTTCATGGGGTGAGATATTTCCAGATCTTGGCGGCGGATGCGTCTACCCACTAGCTGCTTGGCAGGCCAGATTGGGAGAGAATGGTTGAGGGAGTCTCTTTGGCTTCTCCAGCTGTACTCTCTCGGAGTCTTGCACCGCAGTGGGAGGGATGGATTCATACGTCCGTCACTCCTGGACACACTGATCCCCAGATTCCTATCCACCCCTAATATCCTTTTCCTTCACAGCATTTCCAAAGATGACGTAGGCCCTGCGGGGAATTATTTTTTCCAGGGCCTCCTGTGTGGAGTTAATTTATAAAAAAAATATATTGTTTAAATTTTTTCGTTTGGGAGTTGTTAGAGTGGAAGATACTCTCAGTATCGCCCTGGTGTTAGACCACCATTCAGAATTGAAACGTTGCTTGAAAATGGCTTTAGCCGTGTTTAGTGACCAGATCTGAATAGCCAGGTACTTCCCAACCTTCCTCTTCCCCACCTCCTTCCCCTCCCCACTACCTTCAGCCTCACAACATACCCCAATTGGGGATGCCATAGTCTCACTGGCTCCAGACGGGAGCAGTTGAGATTCTTGTGCGGTATTCACAGTAAAAAAAAAAAAAATAATAATAAAATATATAAAGCTTTTTTTTACAACCGACCCAAAGTTAACAGAGTTCATATCTATCAAGTTTTATTATTTTTTCACAAAGAATTAGTTCTGTTTCTTCGATCGATGATTTTATTTTCACACGAAATTGTAAAGTACAATAATTCTTACTTAGCGATAAAGTACTGTATCTGAATATAAAGTTGGCTGGTAGAGTATACAGGAAGTAGGTCGCCACACCAAACGTTCACTAGATTCTGTGATAGATATATCTCGATTTAATGCAGGCAATATTAACTCGATTTGCTGTTTACTGTAAAATGGTATGTATTACGTTAACCTCTGGGACTTCGATAAATAATATCAAGTCGTCATATCCCCTTGACAATCGATTCACAATTTCAAGGTTTTTTTTAATAAATTTCAAATTATAATACTACTTTTCAAAGAACGTGAAAGATCTTTTAAGATTTTCTAAAAATATTTAAATAATGAATGCAAACACAACACGAAAATATAATATTTCCTAAGTTTTAAAATGAGTATTCCGTCAATTTTTTTGAACCGCAATACTCTGCAAAAAGTGGAGTTCCACAGGGCTCACACATTGGTCCAATCTTATTTATCATTTAAACAAACATAAAGATTTGTAAGTCGCTTACTGATAGTTTTTATCGTCTTAACTGTAATTACAACTTTACACGAAACATTACTTTGATAAGACAGGACTTTGCTTGGAGATATTGAAAACACTGGACATTGCATGATTTTACATTATGTTTTTTACAATAGCTCCACACAGGAGGTCCCGACGAAAAAAAATCCCTCAGGGCCTTTGTCACTTTTGAGGATGATCTTTTTAGGGAAAGGAAGTAGAGGAAGTTCTGAATAGGAAACACGTGTGAGGGTTAGGCAATTGTCGGGCGGTTGTCAATGTGTCGAGGAATGACGGACGTATGAATCCACCCCTGTTTCTGAGTCTGGATGGAAAGGTCTAAGAAACCACGCAGTAGGTGGGCAAACGCATTTGACAACAAGGCCTAAGTCAACAAATGTAGCGAACCACTTGAGTGACCTATGGCAGAGGTATTGGTTATCCAATAAATGGTTAATAAATTAATACCCGCCTTCCAAATTGCTGTTTTACCACCCATTACTAATTGTTATTACATTTATTAGACAATTAGTATCAAAAATATACTTGATATTCATTTATAGTATTAATATTTTAACTTAGTTCGGATTCTAAATTACTATCCTTATTTGTAAGCAACGTCAATAATCATTCTTAACTAGATCTATTCATATTGTAATGTTCTCAAAGAAATAACTCAGTGACACACATGACAGTGTTAAGCCAAAGTAAAGTTTTCAATAGCAAATTCTCTTTTTACTTTCTTAGACTTTATAACACATGAAAAATAATGATAATACTAAGTGGACGGTGACCTAGAAAGGTGGTAAATTGCTGGTAATTGTCTCGCAGACCACGAAGAAGGGAGGGAGTTTATTGAAATGTGAACGAACCCGGGTCTTTCAAGGTTGCATGTATAATTCAGTCTGGTGCTAACTACTAACTACGAGAATAGACGCTATGTATCACTGTGCAGTACTTTGTGGGAATGTTATTGATAAATGAAAGCATGCATTTTGAGGTTCACCACTTTAATTGAAATAAAAAATAACTGCCATATTATTAAAGTGCATCAGAAAAGAGTAATCCGAATTAATATAAACTTAAAATTCAACATTATCTTCGACTAAGAACTATCAAAGTATCTTCATCTTCATCCACTGGAGCGCTTTTTGGCACAATATGGCACTATTTAAAATACTTCAGATTGCTTTGCTGCTAATTTTTCACTTATTTGTAAGTAATTAAGTAGAAGTTTACGATTTTATAATATTTTTTTTATATGTAATAATCAACAAAAGATAGATGAATTCATTGGCAATATAGAACTATAAGCAGTTTGTATATCTCAATATTAAAATTCGGAGGTATAATTTTTTTAATGTGGGCGAAAAATATTCAAATAAGCCCCAAAAAATCGCAAGCAATTCGAGAAAAATGTTTTTATTTTGTTCGTCGCTTGACTGGTTAAGGCATGTTTTTATTATCTCCTATCTTTATGTATGGTTATGAGATTTAACTCGAAATAAATGCTACCTAAATAGTGTCTTGGATAAATTTATTGTCCAATTTTATTTAATATGCGTCATCTATTGACATACATGTTTTTAAAAAATTGCAATGCAAATTAAGAGTTGTCAAAATACAGATAACACAAAATGTAAAAAACAAATTATAGGTTACATAAAATATTTTAAGAGTTGACACAAAGTAGGTAGCATATAATAATGTAAGTTAAGTAAAAATAGATAATCTGTCAGTATCCTCCAAATCAATAATAACGTTTTTAAAAAATGTAATTGGTGTTCACATGAGTTTATGATATAGGTAGAAATAGTGGGCACATATGGCGTTTGAAGTTTGCCAAGTTCATATTGTTGTCAGATACATCCATATTGTTTCCAAAACCATGTAATCGTTGTATTGGGGAATGCAAACTATAGTTGGATCAGATGTATCACTGTCACTATTGGCTCTACAACCCCTGGTGGGTTTTGGCCTCCTCAAGTCCAAATTTAGTCAGTAGGTAGTAAATAATATTGTAGTAGTCATAGAAAATAAAACATTAGATATAAGATGTCAAATTTTATATCTAAATAAAACACACAAAAAAAAGAGTCTTCTTCCACTCATCTTGGTTTTGTGCCAGCTCTCTCCAGTTTAGAAGCTCCAAGATGGATATATTTTTGAGGACGTTATCGCTCCATCTTAGTCTTGGTCTTCCCAGGCTCCTTCGCCCTATTGGTCTTGAGTTCACCAGGGACTTTGGTGGTTGATGCTCGATCATTCTCTCCACATGACCCAGCCACCGAAGTCTTCCCAGTTTTATAAATTTTGCAACGTTTAGCTCCTTAAACAAAGTAAAGAGCTCATTGTTGTAACGTCTGCGCCAAAATCAATTTTCTAGAACCGGTCCGAAGATGCGCCCCAAAATTTTTCTTTCAAAAACGTCCAGTGCTCACTGATTCCTCTTAGTTAGTACCCAAGTCACTGCTGCGTACGTAAGTACTGGTCTGATAAGTGTTTTGTACACTAATATCTTCGTGTTTCTGGACAGCAGTCTGGACTTTAATTGATTTTGAAGGTGGAAATAACAGCGATTTGCGATCACTATGCGCTTCTGGATCTCCTCTGTGGTTTTATTGTCGTTTGTTTTGAGGGAGCCTAGGTATGTGAATCTTGGTACCGTTTCGAAATTTTGGTTTCCACATGAGAGAGTTGGGATTTGTTGGGTGCATCCTACGGCCATGTATTTAGTCTTTTGCTGGTTTACTACGAGACCCATATTTTTGGCAGAGCTTTCAAGATTCATGGAATCAGATGTATATCAAATGTTAATGTTTGCCTAGTTGTTCGTGTAGATTTATTAATTGTAGGAGTTAATAATTTATAAAAAAAGGTTAGGTTGTAATATTAAAAATATTCATTAACGACGGCTAATTTATGAGCTCCGAATGGCGTTTAGTTTAAATTTACGAAGCCAAGAAATTTTGTTTGAATTTTTTCAACATTATGAATATAAATTTTACAGGAGGGCGACCAGACTATGGAGTTATGTTAGGCTTTTAACAAGAGATATGTACAACATTTTTATTATTATAGAATATATATATTTAAGGGTTAAACTTGTAAAGTGTAAGTTAAACTTGTAGAAAAAAAAAGCCAGACAACGTTACGTTTTTTAAACGTAGGTGTAATTAAAGTTTTTGTTATTCTTTACACGTATAATTGTGTGTTGTGTGTGATTTCATCCATATGTACTTCAAGCAGTGTAGTATTGGTGCATATAACCTTAATAAAATCAATATTTTGAATATTTACCACTCGGAGTCTGGAGCCGAGAAGTTAACCATTTATTAAATCTAATTTTAAAACATTTGCTTCATTACCTACCATTAAACTTAATTACAGCGTTTTCTTTCAACATCCGCATCCAATTACCACTTCATTTACAATAATAATACTAAAACCATAAAATTTAATAATTTTTTAAAGATTTGCAAAACTACGACAGCTGTTTTGTTTTCCGGTAACTGTAAACAAATCTAGAAAATAGAGTGCCATTTCCGTCGAAAAATGAAAGTAAAACTTGAACTAGAAATCTCCTTTAGTAATTTATATATTTATTCAATCAAACAGGTCGATTAGTTAATTCAATACAAATCTTCAGCCAATGGCATAAAATACGCCAGTTACTCATAATTGATTCGGTGACCGGACTACTCAGAAAGAAACCAACTCAGAAGCACCTCAGAAAGGTCATTAAGAGTGATGATAAAAAGATGGTTAAATAGGTTTAGTTAGGTTAGGGTTACCGGCAATTTTAAAATTATTTTTCATAGCTTTTAATAATAAGGTGTTTCTGAGTTGGTTTCATTCTGAGTTGGCATGGAACCGTTGGTTTACGAAACGTCTCTTGGGTCAGTCCTTTCAGAGTTTCTCTTAAGGTGCCGCATCCGCGCTCAAAAAGAAGATGGAAAGATTTGTAATTATGAATGTTAGAGGAGCGCGCTAATATTTAAAGCGATAAAATAGATACGAAAGTTGTGAAAATGTTTTATAAAACACGACTCGTTTAAAACAGAGCAAAAATCTCAAGGAAGTCGTCTTAAGTATCATTTAAAGTAACATTGTGAATTTTTCACAACTACAACTTGTAATAGTTATAAATGATGGCCTAGAACACCCTTGAAGGGTGAAAGCCAGAAATAATTGAACTTGTAAAATAACTGAAACAAACGTGTTTATAATAATTTTCGGAGCATTATTTGCGATTTTTTTCTTTCGAGGGATTTTCATATAATTTTCATTGCGGCGTGGTGAATGTATAGATATTATCTTAAAAAATAACATGTATTTTTTTAAAGCTTAAAAACTTCAAATGTTGAAGGGAGATATGTAAGAAATCGGCAGAAATTCAGGTAGCGGCGGCTTAAAATAGCCCAGCAAAGCATAAAAACAAGAAGCGAAACAAATTTTAATATATAGTTTAGCCACAAAAAAGTAAAAAATGCGAAATATGTGATACTGGGTAAATCTGTTGAGTTTTGAAAAAAGCTACTAAATTGGAAATGTCATAATCCCGCTGACTTCGGACAGATAGAACTTTGTGCAACATTTACTTTAAAAAAAGAGTTGAAACTTTCGATACATATTTCTGTAACGTAAATAAAAGAACTGCGTTCCAATTTTTCATCGTTATATTATTCTAGTACGACTTAAATATTGATCGGTCTCGTGTAATTTAAGGTACCATAATTACCAATCTCGTTTAAGCTGTTTCAATGTTTGTATTGAATTCGATATAGTTTAACGGGTTATCCAATTAAGATCAATGATTTGATAAACGGTCGACCAATGAACACTTAAATTTATTTAAATTTTTTGAACCACTTTCTTCTCGGATCTGGCAAAGTGTCACACGAAAGAGATTAAAGTTCCAGCAGTTAGTTATGAAGTTATGATTATTAGCAAGTTAACTGCTCTCGTTAAAGCTGGAGTTAAAATTATATGCATCGGTTTACGGCGTTTAGATTTCCATTTAGTATTTGGTTCATTTTGAAGACAGTTGTTTAACTCTTTAGGAACCGCGAGTACTTAATGTGCTGACATTTGATAAATCAGCTCGATGTCGACGTTATCTTTTTTCAATTTTAGTCCAGTGATATAAATCGGAAAAAAAACTGGAGACAACTGCGGGGGCCTTTGAAAAAATCTGGACGCTAATTCATTTATTATTATTAACGCTTTTATATAATGTAAAGCATATTACCCAAATTTTGATTCTGTGTAGTGGTTTATTGAATTGTGCCGGCGTCACAGTATTGTTACAATAGAACGGTAATAATGTTCTAATATTTCTGGTCGGTACGTTAAAGTTTATAGGCTAATTTAGGATTTGTCAATTTTATTACTACGAATTATAATGAATGGAGACAGGGAGAGATAGACACAAGTCACTGAGTTTGCCACTTCTTCTATTGTCAAACTCCACATTTTTGGTCTGATCATGGCTTTGCAGCCTGTTTAGAGGTCTCTAATCTATTTTTTTTCTTTTTTTTACCAAATCTGTTTACCTTGAATTGATTTAATGACATTTTCTGATTGACCTATTTTTTATTTACTTCTTTATCCACCGTTATCTGTGTTGCTCTCAGCGACTGAAAGGCTTATTATAAAAATTTCTATATTTCTAACAAACCAACGATCAAAAACGTGTCCGAGTTCCAAAGGTTTTTTTTTTGCCATTATCAAAAATCAAAATCACACAGAATGTTCGTCTTTTACTTATATCCACTAAATAAAAACAATGCATCGTCATCAAATGTAAGAACAAATTCATTGAAGTGAAGATCTTGATCTTGTTGATAGAAAATAAGCTACTATTAGCGTTAAATCTATCCAGTCAAAGGTTTTTTTTAAATCATTGCGAATTGTACTGAATTTGATCACAAATTATTAGAAGATTAATTACTTTGAGTGGTCCCTAAAGTGTTTACGAAGAATGCTGATCCCATGGACGCTTTGTGTCCTGAGATGACTTGAGAAATTGTTAATGACTTCAGTGGAGCTAGTCTACTAACTGAGGTACTGTTAATAATTCTCCACGCTCCAGTCTTCTCTTCACAGAATCTCGATACTGTTCTATTGTTGAGAGGCTTAACGACAGATCGGGTAGACAGACTATTCATCGAGATCTCGGGTCTTCCAAATTTTTAAACTACAACTTTAACTTACCAACCATGAGGCGTTTGGCGGCAAGGGCAGGCAGAGAAGATGGACCGCTATAAAATTCTGTCTCAGGGTCAGTTGTTTCACGAAATTTGAACAATTCTTCAGTTCTATTCAAATTCTATTATTATATCAGCATATAATAGTTTTCTTTACATACTAAGACAATTTTGGACGAGAGGGACACTAGATTAGGGTGAATTGAAAAAGTTTTTTTTTTTAATTTGAAATTTCAAGTTGATGAAAATTTATCTCTATGGACCCACTTATCCCTACCATAAAAAATGGCCCATGGAAAAACATTCAAAAAACGTCAGTTTTCAGAATTTTAATTTGCGGGATTTGCGAGATTGTGTAAAAATATTTGCGGGAATGAACAAAAATACTAAAATTAACACAAAAAATGGTGTGATGATCCGCTTTAGTTGGCGGATCATCACACCATTTTTGTGGAAGCTTGTAGAGCATTTTTTGATGCTGGACTTGCCCATATTTTCGTTCACATGATAGGACTCTCCATAATATATATATATTCTATGTTTTTTTTATTAATGTCTTCAATACTTATTGCGTTACGTTTTCAATATACTTTTTTAATATTAAAAATACCACAGATGATTGATCTCAAATGACTGTGGCAATTGTCAGTAATGTCACTGACAGTTATGTTTTTTCATATTTTTTTAAGATTTTTTTTTTAAATCAAAGTTTTCTTAAAATGCTCATACAAATATAATGTTTCCATTTCAACATCTTATTTTATAATATTACAAGTATCAAAGATGAGTGCTAAAAAATTCTGCCAAGACTTACTAAGTTACCTTTTAATGTCTTTTTTATAACACGCCAGTATCAACGATAATTAATATCAAATTAAAAAATATATATGAAATAGTGGTCCAAATCCCGCGAATCCCACCAGATTTCTAAATGCTGTCCCGCAATCCCGCGGGATTTCAAAAAGGTACGGAATTGGCAAACCCTGCTCACAGGTTATTCGTTCAAGTATAATATAATATTTACGACTTCCACATCGGCTAGGATTTATGTCTCGAGTCATCAAAGGTTTATGATTTTATTTATTATGAGGATGACGGGCCTCTGTGGCTTTTGTGCACCATCCTATTTCCTTGAGATTAGTTTTACAGTGATTTATTTTCCTTCGTGATAGAACACGATGTTTCCTTCGCATCATAAAGTAAGATCTTCGCTTTGGTTTCCAGACCCCTCAAGGAGTGTGTCCTGCACCTTGACGACAATAAAAAGCCTTAACTGTAATATATATATGTACTTGTTCATGCACTTCATAGCTGCGAGCCTTGTTTGAATGTTTCATGGTTTTTTCAACATTTCACTACCGCCAATATTTCAAGAGGAAAGGCTGGGCGGCCTTTTTCATAAAAAACTTAAATTTGTATTGGAAGCCAAAATACTCAAAAAACCAAACTGAAATATATTGTTTTTAATCAAAAAGTAAAGCGAAAATCTTGTAAGCATATATGAACTCCTTTACTTATAAGCTTTTCAAATTATGTAATATAGGTCATTAAATAAGTCCATGTTTCGTGATTTTAGAGGCAACTTTTGTGAATTAATAATAATGATTTAATAAACAATTTTACCCTATCTCGTTTGATTTTAGATTTTCACAGCCAAAAGTATTTTTGTTATCTATTTTTGGGGTTTCATGCCGTGTTACACTACCTCCTCCTTTAGCCAACGTTTCGGACAGCGTTCTGACATCTGCCCAGATGATGGGCACTGTAACGTTGGCTAAAGGAGTAGGTAGGTTCGGACAGCGTTCTGACATATGCCCAGATGATTGACACTGTAACTTTGGCGAAAGGAGGAGGTAGCGCAACACGGCATAACACCCCAAAAATAAATAACAAAAATTACCCCATCTTCTTTGTGAATATAATCAAATACGAGTACAACATAAAAAGGCATTTTTATGGGCATAAATTTAACTTACGAACGATGGATTTATGTAGTAAAACAAATTTGTGCGATGTAAATTTAAAATTTTAATCCAATAAACGCTTTTCCCGATGTTTTAATTTTTAATTGTATATATATCATTTAATTGGAAATTAATTTTTAACTAACAGTTAAAACCCGCTCTGCACGTTTTTGCTGCTAGACCCTGCGGTTGGCTTTTGGTTGGGCTTCGCCCAGTTAGTGTTGGTGACTATATTATATATCCGATAGGAGCTGGTTCCAAAAATTGCCCGTTCCTCAGATCCACTGTCATCCAGGGATAGCTAGTCACCCGAACAAAGTAACTGGGACAGACAATGACGTCATATGTAATATATAGCCGCTTGAAACTATTATTCACAACTAAGTATTACCGTCAATCTTTCCACATAAGAAGAAATACTCAAATTCACAAATTCGTAGTACTTATACCTGCCAGGGGCACGTCCCCATGTGACGGAAGTGGTGACACTTTTTGACGAATTCGAAACGAATTATAACAGTAGCTTTGTATGAAATTTCACGTACACAGGTGTTATTTGTTGCGCGGCGCATTCGGCGTGGCGTCAGACATGCACTCGAAGTTCCGATTAATAACGTTCGATTGTGTATTTCATACATTTAGGATTTTTTTGTAAAAGGAAAGTCCTTGTTATCCGGTGGGGGACGGGGCGGGAGGAAAGTAAATTCGTGGAAATTTTATGTAACAATTATTAATTAATTAATAATATTTTAAAAAATTGTAATAGAATAATTTTTTCAAAAGGTTTTTCTGGAATAACCTGAAGGTTAGGTACCTATGTGATATGAAAAACGGCGACCGGACAACTCAGAGCCTTCTTTGAAAAGTCATTATGAGTGATGGGAAAAATTGGTTAAATACGTAGGTTTCGTTTATTATTTATTAATTACATGCGTTGCTATACCATTTAATAAATAAATTGCTTCTCCCTGCGTGTCCTTTCCCATTCGTCTCGTTCCGCTTCCTCCCCCGCGTCCCCTTCCCCTCTCGCCTTCCCTCACTCCACTCCACTCCCCCCTTCCCCCGTCTCGCGAACCCCCTTCCCCCCTCCCAGGTTCCCCCCATCCCGCGACCCCCTACCCGAGTACCCCTCCCCCCTCCCGCATTCCATACATTCATTCCCGGTACATTCAGTTTTCAAACAGCTCGCGTGCCACCTATTGCAATTTTTTTATACAAATTTCGTAATGCCAGAGCTCACCAGTAGTTTTATACAAACCTTGTCTTGACAATAGCGAACACAAAAAAAAAATTATCCAATTTGGTGCAGTCGTTAGGAAGTTATGCGCGTACATACATTTTGGAGATTTATTTTAATTTTTCTTAGTTTTTAAAGACTTTTTAAAGAGGTGTTCAGTTGACTTGATTCTGAGTTGGCATGGAAACGTAAAAATCAATTAAGATTTGGCACAAAACTCTGGTTTGGGGTAAGTATATTACCCCGCTTCAAAGCGAAAGTGTTAATATAACATATTTCATAGCACACCAAAGAAAGGACGTGACTACTTGCACAGATAAATAAATATATCTATTGCCACTTACCCACAAAGTATAAGTATTTAAATTATTTCCTAGCTAGAACGATGTATTATTTGTACCTGTCGTGAGATTGCCAGGCACAACGCAGGCTCTAGTCCTATTAAACCTCCGCGTGGGCCGGGAGGAATTCCTGGCTATTCAGATCTGGTTCCTACGTATCAATGCCATGGACAGTATGCGTATATTGCGTACGAACACGTTCCCATTGTGCGCACCGGGCAATGCCGGGCAATCCGAGCTTTCTGAATAACTCGCAGAGTAAGGCTGAAGCGGAATACGAATTTGGACAAAGAAACCGTTAATCAATTCACAATAGAGAACTCCAGTCCAATTTTTTTTTTTTTTTTATGAATAATGATCTTCTTACTTAAATAACTGCATTTTTATTTTTATTTTTAGAGTTAGTTTTAATAGCTAATATAATTGTCAAAGTTTTAATATTTCAAGATCTCCCGAAAACCACCGGAAATATGGTAAATCAAGTGACGTCATCACTTCTGAAAAATTAGTGTAGGATGTGGCAATCAGCTGATCGACTACCGCCATTTTGAAATCCGTTGTTCGAAGTATTCTCCCTAGAAGAAGCATTTCTATTTTTTATTGTGCAGTAGTTTTTCAATATTTTAAATAATAGAGATAAACTAATAGAGATACCTCTATTTTTGATACTGAATTATATAGGCTTAAATATTGTTTCAATAAACACAACAACTAAATCTCTATAAACATAACGAAATAAAGAATAACATGAAATGTTGTTAATACTGATGGCTTGTGCCATACCTACATTTCAATTGATTTCAATACGATGTGATACAATGAATTCAATCGTACCAACTTTACAGTGTATTTTAACGAGACGTTAAAAAATGCACTTTTTAATATATTTTTAAGAATTCTACGTTTAACATTATGAAATAAAACTTATATATTCAGAATCAGTGTCCATTGGTCTATATTCCATATGAACATATTTTTTTAAAGCCATAATATTTTTCACTGGAGTTCCTTATTATGCGAAGATTAAAGCTAAATCACTAATTTTGATTAATATTTCAATTTGGGAGTCGGGTATGGGAACCGCCGCCTCGGGTACCATTTATTGGATAACCAACACCTCTGCCATAGGTCACCCCAAGTGGTTCGCTACGTTTGGTGACTTAGCCGGGGTGCCCGGGTTCATAGGATGAGGTTTCATATCCGGATCATGACAGCGGATACGACTGTCCAACAACTTTTGTTTTTTTTTTTACATGAATACCTCACAAGAGTCTCAGCTGCTCTCGTCTGGTGCCAGTGATTTTATGGGTATGTGTGAGGGTGAAGGTAGCGGGGAGGGGAAAGAGATGAGAAGGAGGAGGGTGGGGGAGTACCTGGTTATTCAGATCTGGTCACCAAACACGGTTTAAGTCATTTCAGGCAACGTTTCAATTCTAAATGGTGGTCTTACACCAGGGCGATGCTGAGCGTATCTTCCACTCTGGTACGTGCCGCAAATATATTACATATTATTTTTAATTAATTTATTGTGAAATAACAAAAATTAATCAAATAAAATTTATTTGCCCACGCCGAGATTCGATCCCGCGACCTTCGGATTGCGAGTCAAGAGCTTTTCCCCTAGACCACACCGGTCGCCAAAATTTTCAACTGCGTGGGAGGTCGGATCGGGAGAGACTGGTTGAGGGAGATCTTTTCACCTTTCCGGCAGGACTCTCTCGGAGCACCGCTTTCATTCGACCGTCACTCCTGAACACACTGACCCCTCCTAACCGCCTATAATATCCTTTTCCTTTCCAGAACTTCCTTTTCTAAAACGAAATACCACACAGCATCCCCAAAGATGACATGGGCCCCGAAGGGAATTATATTCCTCAGCACCCCCATTATGTTGTGAAGTTGAAGGGAGTGCGAGGGAGAAGGAGATGGAGCAGGAAAAAGATAAGATGTACCTACCTTTCTATTCAGATACGGTCACCAAACATGGCTAAAGTCATTTCAATTCAACATTTCGATTCTGAATGTTGGTATTTCACCTATGCGATATTGAAAGTTTCTATCACTCTGGAACGACAGAAAATATACTTACTTTGTATAATTTTTAATAAATAAATTGTTGAATAAAGCATTTTAATCAAATGACGATGAATTAATAACTTCGGGAGGTATTCATTTAGAAACATCTTAAATATTAGAAACACGTTCTTCAAAATTATTTAAAATAAACCCGGCGGAAAGGTCGAATCTCCAGGCCCGCTAGGGTGAATTCGATCGTAAGTGCATCCAGTACGCCGTACCGCGGGCGTATATTTATTTACACGCTTTCTTCACTTTTGTCGTTCAGATTCCCACATTATTTTTTTTCTTTATATTTTCTTTGGTACGGCAAATTCGACAGTAGGTCCGACCAATACACGGGTCGCGAGTCGCAATTTGTATACACGGCTTCTTTGCGTCGTTTAGATTTTGAATATATTTTAGGGTATAGCGTTGTCTTAACCACTCGAGCGACAGACCAATTTAAAACTTTTTCATTCGGATGCTCGTGATTTTTTAATGTTTTCCGCACACATTAAAAAAAATCATACTTACACTTAATAATTCAAATCAAGTACAAATGCATCAGGGGAAAATTTGCCTAAAACTGGCAGCAAAGCAATCCGAGGTATTTCAAATAGTGCCATATTGTGGCAAAAAGCGCTCCAGTAGTTAATTACGCACGTCGGGATTTTGAATTCGTGACTTCCGAATTCGTAACCAAGGATCTAAACAACTCAACCACGGAGGCCGTCAGTAAAAAAAATGAAATGTATTTATATTGTCAGCTGTGGTGGATAATTGGTAACAATCGTCCGGAAAGGGATAAATAAATAATTTAAATAAAAACAGCAGAGAAAACAGCACAGATATTATACAAATAAGTTAGTGTGGCGCCTCCGTTCAATGGGCACGCTCCGAGGCACTGAACTCGTTAAATTGGATAGCGCCGTAATTCTCCCGGCGCTATAATGACTAGATCTGGATCGGCAGGTTCATCGACCCCGCCTTAACCTTCCCGCGCCCAATATGGCAATTAATGTTACACAGTAACGTTGGTATATCTTTGTATAACAATTTAACATCTAAAACAATTTGAACCTGACATTTTAGCAATTCCTAATAATGGTTTTTATTTTTAATTTTATTTATGACGGCCTCCGTGGTCGAGGGGTAAGGTTCTTGACTCGCAATCTTCCTCTCCTCTCTAAGAGATACTCCGATATTTCGATATTCCGATATTCCGACACTCTCTAGGTCGCGAGATCAATCCCGGCGTGCGCATATAAATGTTATTTGATTAATTTGTGGTATTTCACTATGAAATAACACTAAATGTTATTTGATTAATTTGTGGAATTTCACTATGAAATAACACAAAATATATTTTGTATATTTGAAATATATTCGTAATTGAATATAATATTTAGTATATTTGCGGCACGTTCCAGATTGGAAGATACTCTCAGTATCGCCCTGGTGTAAGACCACTATTCAGAATTGAAACGTTGCTTGAAATGGCTTCAGCAGTGTTAGGTGACCAGATCTGAATAGCCAGGTACTTCCCCACCTTCCTCTTCCCCATTTCCTTTCCCATCTCCTTCCTCTTCCACTATCTTCAGCTTCACAATTGGGGTTACCATAATCTCACTGTCCCCAGACGGGAGCAGCTGGGACTCTTGCGAGTTATTCACATAAAAAAAATGACGTACAAAGTATGGGGATTCCTGTTCCGAAGTGGACTGCAGGTTATTGTGTTTGTTGAACATCATTATGTCTCCATCTTTATGTCTGTTGATTTCCTCACCTAAGAATATTGTTGAAAATTACTTGATATAATTCTATAAAGCATAATAGAATAGGGCAACACATAAAAAAACAGGTAGCTTTGCTGTACTCTATTTCGACCTATATAAAATTAGAACGTTCATAAAACGAATTAAATATTTTGTTTTGTAATATGCAAATAATAAAAAAAATAAAAAATTCTGAATGTTACCGATTACGAAACCAAAAAAAATATATATATCAAGAAAACTACAGTAAATTTGAAGTAAAATTCTTTAATACATTTCCAGAAAAATAAGACCAATAAATAATACCATCAACTTAAAGAATTCAAATAACAAATGAAAAGTTTACCTAAAGTTTCGATAATGTAATAATAACAATAGTAATCTAAAGAATAACACGCCCCGTGTCATCATGGGATCGGAAGGAAGTTTTCAGACTTTGGTAACATGAGGGTTAAGTCGCGTACAACCGAATTTTTGCAGCCAGTCTCATTCCCAAGGAAATCGCCTCAATTGGCGCCCAATTAGTAAAAATGTCGCTTTAATTGTCAGCTGATTTTATTCAAGTTTTCTGATTGGTTGGAAGCTTTTGGTGAGGTGGTTAACTTTTAATTGTTCGAGGAGTGTCCGACCTAATCGGGATTCAATGCAGCTTCGTGAAACCGGATTAAATTGTTTTATTTGTCAATGAATAATTGCAATTGCAGTGTCACTAACGTACCCTTGCTTGCATATTTTATGTTCAAATTATTCATAACTCTTACAAGTACATTCATGCACGTGCATCTGATTTAAAGGTTCAAACAACTTTTATGCAATAATACTTCCAATACATTTACTTGCATTATTTTAACGGATACCTTCTTTTTACATTTCTTTAAAAATTTAATTTAAATCAAATTTAATAATGTTCTCATTATTAAATTATAAGTATTATCTAAGTAAGTATTTTAGTTTATTTTGTTATTGTGACAGCTATTTCGGCGTTCAACAGTATGAAAATTACCTTGAACGCCGAAACAGCTGTCATAATAAATAATAAGTTACTAAAATACTTGCAGAACTTAAGGTCGCCTCTCTGCAACGGATTTGATTTAACTTCTAACGTACCATTATATCTCTAGGTAGGTATTCCACAAGAGCGCTTGCATAGACCTAGCTTATAAAAACATTATTAAATTTGATTGATAAATTAAATGGAGTTTTACGAATTAAACACAACAACAATTAATAGACATCTACCTACTTATTAATTCAACACAGCAATTACACTCTACACAAAATAAAGCCCCCTTGTTGAGTAGCTAAGATCCTTGGCTACGAATTCGAAGGTAGCGGATTCAAATATCAGTAAATTGTAATTGTAAGTAAATTTTGTTTGATAATGTTTTGTTATTTTACAATTTATTAGTTAGTTAATTAAAAATATTATGTAGTAATATATTTGTGGAATGTTCGAGATTGGTTGGTACTTTTAGTGTCACCTTGGTAAAAGACCACCATTGTTAGAATAATGTTGATTGAAATGGCTTTGACCGTATTTGATGCTCTGATCTGAATAGCGAAGTACTTCTCAATCTTTCTTTACCTCATATCATTACGCTTTCTACTATGTTCAGTCTCACAATATACCTCAATTGGGATAGCACAGTCTCAATGGCTCTTGTTAGTATGGAATCGCCCGGAATAATTCCGTGAAAACGTATTGTATTTATCATTCATCATAAGATGGCCAAGATATTTGAGTTTTTTGTTAACATTTTGTCGAAGACAACAATTCCACAATTTCTATCGGTTATTAGATGAAGAATAACTTCTAAATTGATCCAGTCCAATCGAGATCAGTTCATTGTATTTTGAGAATTCTGCTGTATGAGTATATCTATATTTCAAAGTATCCTATCTTCCGTGATGTTTAGTTTACTGTCCCTATTTCCATGCCGTTCTATATGGCTTTGATTCATTATAAGATATCTTCATACGTAATACAGTCGAATAAAGCTTTATTGCAATTTATGATTCAGAAATATCGACAATAACTGAATTCAGTCTATTTTATGTATATTCCTATTAGAGAGTTTAAGGTAGGTCTATACGAGCGCTCTTGTGGAATTCCTAGAAAGAGATATAATGGTATATTAGTAGGTAAATGAGTGAGTGAGACGACCTTAAATTCTAATAATACTGCAACGCTTGCTTGGAGTGGAGTGGAGTGAAGTGGGAGAAGACGTGAAACTACTTGAGTGTGCAGTTGAGTGTGTAAGGGTTATTGTCAAGAGCCTAGAGATCACTTTACTTAAGATGTAGTAGTGCATTTTGAAAACTATTTTTTTACGATTCTCTGATTGTCACACTTTTTTCTGGAAAGACGGTGGAATCCATCTATTTAATCTGATGCTAAGTTTTTTGACTCTGAAATTATCCGATAGAATGTATAGTTAAAGCAAAACAGTGTTTTATTCTGTCCAGGTCTCCATATTCTTATGATACAGTCATAGATGATTTTATATCTCATACACCTCAGGGATCTGCATTCTTCTATATAAAGTATATTTTATATAAAATTTTTACATCTTATATCTATTGTAAATCTATTTTAAACAACTACAATAATAGTCTATTACCTATATAGCCATGTTCGATGGCGTCATAAGAAGTAAGCTGGAGTATGCTAGTGGTGTGTGGACTCCGCACCAAGCTAAATATATTAATATGCTAGAAAAAATTCAGAAAAAGTTCCTTAGGTATGTCTATATGCGGATGCATGGAACGTACCCGAGATTCATGCACCATATGGAATTACTTGAGGCAACAAATAGATTTAGCTTGGAAACTAGACGTTATGCAAATCTTGCAATTTTTAGTTTTAACATAATCAATAACTGTATTGACAGCCCATTCCTCTTGGAATGTTATGACTTATACGTGCCTGAAAATTTAATTAATTGCCGTAGTCGTCGACTTGTTCAAAATACCATACGGCAGAACAGATGTTCTAGCACAGCATAACATGACAAGAGGAATGGTACTATTGAACGAAATATCGGAAACATTAGATATATATACAACTCTTTAGATAGCCTTAAGATTTTTTTGTATAATAATCATCTTCCTAGGTGTTAAGACGGTCAAAATGAGAAAATTGTATAGTAATTGGATAATAATCTGTTGTACAATTTTAAAAAAAAATTAAAAAATATACACACATAACCCACGAAAAACTGCAAGAGTTTTAGCTTCCTTAAGATTTATGGGGAGTTCTTTGAAAATGTTTATAATAATTATTGTTGTCTGTCTATTGAATATTTTTATAATGCGTTTCTAGATCAATTGTAGTTAAATTGGATGATGAACATATTTGTTTGAATAATTCATCTTTGTTTTCTATTTGTTGTGAAAATTTTCTGTGTTTTAACCAACTTCAAACACACAGCGCAATCAATCTTGAATGTGCTTTCTATTTCTAACCGCAAACAAATAATAATAAATATCACAGAGGCATACTCTTATAAATATAATAGTTACTACGTTTTAAACAAACATGTTCACGATCAACTCCGCCTAATGATCGTAATCGAGGCTGCTCTGTTTGCTTTAGATTAAAGTTAAATAAACTAGATCACATGACATAAATACATACGTTCATCTCGACTCCCACTAAATTGCCTCCATCTCGGCTTTGACAGCCTCGATTACTGACCGCAGGTTATTTGGTACGAGGCAATCAAATTAAGACGTCTCAACCGCAAGCCGAAAAGACCGCAAAGTTCGTTCCTACCAAATATTTCAGTCAAAGTAGTCTAAAACCTTGTTAAGTCTGTTCTATGATACCTATCGCCCTTCTCTGGTGGTAAGTTTCAAGGCCTTCTTACACGTATTTATACAATCTAAGAGATACGCTTCAAGATTAGGCAAGATGTTCTAGATTTCTTTCGTGTTTGACTCGTTCTTTTTGCACTACTTGTTAAAAATGTAAAGGTCGGTTTTTCTTTCTACAGGCTTATTTTAAATGAAATATTTTGTATGGTTTATCTCTCGTCACTTCTTGATAGGTATCCTGCCCAGTAATGCCATTCCAGTCTCATTCCAGACAAAGCCAAATTTTTACATTTGTAAGTAGTAAAAGCAATAATTTTAGAAAAATTAACACCTTAAATATATTGCTCTTCCTTGGAGCATGAACAGTTTAACAGCCTGCCAGGTTTTGAGATTTTCACGTTAATTTATTTTTGGGGTAGTACGCCGTGTTGCTCTACCTCTTTCATTAGCCAACGTTTCGGACAGCTTTACAGTCTCCATCATCAGACGTGAAAGACACGTATTACCCGTATTCACAGATATTAGACCTACCCTGATGATGGATACTTTAATGCTGTCCGAAACTTTGTCTAAAAAGGAGGTAGCGCAATAAGGCATAATACCCCAAATATAAAATAAGATGATGTAAACAATGCATGAACGAAATTTGAAAAAGTACAATTGGCAAAATAATGTCCTCCAATTCTTGTCTTATCAATGCTAGGTAAAAGATTTCTATCCAATTGACATCCACCGTGTGAAAATGAACTGCATCGAAATTCTAAATAGGAATTCGTATGTGCAACATATCGTATGTGAATTTTTTAAACAGTTTAGAGAGCATCTAAAACCAAAAAAACCTTTACGAAATTTTGTGTCAATTAGATTCTGAGCTAATCCACTTTTAATCTTTCATTTCTTCACTTTCTTCTGGTCTGTTGTCTGAATTATTATCTATTATTAGCGTCGTGGTTTCTCCTGTGTCCACATCTGTGTAAACCGATGTTCAGGTATTCCGGGCGAGATTTCTGGTTGGTATTCTGCGTCAGTGCGTAAACAAACGATCGATGCATTTAGTGATGTTATACACGCAGAATGCTTTACGTGTTGGAAAGTGATGCGGAACAAATTAACAGCTTTATGTTAACGGTGGGTTTAATTTGTAGAAACCGCTGGTATCGAAAGTATTATTGATTCCAGCGGTTTACGGCGGCAATTTCTACGTTTGTTTTCCACGTTTCGAATTTTCCAATTTTCATCGATTTCATAGGTAAAGAAAATAATGAGTGGGTACTCGTACCTTCTGGTATTCAGGACAATTTCGTTTACCTTACCAGTTTTATAAACAATTGATGCAAAATTTTCAGAATTAAAAAAAAAGCGAATGGGTGCTTTTATATTTACCATGAAGATTCACGGTTACGGACCGTGACGGCAAAAAGCCAATAAACAAACGTTCTTTATCGCTACAATGCTGCAGCATTACATAATGGTAAGACACCCAAAATACATGTATCTATTTCCTCCAAAGTATTACTTTTTTCTTGCGTTTCATTTTCTTTATACGTGAGAGTGAGATGTATGATAATGATTGTATGTTTCGTTTGGGGGGGTGCAGATGTACGTTCACCGTTTATCTCATTTTCGACTGTTGTTATTTAGTCGTAAAAAAGAGCTGCATCACTAAATGTTTAAGATTAAAAGCAAAACCATCAGTGCATTGACATTTGATTTTTTTTATTTTTTGGAATTCGACCTAGCTTGAATTGGTCATTATAATAGAAATTATGAACAAAAACATGATATTAAACATACGTCACATACAAAAACCAAAACTGTCATTTTCAAATTACGCGCATGGCGCATGCGCTAGTGTACCAAAATGCAATGTTGCCAGTTCTTTCGCAAACACAATTAAATGTGCAGTCTATATTCAATGTGTAATTAAAACACCTGTTGGAAAGTGCTCTTTTATTGGTAAGGCTCTTAGTATTTTATGTGGTATTGAAAAAGTGCAGATGAAAAAATTCAATGAAAACGACGATTTCACACTTGAAAGAAGAATCTTTACTTAATCATTAAAACGGCCACCATCTTGAAACGGAAACGGAACTTTACATGCAAACTAAAAGCTAATCGGTTGAGTTAAAACGAGACATTGCAACGATTCTTCTCCAATCTTCTGCCTAGTAATGTTGTCCATCATTGCACAAGCAACATTTGCCGCTTATAATTATGGGAGCAGGAGAAATTCAAATACTCGTATTAACGGTTTATTATAAATGCAGAAAATTTTAACTTTGTTTTGCTTTTTTTATTTAAAAATTCTCTTGGATTTGGTGTATACATTAACTTGTTATAAATTAAAGGGACGAATTTATTGATAAAATAAATCTGCCAAAGGGTCTCAGTGAGACAGTGGCGCACCCTTTCGAATGATACATGCACGCGCAGGGCATGGACCGGTTCGCCCATTGCCCTCACTGCCCAGTGGTGTGCGTGGGTAGATGGGCGCGTCTGCCAACCGTGTCTTTCGTCCAATTGGAAAATGGTAGATAAAAGTACCGGTGACAATTTTTTAGTCCCACTGGCTCCGGGCAGTTGGGATTCTTGTTAAAATTCATAAAAATAAAACAAAATTAGAAAAAAGAAAATTAAATTTTATAACGATATTATCAAGTTCTGCAAGTATTTTAGTTTTTATTTTTGTTACAGCTGTTTCGGCTTACAAGGCCTTTTCAAACTGCCATCGCCTTAATAGCTGTAACAAAAATAAAAACTAAAATACTCAAATAACTTGATAATAACATTAAAATTAAAATTAAATTATATTTTAAAATAATAAATGCAGTTCTACGAATTAAACAAAAAAACAATTAACTATGAAAACCAAAGAGAATAGTAAGATTTATTATTATGGACCTTAGGCCCCGCAACCGCGCACAAAAAGAAGAAGATAGAGAGTTATGTAATTACGAATGTTAGAGGAGCGCGTTAGATATTTAAAGCGATAAAATCGATGCGAAAATTGTGAAAATGTTTAATAAAACACGACTCCTTTAAAATAGAGCAAAAATCTCACGGGGGTTGTCTTAAACAGCTTTTAAAGAAACACTGTGAATTATTTCATACATATAACTTGTAAAATAACTGAAACAAACGTGTTTATAATAATTTTTGGAGCATACTTTGCGATTTTTTTCTATCGAAGGAATTTCATATAATTTGCGTTTCAGCGCGACGAATGTCTAGATATTATCTTAAAAAATAACATATTTTTTTAAGAGCTTATAAACTTCAAATGTTTAAGGGAGGTTTGCAAGAAATCAGTAGAAATACGGGTTCGTGATCATCTTCCCGTTATATCTAATATATATATACCAGGATATATCTAATATATATATACCAGGATATTATTTTACGTTATTTATTACGTTATATCTAATATATATATACCAGGATAACCAGTTCGGATTCAAACCTGCACTGTCAACATCTATGGCAATATATTCCCTAAAAGAAACCATCAGTTATTATAAACTAAGAAAAACGCCAATCTATACCTGCTTTCTAGATTTAAGCAAAGCATTTGACCGTGTATGTCATAATAAGCTGTGGGAGAAACTAAGGAAAAGAGCAGTTTCAGAAGATGTAATAGCTATTCTTTCAATTTGGCACATACAATAAGAAAATATTGTGAAATGGTCTGGGGAATTTTCCAACCCATTCTTTTTGAAAAGTGGCGTAAGGCAAGGAGGAAGCATGTCTCCGGTTCTGTTCAATCTATACACCGATGAGCTTATTCGAAGACTTAATGCCACTAAAATAGGCTGCCATTTAAACGGAGTGTGTGTAAATAACATTAATTACGCAGATGACATGGTTCTTCTTGCACCGTCACTAAGCGCATTAGAGAAACTACTAAAAATTTGTGAAGACTTTGCAAAAAACCATAACCTTTTGTATAATACCACCAAGTCAATAGTTATGGTTTTTAAACCGAAAAACGAAATCGTCCAAACACCTTCAGTATGCCTAGATGAAAGGAAAATGAATGTTAATCACAGCGTTAAATACCTGGGACATGTCATCACAGACGACCTTAAGGATATCGAGGACATGGAAAGGCAGAGAAGAGCAATATCAGTTAGAGCGGGTATGCTGTCAAGACGTTTTTACTCCTGCAGCCCCAAAGTAAAAAGAATACTGTTCAACGCTTTCTGTACCTCGTTGTACACATCAGTACTGTGGGTTGACTACACTGCAACCCAATGGCATAAGTTAAAGGTTGCTTACAATAACGCTTATCGCCAACTTTTCCGCCTACCGAGATACTGCAGTGCTACGGAAATGTTCCTGGAGGGACGAGTTCATACTTTCCGTGCACTTCTCCGCCACCGCATGTGAAGTTTATGGTGCAGACTGCGCCATTCGAAGAATGCGATCATCACCGCCATGACTGCCTGGATGGAATCTCCCCTGATGACCCTCTGGAGACGGGAGACGATGAAATACCCTCCGTAAACGGCTATTTACATTCATTTTAGTGTTTACATACATAATTTTTTGTTTTTTCTCAGTTTCATTTTTCATGCTTATTCGTTTATTTTATTTAATTTATGTGTTGTTATTTACTTTTTATCTTAACTTATTATTTATCTTTTTTTGTTATTTTACATTATGGAATGTATTGCATTGCACTTCCCCTGCATACATTCTGGAATAAACTTATATTATTATTATTATATCTTCCATGGCAACAATGCGTTTTTGTATTTAATGTTAAATAATGCATTTCCAGTTGGAATATCTCTTACCAGACAACGCATTAGCGGTGCAATTATTGAGTTTTGAGGAAATAACAGTTTTTTAAGTCATTGACATGAATCGGGTCTTCGAATACCGCGTTCAAAACGTTATAACTTTAATATTAAAAAAAAAATATTCTTATTTTTATTTCAAATTTAATTTAGTTTATATTTTTATTTTAAAAATATAAATTATTTCAATAAAGTGTATTTCATTAAAGTGTATTTCATCACCTTTCAAAAATTGTCATTCCATTATTTGAATTTTTTTGCAAGGCGGAAATATTTTCATCGTCCGAAAAAATAGGCCCGAGGTCTGAGGGGTCAAAGGTGTGGCCAAGCCATAGTCGATATGTATACCTTAGCACGTAATATAAAAAAAAATGTGTATATTAATTTTAAAAATACATCTCACTAATATTAAAAACGCGACAGTTTTTATGGATGTATGCGTGTTTGTTACTCTTTCACGCAAAAACTACTAATTGGATTTTAACGAAACTTTACAATAGTATAGCTCATACATCAGAATAACATAAAAGCTAGCTTAGCTAGGAATGGGACGCGGGGGGGGAACGGGGACGCACAGGAAAGTTGATTCAGGGAGAAACAGTGCATTTCTTTGAATATGACATTGCAACGCATGCCGGAAACCAGTCAGTATTAAATTATTAAAAACAAAAATTTAAATAAGAAAAATTTTCCCTGAATTTAGTATCGAATCATAGAGCTTTATTTTAAATTACTCAAGTTACAGTAGTTATAAAATGACTACACTTCCAAGAAAATGTTTTTGGTCTCGTAGGTAAGAAAGAATTTCGATAAATGAAATTGTTTTTAAATTTTAATTCACCCGAAGTGAGTTAAAATTGAGTTTAATTTTACTTAAATCGGTTTACCTCTTTATGGACCGAGTTTTTAATAAGGTCATACTCACAAGTATGTAGATGAAGAATCATATGCATGCGCTTTAGTGTCTCTTCTATATTGGCGGAGTATCGTATCGTCAAGTCATTAGTCAATAGCATGGCTAATGGGAGAGATAAGAGAAGTATTATTGCTGGCAGATTGAGCCTGAGATTACTCCCGACTAACGGAGACTTAAACTCAAAACAAACCGGCCAATATTGAGTAAACATGCAGGTAGTAGTAAGCGCAAGAGAGAGTGCAAACAGATTGTAGGTATATCTAACCGCTATTATAAGCAATAATTATCAGCCTGAAACACTCATCCACATTGAAAAATCTTCCGAGAAAAGATACATGACGCCAACGGGACTTGAACCCGTGTCCTCT
Organism: Limnephilus marmoratus; assembly: GCA_917880885.1. NCBI lineage: Eukaryota > Metazoa > Arthropoda > Insecta > Trichoptera > Limnephilidae > Limnephilus > Limnephilus marmoratus. The sequence goes on along the minus strand of OU862928.1, from coordinate 43,952,387 downwards.
CGATTGCCGGTCGAATGCTCTGACCACTGAGCTATGGCGGCTTATCTCTTACCCGCCAAATGATTCAATATATGCTAGTGTTTCATTCAACAATTACTGCTTATTATATTTTTTTTTTTTCCACCTGAAAACAACCAACTTTATTTTTGCGAGAGAAACATTGTTAGTGTTAAATCCCTCGCTAGGTGGCGTCGAGACAAATTATGTCTTCATTTATTGGGGAAATACTTAAACTTGTCAAATATTAATTATTATTTTTAATTGTAAAACTAACGTTTTTTTTTTAAGACAAGATTTTTTATGCATAGCACAGATTTTTCAATGTGGATGAGTGTTTCAGGCTGATAATTATTGCTTATAATAATTGTTACCCTTTGTGCTATGCATAAAAAATCTTGTCTTAAAAAAAAAACGTTAGTTTTACAATTAAAAATAATAATTAATATCTAACCGCTTTTGCATTGTATTGGTTTTATGCTGTTTTCGCAAATAAATGAATAAAATCTATAGCAATTTGCTACAGGGTCAAAGAATAATAAATATTTTCGAATTACGAAATTCTTTCTTGAATAGGTTGTCAATTTTAATGACATGTGTGGGGAATAGGAATTACATTGTCTTATGCAAACTATGAAATAATAAAAATGTTTGGCCCCTGCTGGCCGCAAATAGCTCAAGAGAGAGCTAAATGGAATTCTTTAGAGGAGGCCTTCACCTTTGCCTGAGGGGTTCTTGCTTATGAATAATTTAAGAAACCTATATAACAATTTTCAACAAGATTGTAAATAACATTAATTTTACTTTTTCGTACTTTTTATAACTCGGTAACATACCTATTTGCAAGAAATAAAAGGTTTTTTTAAATATAATTTTTTAATTTTTTTTTAATGTAAGTTATAAAATATAATATCCCACTAGAAAACTTGAAATATAATTTATTATTAAATATTCTAAAAATACACACACCAGAAGACAGACGTAAAATAAACGACTAAACATTTTTATTCAAAATACTTAACTCTAAATTTGACTGTTGCGAACTACTTTTGCAACTCATAAACTTAAGAATACCGACAGTAACTACACGACAAAATACACTATTCTACTGTAGCATTCATAAGCGGAACTACATTGCCCACTCTCCGATACAACGATTCACACTATGGGAAGTCAGTACTTAGGTGATATTGACATGTTTAACGTAAACTTGGCAAATTTTGTTGATCTTGTAAAAAACTTGTTCCAAAACTATTCCTAAACATATCTGTTTTTCTGAAAACCTATGAAATCGCTGTATTCTTGTATTTTTATGACTTGTGTGCTTTTTTTATCAAATTTTATTTTTATTATTTCTGTATATATATAATCTGTCATGAATTATTTGTACTACCAAAATGTAAAAGCGCTTTGGGCGTTAAATAAATAAAAATAAATAAATAAGCTTTCGTTCAAATCGGTATAGAGCATGCCTCTGATGCTAATCGTTTTTTCTATAATAAATGATGTCCATAGGGCGAGCAAAGCGATTGAACGCTTTTATCACAATTCAATACGGTGTACCTCAGGGTTTTGGTCTCGGACAGCATAAATATCAATCGTCTAAAAAGCTGGGAATTCTGATTTGTTGTTTTGAATCATGATTTTGGGGATGCTGCGTGGAGGGTTTTTTTAAAGAAAGGAAAGAGTGGAAGTTCTGGGAAGAAAATAAGTATGAGGAGTGGGTAGGAATTTGGAGGTCAGTGTGACCAAGAGTAACGGATGTATGAATCCTCCTCCAACTGCGGTGCAAGGCGATGGGTCGAGAGATTCCGGCTGGAGAGGATAAAAGACCTCCGTCAACCAGTCTCTCTCAATCCTGCCCACCACATGGCAGATGGGCAGACACATCGGACAAGATCATCAGAACTGGTCAAACCTCTCCCCCATGAACCAGGGCACCCCTGCTCGCAAAGTCACCAAACGTAGTGAACCACTTGGAGTGACCTATAGCAGAGGTGTTGTTTATCCAATAAATGTTTCCCGGGGCGATGGTACCCATACCCACCTCCAAAATAGAAAAAACTGATAAAACAGAGATAAGAAGTATTTTCAACGGCCTTTGTCCAAGCGATTTTAAAATTTGTTGATAGATAAATCTAACTGACAGATATCCCATTTTTAAGAATATTGTATTTCGGCTACTTCAGATGGTAATCATGTATATCTTGATTATTTTAAAATTTTAAAAAATCGTTTTCTCGACAAATGACCCAACAATATATGAGAGCTTCTGGACAGTTCAAAGAACAACGTCGTTCGGCCTGAAAATCCAGGAATGTGACAATTTTTCCTTCAGCTTTATTTTCATGCTATTCGCAATCATTTTCTTCGAGTGTATTAATTCATAGAATTTCAATTATTTATTCAAATATCATTCCTTACCATTTCCAAGAACAATTCCGCAAATGTGTCGTGGCTTTGGTTTATTTAAATAAAATAATTGTCATCTCATAATTTTGGAGGGTCAATGTCTACATGACCCTAAGGGCCGGCCGCCACGGCATCTGTGTACATATGTTTATTTGTTTGTACACGAAAGTCTTTGAGTGCTACTGAAGTGACAGTTGCTCCAAAAGTGGGTCATTGGGGTAGTCGACTTATGGTAATAACGTCCCACTCTTAGCCTCTATCCTAGACCTTACTGTTTACTTGTATTTTTTGTGGTGTAGTTGTTTACTAAGATATAAAGTTTACATTTGCCTTAGAATTACTTTTAAATACACTTTTTAAATATATCTGCTATTAGTCAATGTACTCTATGCATTGACTACAAATCAACTGTCAACTGTCAAATCGACAGTCTGTAGAAACAATGTTGCCAGTTTAAAAACAAAACCTCTAAAAAAACACCATTTATAAGTTAAAATAGACCAATAGATCTGTGTTTTCAGGTGTCCGTGAGTGATATCAATATTGTCTCACTTCTGGTTATATTTAGCCATTCTTTCAACCACTCTTTACTCACCCAACTGTCTGATTTAAGTGTAGTTAAAAATATGTTGTGAGTCTGAAAGGAGCGGATGTAGGAAATAGATGAGAAAGAAGACGTTTGGGAAGTGTTTGGCTATTCAGTATTCAGATCTTGTTACTAAACACGACCATTACAAAATATGAATTGAGATTTTCACGACAAAAAGTATCATCGTGTTTTTTTGTTATTATGTTAACGTGTTGCACTTCCTCCTTTCTTATTCAGCGTTTCGAACAGCTTTATAGTGTCCATCATCAGAGCAGATTTGCAAGTTGAGGTGTGTGATACGGTGTTTAGCGAATGTTAATTCTCTTAGAACCGGTATTTCAATATAACAATTAGTGAAATTAATGTGGTTAACCGTCAAGTAGGTATTGGAAACCAACAATTATTAAGCTAAGCCGCGTAATCCATAATTACCACTGGAGCGACAGCACATTTTAAAACTTTTTTCTTCGTTTGCTCGCTTTTTGCTTCGTTTGTCTCAAGAGCATTGTTATCGATGATTAATTAATAATTAGATATCACTGGATTTTTTATTCGAGAAAATATAACTATTGGACATTTTGAGATATTTAAGTTAAGTCTATTTTCATTACACCAAATTAACAATTTGTTGATATTATCTTGAAGAATGTTGCAATGGTAATAATATAAAATTATAAACACCACGTTGATTGGCATTTGTCTAATGTCTAGTCTCTGGAAATGGTCTAGTTCTGATCATATGGTGACGTTGACCGACATTTTCTATAATTTCTCTATTATAATTGTCGGCAATGACTCTGCGACTGATAGATTGCTAATTCGATAAATGAATAGTTAGAGGACTTTCCATTCAAGTCAATTAACATTGGAGCCGAAGAAGCCACATATCAATCAATTTAACAAGCGTAGAGATTGCACTCAATGCTTAACCACAAATTAATACTAATTATTTTAGTAAGACTAGAAACAAGGAAAAAGGAGAAAACCTGATTAATGTTCCACTAACTTATTATTAGGTAGGTTTTATTTAATATCGAGACGTATGCCTGTGTGGTAAATCCAGTACAGAACCTATTACGGATAATTTCTAACAATTAATTATCTTTTTACAACGATTTGTTAAAATCGAGGTTTGTAGAATTTTTAATTAATAATTTTATTTTGTTTTATTTGGTTTTACGCCTAGCTGGGTTTTTACTTAAATTTATTTTTATTTAGTACAAGATTATACATATACATAATTTTTGAAATGTTTTGACTGCCCAACTAGGAGGGTTCCCGTTTTAGGACAGTCAAATTATTATGAGTATGAACATATATGGAACATGGTTTGTAAAAAAAAGAATGAAAATTGAGGAACTAAAAAGAGGAGAAAAAATACAAAATATAATTAAAATGTTTAAAACATAGTAACTGTTTTTTGTGCAGAATAGTTATTAAAATAATATTAATTTAAAAAAGAAAAGGTACCTAATAACATATAGGTAACTTAAGAGGAATTAAAAGTAACTTCTGTATGCATTGCACATTATAGTCCTACATACATGTGTTGCAGAAAAAAAGAGAAGAGAAAGAATAAAATAAAAATGACATAACCAATTAAAACATAAAACAGCCGTGGTTTGTTTAGCATAGTTATTGAAATGATAATAATAATAATTTTGGATTTGTTGGATTTTTTAAATATTTATATTGAGGGATCAGTAGGATTTATAGGTTCAATTAGAAATGCCACAGAGCCGAACCCTCTGATATGAAAATATCTGGAGTCGGTGAATTATATTCCCATTTGGTCTCTAGTAGGTTGACATGTTGTTCTTGTATTGTTTTGTATTTATAATACTTATATAGTGCAATTGCATAGCGTGGGTTGACTAGATGATCATTTGGGGAAGTGTGTGAAAGGGTTTAGTTTTTCCTTCTTTTTTTTTTTGGGGAAAATTTAACCCGGACATTTAAATCTGGTGCGTAAAATAAAAGTATGCTCACGGACTATGTCATTTTGGGGACGCTGTGTGGAGGGTCTTTTTAGGAAAAGGAAGGAGAGGAAGAAAAAAGTTCATATATCCCATAAAGACAATAAATGATTGTTCAAAAATAGTAAAATGTTAAATAAGTTAGGTTAGGTTTTAATAGATATTTTGTTGGAAGATGTTTCATCCTTAGGATATTTTGTCGGAGATATTTTGTCGGGGATATTTTGTCGGGGATATTTTGTCGCGGGATGAAAACGTGCAGTAACCTAGATGGGAACTCAATGCTTTGGACACTTCAACCATCGAACTGATTTTAAAATTCGGCATTAGAGACGAGAGTCTTGACTGTATGTTGTATTGTGATTAAGGACTAATGTGTTTTAAAGCTCTTTATGCCAACTTTAAAGCTCGTTCAGGTTATCTGCTATCTAGTGCGTGGTGCAGGTAGCAGCCACTGGCTTGAACAGTGACTAGACCTGAAAAACAGGTAGCCCCCGACCTTCCCACTTCTCGTTGACCCCTGCTGAGCTTGCATATAATGCATATGAGTCATTCCTCATGCAGGTTCGTTACGCGATACCTCTAACCATTGTACGGTGTCTCCCATTATATGCAGCCCATAAAATACCAACAATGCAGGAAGGTTTATCTGATTTTCATATTGTGATAGGCCTTTTGAATTACGAGAATCATTACGTCGGATCGTAAAAGCTTTGACTTGTTTGTTGATATTTTCAGATCTATGGTCTTCTAAGATTTCAAGAAAGGTTATTTATGCTCAAATTTTAATGAGTCTTTCGTACGCCGGAAATATTTATGAGTCGGGTAAATCGGCTACAGCAGAATTGCATTAGTACCAGCGTTGGGTTTGTATTTGTCGCTAATTACGTTTCGAGACATTTAAAATTTGGTAAGTGACTTTGCTTGACCAGATCTAAATAGACCACAACCTTCAGCCACTCAACAATCCCCAAATGGGAATGCAATAGATCCACTGGCTCTAGAAATTTGGAGCACTAGAATCTTCGGGCAGTTTTACAAGTAAAAATTTTACAAAGTACTATTTCACAGCTTTTGGCAACTTGATGAAGAACTTCTAAATAATTTGGTGTTTTTTTAGAACCGTCTTGGTGTTTTTTTTTTTAATCATTTTAACCTAAATTTTATGACGGATATATCTTAATTTTGTTTATAGAATCTTCTCTCTTGGCCGCAATCAAAATCCAAGAAGCCCTAAAAACTTTTCATATTCCTTTCCAAAGTGAACGAACTTATCTTTCTCCCAACTTCTTGTTCAAATGTGTCGACTATATAATAACCACAGTAGTTGCAAGATTTAGCAATGACCTCCAGAACTTTACTCAATTTCTTGAATCTGTTGTTTAAAACACAAACATTATTGTCTTTTGTTTTGATGTTGTTGTTGTTTTACCGTTAAACGGTATTTTAGGTACACTTTGAATAAAGACTGTACAATTTCTATTTAGAATTATTACTAATATAAAAGACTCCAGATACTAATATCTACAGCCTGTATGTCGGACGAATACCTACAGCTCATACATTGAACTAATATCTACGAACTTCAGAGTGTTGACTAATATCTACAGAGCGTAGGTTGGACTAATCAGCTAAATGTGTCCAATAGTCCGATATTAGGGATTTTTACATACATACTTACATAAATTAAGTTTTTTAAACTGCATACGCAATATTACGTTATTCCAATATGCTATACATAATTGCAAATCCAACCTCTGCCAGTGCTGTAGATATTCGTCAACACTTTGGTTCTCATAGATATTAGTCAACAGTTTGAGCTGTAGATATTCGTCAACACTTTGATTCTCATAGATATTAGTTCGATTTTTTCAGTTTTTGGAATTCGTGTAGATATTAGTAGACGCCTCCATAAAAAATACCTATGCTGTGAAAGAACTGGAAACATTGCATTTTGGAAGACTGGCGCATGCGCATTAGTTTCCGAAATATTACAGTTTTGATTTCTGGTCTGTGATGTGTGATTCAAGTCATATTTATGTTAATAATTTCTTTTCTAATGGCAAATTCTCTATTATATTAGAATAATTCAATATATTTACTATAATTTATTTCAGTTTTAATTCATTAATAATGTGAATTTAGTATCATGTTATCGGAAAAACGTGTAGGTAAAATAAAATTCAAGAAATTATCGTTTTTACCGCGCAACAATGAGTCCAAAATTTCAGATTTTTTCATTATCCTTGAGGAATAATGATTTATTATATTTAATAATTTTTAGTTTTTTTTTTTTTTTTTTTTTTTACATAAGCTCCACACAGGAGGCCCTGAGGAAAATAATTTCCCTCAGGGCCTATGTCATCTTTGGGGATGCTGTGTGGAGGGTTTTTTTAAGGAAAGGAAGGAGAGGAGAGTTCTGGGAAGGAAAAGGGTTTAAGGGGTGGGTAGGAATCTGGGGTTCAGTATGTCCTGGTCATCCGCCTCCAAGACCTAGACAAACCTCACCCCATGAACCCGGGCACCCCTGCTAAATCACCAAACGTAGCGAACCACTTGGGGTGACCTATGGCAGAGGTGTTACTATTATAAACCAGCATACTTTTGTACACTAACTTTTTGAGTTCTGTAAAGTGCCTAATATAGGGCGGGTGCACTGATACTAGTTTATTACTGACTTCCCAATGTTATCTGTCGTCAACTGCCTTATTCAATCTCACATTAGATTCCCCTATATTTATTTTCTTTTGGTATTATTCTTGACAGATGTGAAAGCTGTTAAGTCTGATAAGGTAAAAATACATAACACTTAGATTACAGCATGTTCTTTCCTGTTTTACAAAACACACCATTTCTGCTTTGGCCGTGTTCAAAGGCACCGGTATAAAATATCCAAATGAGAATCAACTAAAATTGATGTTTATCTCTTAGCGGAATGATGTCAAGTGGTCATAAATATCTGGAAGTCATTTTGTAAAACCATTCACGCGATTTAGCGACGATGAAATTGACATTTTGAATATGTATTTTTATTTATCCCTGAGGAATAAATTGCGGTATCCGATTTAACGATAAGCCGAAGCTTTGATAGACAAATATTAAATTATAAGGTATATACAACAGGAATGTATTGAATTTTTACAACGAAAAAAATTTAGTTTGAAGTATGCTAATTTTCAAGCAAAAAAGTCCCTCCGACGGCAAGTTTCACAGAATTTGAACAATTCATCAAATTTAAAAGAAATATTCAAGTTCTGTTATTATTCAAGTACTGTGAAGTAATGGTCCAGAATAGATTAATAACGGAATTTGAATACAATTTTTAAAGTGCTTGATTATGAACTTTAATGTTTGATGAATTATTCAAATTCTGTGAAAAAGCTGGCTCAAATATCAAATTTTTGGTAATCTTACAGATTTTTATTGGCTTGTCGATGGAAGTTTTTTATGTGAATATCGCAAGAGTCCCAACCGCTCCCAACAGTCTGGAGCCAGTGATACATAGTGATATTGAGCCAATTGGGGTATTTAGAAAGGCGTAGATAGTGGGGAGGGAGTCCTGGATATATGGAAGAGGAAGGCGGGGAAGACCTATCTATTCAGATCTGGTCATCAAACACGGCTAAAGCCGTTTCAAGCAATATTTCAATTCTGATTCAAGTCGTCCGATTCATTCATTCTAGTAGTACGAGCAATACTGAGAGTATCTTCCACTCTGGAACATGCTGCAAATATACTATGTATTATTTTTATAGCACAAATTAATCAATAAAATTTACTTGGCGCACGCCCAGATTTGTACCCGCGATCTCTGAATCGCTAATGGAGGCCATAATTTATGCCTATATTTAAGCCAATAATATATGCCCATATCAAGTTTTACACCCTGGTGTCGCAGATTCCTTATTCTTCTGCTTCGTTCTACATCATAGCGTAAGTCATAAAATACAGCTTTTAACGACGGGAGTATAGAGAATTCAAATACTGCAGGTTTTTCGATTACCGGGAATGTATGATTATCTATAAAATTAGAAAAGGACCCAAAAGTGTTCCCTGAAGAATACCCGTGATATATGAAATTGGCAGAGGAAGAATGATTACATATTTCACATAAGTATGCCGGGGGACCAACTGTCATGTAATTGCTTTATATTGCTTTTCTGTTGTAAATTGTTAACCTCGAAACAGGCCGTTCGATTGATTCCCCTATTTTAACAAACTGATTGCAATCTTTAGAGCACAGGCGTCAAGTAGGATTACTATCATTGTTCTACCGGTATTACAATGGAAGATTCTCCTAGGAATTAGGGTCAATGACCCATTCGGCACTTGTGCGTAGTCGGAAACACGCCAAACGCGCGCCCAACATTTGAACGCGGTTGACATTTGTCACAATGAAAAGGGGTCATTTCTACGACTCGTTCTTGAATTCAACAGTTCAAATTCAACAGATCTCTTCAACATCCATATCCACTCCTTTCTCTCATCAAAAAACATTCACACAGCATCCCCAAAGATGACATAGGCCGTGAGAGAAATTAATCTCTTCAAGGCCTCCAGTGAAGATTCTAAAGCTCATTCAAGCAGCATTTGGCCCAAGGCCAAGATTGCAAACAGTACCAACATCTAAAATTAGTTCGTACGCGCTACATAAAATAAATAAAACATAACTCATGCCTTGCAAATTATCAACAAATTATTATTTTACGATCTCCCAAACATTGTTCTTGACTCCGTGTGTGCAATGCAAATATTGACAAGACAAGTTTTATGAGTACTTTTACGACGTTTATGCTTACAATGAAAATTGCATGCAAATGGCTTAACTACACTGCCCTAGATTTATTCCCCAGAGAAAATATGGTAATGTAATGCGATGGGCTGTTCTCAAATTCGTGATATTTTAGAAGCTTTGTTTGGACTAAAAAGTCGTATTTAGTTCCCACGGATTCGTTATGAAGCCACATTCCGTTGTAATGTGCATACATACGTAATTTAATTACTATGCCTTGGTTAATTAAGTAATTATTTATGCAAATACGTAATAAGTAATAATGTATTGTAGAGATATCTAGGCAGTTAGATCTATTCAACTTTTTAAAAATTAGGGCAGGTTTACATGACAGGCGCTTAACGCGCGTTTTGATAACGCGCGTTTACAACTACATACGTTTTATTCAGGCAGTACGCATGCTAACGGGCGTTTTAATAAAGCGCGCGTTGAACGCTGGCTAGCGCTCGACTGTTGTCAGCGCGCGTCAATGCGCGCTTTGAGATCATTGGTTTTCTATGTAACCGTTCAGTTGAGCGGACGTTTGACGCAGATAGACGTATTTTAGGGTTCGCTCAGTTCATCCAGAAATCGTCCGAAATAGAAACGGAAGCTTTTAATACCGAATTATTTATGAATGAAATAGAGAAACGTCCTGCGATATGGAACATGACAAGTAGCATTTTTTCAGATAAGAACTTAAGGAGAAGAGCTTGGGAAGAACTCGTTATCATATTCTGTGAGGGAGATGACAATAAAGAAAAGAAGAAATTATTATTGCACTTACCGCGAAAGGAAAATTATTTTTTAGATTATTATCGAAAATTGCAGATTTTATTGAGATTCAGTAAAAATATTAACAACGCAAAAAAAGAAGGAAATGTGGGTATTACCCACATGATAAGAGGTAAGATCCATTGTAAGTCCAGAATTTATTTTTACGTCTATAATAGTATGCACAGTAGGAGGCGTCTACTAATATCTACAGGAATTCCAAAAACTGAAAAAATCGAACTAATATCTATGGGAATCAAAGTGTTGACGAATATCTACAGCTCAAACTGTTGATTAATATCTACGAGAACCAAAGTGTTGACGAATATCTACAGTACTGTCAGAGGTTGGATTTGCAATTATGTATAGCATATTGGAATAACGTAATATTGCGTATGCAGTTTAAAAAACTTAATTTATGTAAGTATGTATGTAAAAATCCGTAATATCGGACTATTGGACACATTTAGCTGATTAGTCCAACCTACGCTCTGTAGATATTAGTTCAACCTACGCTCTGTAGATATTAGTCAACACTCTGAAGTTCGTAGATATTAGTTCAACATATGAGCTGTAGATATTCGTCAAACATACAGGCTGTAGATATTAGTATCTGGAGTCTGCACAGTATGGTAAACGGGGATACCCAAGAATCTGTAGAACTCAAACTGAACCAGGGCGGCCGCGGCAACGCGCGTTCTACACCAGACAATCGAACACCATAATTTTTATAGATTTTAAAAAGGCCTTTGACACATTGGACCATGAAACATTACTAAGGGCAATGGAGGAATGTGGTATTAGAGGTCCTTTAAATAAAATTTTTAAAAATTATTTGTTTAATAGAAAAATTAAAGTTAAAATTGACGGAATTTTAAGTGATGAAAAGTTGGCAAACACTGGGGTAGCTACGGGATCAATATCGGGACCTACGTGTTATATTATGCAAGTAAACAGTTTACCAAACGTAATAAAACGTTGTAAATGCTACATGTTTGCAGACGATACTTGCATCATATGTGCTGACAAAAATCCACAAAAAATTCAGGAAATTTTACAAACAGACCTAAATAATATAATTTAATGGTCCCACGACAATGGCATTATTATCAACGCAAAAAAACCAAATATATGCTTATACATTCACCACATGCAAACTGTCAGGATAAGGAATTGCACATTAAAAATCATTCATATGATTGCTTACACACAAAAAACCAATCCCTGCAGTGTAATTGCCCAAACATAGAAAAAGTGTACCAATATACATACCTTGGTCTTACAATAGATATCAATTTTAACCGGTCAATTCATATTTAAAATGTATGTAATAGATTAAGATCCATATTAGGGAAATTTTGTCACCTAAAAAATTTTGTTAATAAAAATATATTATACTGTATATATAACGCATTAGCAGAATCAATTATAGGATACGGAATAAATAGTTACGGATTAACGTACAAAACGTACTTAAATAAAATAGAACAATTACAAATCCGTTTCCTAAAATTGATATCAGGCAAAAAAAAAATTCAATTATGTGATGGCGATTATAAAAAAATGTTCTCCTTGTGTAATGTGCTCTCTATACATAGTAGGGTAGATTACCAATTAACTCTAGATGAATTCTGGAATACAGAATCCAAAAAACCTGTAAACCATAACTACCCCACTAGGCATAGAGAAGCAGAAATGTTTATAATTAATAAATCTCAAAATGTATACGGTGATAGAACAAAAAGGCATAAAATTCCGCAAATATTTAATGCATTACCTGAAAATATTGAAAACGAGACATCATATTCAAAAATCAAAACTAAAGTTAGATCATTCTACTTCAATAGAATATGAAAACTAAAATATTGTATAAAAATACCTAAATCTTTGAAAAACAAATATTATTTTGATCGAATAGGTATAGAATAAAATTTATGTTACAATAAGCATTATAATGATTAGTTAAGTATTTTAATATTAAGTATTATATTATTAAATAATTACTAGATATGTATTAAGCACCAAAATATCAAACATTTTATATGTTGTGAGTAAATAAATAAGAAAAATGAGAGATTTCTTACATTCAAACTGATTGATCAGTTTTGTAAGATTTAAGTAAGAGAAATTATTGTACAATTAATAACTAAATAAACATATTTAAAAAAAAATATATATATATGAACACTATACAAAAATTTGGCGCTCGTCAATCGCTTGTCATGTGAACCTGCCCACTCTCTTTTAGAATAACTTTTGAAGGTTTTTCCCATAATTTATAATTTATCATTGAAGAAGGAAATATACTAATAATAAAATAAAATATTATGAAGATAAAGACACAGAAATATTAAAAGGTTACGGTCGCAAATGAGAATCGGACCCAGTCTCTCATATTACCTCTTATTTTTAAGTCATAACAATATATATTATCACAATTGTTCAAAGCACTGGTTTGTAACCTAGATAGTGTCTTGGATAAACATATCCGATTTTATTTATATAGGACATCTGTTGACTTTTTCTAAAAGTCGGAATTTAATGTTAAGATAAATCGAAGTTAATATTTTCCTTATTTATTTTTGGGGTGTTATGCCGTGATGCGCTACCTCCGTCTTTAGCCAACATTTTGGACAGTGTTACAGCGTCCAACATCAAGGAGGTAGCACAACACGACATAACATCCCAAAAATAACATAACGTAAATATTATAATAACAACCTAAGGAATTATGAAATTTTTAAACAAAAACTTAAAACACATTTTACTATTAACTAGATTTAGGTACCTACGTGTTACGATGTGCCAATTACATTTCCGCTATGAACAAAAAAATGCCAACTTATATTTCTCTATGTTTGAAAATTTTACAGTATGTTTTATTATGTACAAAAAAAATACCTACTTATATTTTCATTATGTATAAAAATTTTCCATTATTTACAAAAAAAATGTCAACTTATTATTCACATGTTATAAAAAAAAAGTAGTTCTACATACATCCAAATTGTAACAACTGTTAAGTATGTATAGTACTGTCAATCTGATAGTGCTCCCTCTCTAAACACGAGAATTTCTCAATTAGGGAGGTATTGTTACCACTAATATTATATATTATATACATTGGTTAATTATATATTATATGTATTGGTTAATAAAAAAAAAAAAAAAACCTGGCTTCTTACGGTTACCAATGTATTGATATTTTTATATTTTATGTAAATTTTAGTTTTATGATCTTTTGTTTTATAAAATTTTTGGTCTCATACTCCTTTATTATAAATTTTATTATGCTGTTTAATCAGAGGTAAAGTCACAAGAAGGAAATCCATAATTGGTTTTATTTTGGCTATACAAACTGGAAAAATGTAATCTGTCGATTTCCCGAAAATAAATAAATAAACAAATAATACATATTTATCTTTGAAATAATTTAGTAAAAGTTAAGAAAAAAAGTATATAAAAACTACAAAAACTCCTTCAAAGTTCAAAATCTCCTACTTACGAAACCCTCTTCGGTTATGGTTCTATTGTAAAATGTGAAAAATTAAATTGTTTCGAAAATGATTGTAAAAAAAATGTATATTTGTGCCTGAGCTTCGCAAAATAAAATAAAACACACTTTTTGGCGATGGCGACCAAATAAACAAAATAGTTATTATTCGAACCCTCAGGCCTCGACTGTATTTTATCAATTTTTCAATAAAATCCATATAAATGGAATATTTCTGAACGTATTCAAAAATTAAAAACTGTTTTCGAAAGGTGATGAAATACGCTTTCCAATGTTAAGCAAACTTTCAAATGTTTTAAAAATCGCGCCTTTTTTTCTAATTAATATTACTGATAACGAAAAAATCACACACATATTTCATTAGCCAAAAGTTTATTGTAAAAATAATTAATAAATAAACGAGTGTGCTTTAGATCACACGAATGAAGCAAAACTTCTTTAGCTCCATCTATGTGATAGGAAGAGAGAATGAAAATGTGCACGCGCACAGCTTTCTCTTGCCCCTACAGTGTGATACAGACAATAGGCCTGCACTGTGTCTTAGATATACGAAACGTAACTGGCTATGAGAGAAAGAGAGAAAGAAAATGCGTGCTCGTACCTCTCTCTCTTGCCCTTACAGTAATATACGAAACGTAACTCTCTCTCTTTCTATCTTCACTAACTTATATTTCCCTCTCAACTACCGTTCGCCTCGCTTTTCGTAACGCTCTCGTCACGCATTCACCAGCTTACTCCCCAAGTCAAACGTGCGTAAAGAAGTTTTGCTTCAAAAATTCTCAAAGATAAATTTTTTTTTTTCTAATTGTGGTCCGAAACTGTGGTTTCATAAAGGTGTACATATAAATTATTTTGTGGTTAACTTTAGATTGGAATATAAAGCGTGTTGTTTTCTACTTCAATTGCCGTTTAGATCACACTTCTCACTATGATAGTAAGGGAAATATAATAGCCCATCCAGACTCTCGGCGAGAAGCCCCGAGAACACCCGAGAAGCGAGAATGTTAGGTGTTTCTCGCATTCTCTTTCTCTGGCTCGGCTGTTCTCGGATTGTTGTCGGTAAATTTGGCCGCTTCAAAGGATTTCTCGGGCGAGAAGCGAGAAGGCTACTACATTCACGTTTTGTCTCAGTGTTGTTTAGTGAGCGGTTGAGAGTAGACGTGCGTTATATTTTTGTTTTTGTTTCGAACATTTTGTTTACTTGTTTTAAAAATGTGGAGCAATCAACAAGAGTTGCAATTTATAGAATACTAGCAGACCCGGCCACACATTGCTGTGGCTAACGAAACACAATGCCATTATCCAACCTTTATAAAATCCACACCACCCGCTTGCCAGCTGCCCGATACCCGCTGCCCGCTGCCTGAATTGAATATTTGAATTTCTCGGCTTTTCTCTACTATTATGAGCATGTATTATACATATAAACCTTCCTCTTGAATCACTCTATTTATTGGTGAATACCGCATGAAAATCCGTTGCGTAGTTTAAAAGATCTATGCGCACATACATTTTGAGCGATTTCATTTTATACCATGTAATGATGATGATGATTTTCAATCTGAACTGATGCAAAAAAGATAAATTATTCCCTTTTTGATAGTGACCGGAATTGTTTTTAGTTACAACGTTGACAAAATTATAATATGCCATGGCGCATAGCGCCCTTGAGGTGATTTTTCACGAAAACGGCGCTATATAAATTAGCCAAATTATTATTATTATAAATTATTATCGGAATTATTAAAGACAAAAGTTTGAACCACGATGCATGGAACAGACTTAATGGAGATGCAAGTACCTGAACTCAAAAAGAAAAAATATTCCCTTTTTGCTAGTTACCGGAATTATTTTTAGTTACAACGTTGACAAAATTATAATATGCCATGGCGCACAGAGCCAAACCTGCTGCATTTTGAATATCGTCTGTAATGTCGTCCATACCGGATGGGAAACAGATCACGAGTGAGAAAAATGAGAGTGTGGATAAGTGCTTGTTCTCGCGAGAATTTCTCGCCGAGACTTCTCGCCGTGAGTCTGGAATCGCCTTAACGATTTTTATGAGACCCATTTAAGCTGGGGAAAATATGGTCTCCTGTGATTAAGCGGATGATACATAACACAAGGTAACGTAGGTTGCCAACTTGATTGCGGGAAGGTTTATATCGTCAAAGATGACCTCCAAACAAGCCACGACATTGTCCTATTTTAATAATATTGGTTTTAAGATGGTGGTTGTTATGATGTCTAACGGTAAGCAGCAAGTAGTAAGCAGGTGACATCTGTGTGGTGCAATGAACAACAGGCAGATGACCCACTAGCTCTAGCGGATCACCTCGCACCAATTAGTAGAGGCTTGTTTGGATTTTATTGCCTGCAGTTCTCACTACTAATTAGATGCATTAATTAATCAACGCGTTTAAAAGTTTATTGTTATCTGAAAACAATAATTCTTATCTATATATCTAATTATTTGTACAGGGTGTTAGGTGATTCGAAATCGAAATCCCCGCTTCTTTTTGGGATGGATTTAAAAATACTTGAAAAGACATTTTGGAAAGGTTGGAGAAGTATTTGAGAGTTGTTTTTACAGGTTTATTTCGTAAAGGCCTGTAAAAACCATTAACTTCTTTTTTATGCATTGTATATTATAATATCAAGGAAATTTAAAATCGATTGCACGGAACCAAACGACGCGACGTAGAGTCCAGGGACGCCCATGTGCCACCGTGGCGGGATGGTGGCGGGGCGTTAACCAATACAAAATGTATATGTAGTCTTTATGCGGACGGTATAAGGTTTAATTCTCCAATCCAAATTCGTTGAACGCCCCGGCCATATTGATTCCTGCCGAAAACAACAGCGCGAATTTGCATTGTTTTGTTTTATTTTGTGAAATTGAGGCACAATATTTAAAATGTTTTTCGATATTTTTCTGAATTTAATTTGTCACATACGTACTCGTACGTAAAAAGTTTATCCGAATATGGATATTTTTTAGGGGCCTGATATTATTTTTTTCCAGACCCAAAAAAAAAATTGATTATTTCCAAGGCCAAGACGTGTTCTACTTGCAGTATTTAATTGAAGCATTTATAATATTTCTAAAAATCGTATTTAAACCAAAAACACATTATTTTGTACTACGGATTGATGGTTAGGCGGTTACTCGGCTGAGTGACCAGTGACGACATATGGAAGAAATTGTTTTGTTGTTCGGTTTTTCAGTGTCAGTGTTCAATTCACAAGCAGTAGAAGTGAAACCTACAGAAAACATTCTTTCTTAGGCTAAATCGTATAGATGCATGTATTTGTGTCTTTTTAGTGTAGCTTTTTCATATCATCGAGTTTCAGATCACAACGATGCAAAGAAGTTTTCACTTCAATTAATAAATAATTCGTTCAAATAATAATCCCATTACATTGTAAAATGTAATACAGTTTCAGGAAGCCAAGTTTAACCAAGTCCAGGGCATGGACTTAGCATATTCTCTACTTTACTTACATTGCATTACCAGACAGACCACCAGCCACCAGCCACTACCAGAAGTGAGATAGCGGTACACATTATACAGAATAGAGGCTGCAATATTTGAATTGAATGAGATCGTAATTTTTACGAGGAGAGAGATGAATAATTCAAATTATAACTGTTAAACTGTTTGGCTGGGAGGCTGTTACCGTCGTTTATTTGCCTTATCTGTACGATTGTAAGTTCTATTATGGAAAATTGTAATTGTGCCGAGAGATTGTACTCCTAAGTAAGATAATGTGCAATTTTATCGAGATTTAAGAAAGACCGTTTGACCCATAAAAATTCGTAAACGGTAAAGTTTATGTTTTACGAATTTTGCGATTTGCACACAATGTTTTTTTTTAAATTTAATGTAGTACAGTGGCCGGAATTTCACACAGTGAACCAAATTTTATTTTTAATTTTGGTAAATATGTTTGCCATCATTTGCTATGTACTTATCAATGTTAAATTATTAGCATGTTATTATTTTTAATTGTAAAACTAACGTTTTTAAGACAAGATTTTTTATGCATAGCACAAAGGGTAACAATTATTATAAGCAATAATTATCAGCCTGAAACACTCATCCACATTGAAAAATCTTCCGAGACAAGATACATGACGCCAACGGGACTTGAACCCGTGTCCTCTCGATTGCCGGTTAGCATGTACTTATATGACGATGTGAGCTAACTTGAGATTAATAAATAAATAAACCCAAAACAACTTTTTTCAGATCTGAGCATTTCGTTCCATTTATAAACTATTGAACATTGTTAAACTTTTTTAGATCAGAGCATTTCTTTCTATTTATAAACTATTGAACATTGTTAAACTTTTTTAGATCAGAGCATTTCTTTCTATTTATAAACTATTGAACATTGTTAAACTTTTTTAGATCAGAGCATTTCTTTCTATTTATAAACTATTGAACATTGTTAAACTTTTTTAGATCAGAGCATTTCTTTCTATTTATAAACTATTAAACATTGTTAAACTTTTTTAGATCAGAGCATTTCTTTCTATTTATAAACTATTGAACATTGTTAAACTTTTTTAGATCTGAGCATTTCGTTCTATTTTTAAACTAATGAGCAATGTTAATTTTTTTAAATCTGAGCATTTTGTTCTATTATTAAACCATTGAACATTGTTAAACTTTTTTTAGATCTGAGCATTTCGTTCTATTTTTAAACCTTTGAACATTGTTAAACCGAGTGCGAGTGCCGGTTACGATAAACTCAAATACAAAACAGTGCTAAGTCTCTCAACGGAATTGGTTCCTATATTATCAAAATTGATTAACCAATGTTTCAAAGAGGGAACTTTTCCAGACTGCTGTAAAATTGCCAAGGTGATACCAATTCACAAAAGTGGGTCCAAATCAAATACCTCAAACTACAGGCCCATCTCAATCTTACCAATCTTATCAAAAAATTTTGAACGTGTAATCTACGAAAGATTAAACAATTTCCTATTAAAAAAATCATTCTTTTATAAAAAACAGTATGGCTTTAGGAAAAAATCTAACACACTTGCGGCAATAAATGGCTTAATCAGTAAACTTAGGAGTGGTATTGATGGTGGAAATTATATCTTATCTATACTAGTTGACCTTCAAAAAGCCTTTGATACGGTAAGCCATGATATAATTCTCAAGAAACTCGAGAAACTTGGTGTAGTTGGTCCTGCTCTTAATCTATTCAAATCATATCTTAGCAACAGAAAGCAATTCGTAAGCATTAACAATCAAAATAGTAAGCACCTTCCAATAAACTATGGAGTTCCGCAAGGATCCATACTAGGGCCACTACTGTTCCAAATTTATATCAATGATATTTCGCAATTAGAATTAAACGGTGAAATTTTCTTATATGCAGATGATACTGCAATATTCTACTGGGGTAAAGATCTAAACATACTACTAGAAAATGCACAAAGTGACCTAGAAAGAATTTGCGGTTGGCTCCAATCAAATATCCTAACAATGAATATAAAAAAAAACAGGATACATGATTTTAAGTTCAAACCGTAAAATAATTCCTCCACATGTACCATTAAAAATTGAAAATAACGATTTGCAAATCCTGAAACAGGAAAAATATCTTGGGCTGTGCATCGATAAGCATTTAACTTTTAAACAACACATTCAAAATGTAAAAGATAAAATCACACCCTTAATTAGCGTTTTTAGCCGGTTATCATATCTATTACCAATTAGATTAAAAAAAAGTTTATACTATAGTCTCGTACACTCACACCTAAATTACCTGATTGAAATCTGGGGAAATGCGTATGAAACATACATCAATGAATTACAGGTAATTCAAAATAAGATAATCAAAAAACTATTTCACTACGAATCCAAAACATCCACAAAAAAAAATATTTAGAAACAAAACTGCTAACATTAAGAAAACTATACGAGTACAATATATGTGTCCTTATATACAAAATAAATAATAAACTCATATATACAAACACAGAATTCATTAAAACGTCCCAAGTACACAAACATTTTACACGACAACACGATAACATACGTTTAAACACCATTCATACTAACTACGGTAAGCAATCAATTAGTTACGAGGGGGGCAATTTATATAATTGCCTTCCAGATGATATCAAAAACGAAAAAAGTGTGTGCAAATTCAAAAAAAACTTGTTCATGTTTATTCACAAAAAACAAAGTAGTGATAGTGAATAATATAATATCATGTAAATGTTAGTATTGCAATCTAATGTAATCTAAGGTTATGAAATGTAAAAACCATGTAATGTGAAAACTATGTAATACAATGTAAAAAGTACATAATTCAATATTCTAGTTAAGTAAGTGAAAATGTTATTTTCTTTTTTACTGGAATAAAAACTTATGAAAAAAAAAAAAAAAACCCTCATGCTTCGAGTATATTCTCTCAGTAGTTCTAAATGATGCTTTGTGTTAATATGAAGCAGGGGAAATGGTCACTAAAGGTGACCACCTGTAGATCGGATATCTTCGTAACCGTTCGGCTGTTAGACCCGAACGGGCGGCAGTTGTATCTCTAACACAGTACAACTGCTGTAGAGACACCATACCACTACATGTAACTATTTATACTATAGACATCTGTTGAGAGACGTTGATACTACAAACATATTCACATCATTAATTGTGTTTGTATAGGTTTTCAAAATATCAAAATGTTGACAATTTGGGAGGCGGGTATGGGTACAGCCGCCCGGGGAACCATTTATTGGATAACGAATACCTCTGCCATTGGTCAACCCAGGTGGTTCGCAACGTTTGGTGAATTAGCAGGGGCGCCCGGGTTCATAGTGTGAGGTTTATCTGGGTCTTGGCGGCGGATGTGTCTGCCCACCACTTGTGGGCGACCCTTTGACCTCTCAAGCAGAACTCTTTTGGGACATCGCCTTGCACCGCAGTGGGTGGGATGGATTCATAAGTCCGTCACTGACCCACTGACCCCCAGATTACTACTCACCCTTCATATCTTATACATCCCAGAACCTCTCATCTTCCTTTCCTTTAAAAGACCCTCCACTCAGCATCCCCAAAGATAACATAGGTCCTGTGTGGAGCTGTTGTAAAAAAAGTGCAAAAATACGCAACTCCCTTTCTAGCGCCTCTGTTTCAAACTTTGTATGTTTCCCACTCATTTTATCTTTCACTTATTTTACAACCAACATTACGAATAATTACTCTTTTAACTTCTTTCATATCAGATTATTTTCCGGTTCACGGTCAAGTGATCGCACGCTATTTAGCAGCGAAATACCGCGCTGTATCATGGCTGTAATACTCTTCTATCCCGTGTAATGTCATTCAATGATCTACCATTATAGTCAATTCGCACCAGCCACCAGCCAGAAGAGCAGACGCTAAAATAAGTAAGAATAAATCGCTGAGCCAACGTCAGGCTAACACAGGAAACGGCGGTTTGTCAAGAAGAGAGCCAAATTGAGGCAAAGAAAGAGAGCCAAATTGTCATGGAAACAGGCTAACGAAGGTGTACCAATAGAGCCGCATATAAATTTGACCGGTAATTCCGTGTACACAATTGATATTATTGTGAAATTCGATGAAATGATCGACCTTCAATGCTAGAAAGCATAAACTGACTATATACCGCCTGTGAGTATTTTGCACTCACCCTTCACTTATTAAAATCAGGTCAATTTGGGAGGGGGTATGGGTACCGCTTCTTGCTACTCGCGACCAACACCTCTGCCATCGGTCACCCCAAGAATGTCGCTACGTTTGGTGACTTAGCAGGGGTGCCCGGGTTCATGGGGTGAGGTTTGTCTGGGTCTTGGCAGTGGATGCCCATCACTTGAACGGCAGGCTAGATCGGGAGAGAATGGTTGGGTCCCTTTGACTATCCAGCCGTACTCTCTCGGAACGTCGCCTTGCACCGCAGAGGGAGGGATGGATTTATACGCCCGTCACTCCTGGATACACCGACCCCCAAATTCCTACCCACCCCTCATACCATTACCTTCCCAGAACTTCCTCTCCTTCATTTTATAAAAATACCCTTCACACAGCATCCACAAAGATGACACAGGCCCCGAAGGAAATTATTTTCCTCGGGGCCTCCTGTGTGGAGCTGATGTGAAAAAAAAGCATGAACAACTGCTATACACCGCCTATTTGTATCCTTTGCACTCACCCTTCACTTATTAAAATCAGGTCAATTGCATTCGATCTTCACTTTTCAAGCATTAAATCAAAACCCGCGTCGAGAGTCCGAGATCTAATAATAAGAAGTTTTAATATCTAGATGTGTTTCCACAGCATTCGCAATATCTTCTCCACGTGTTCGTCCTTGAGCAGGAGCAGTCCAAGAAGTTCTTTGGGATCTTGTCCCGACACATTATATCGCATAATCTGTGCTGGATTACTAATATCAAAATACTCATCAGATGCAATTGATATTGCGAAAGCCAGTTTAATATCTTCGACTCATTGCTCCGTTATATTCGAAGAAATTTTGGAAATTCTGTCTAGCACTGTTTTCGAAGATAGTAGCAATTTTTTAATTATTTCTGGCTTTCACCCTTCATGGGTGTTCTAGGCCATCATTTATAATTAGAGAGAAAGAAAAGGTGAATTTATACATTAATTTTATTTAAATGTGCAAATTTCATAATTTTATGGAAGATTGGAGTGGAGTTCAGACTTAGAAGAGATGAGATGTTGAATGGAGGAGAGGCAATTTTTGATAACGCTTGATAGAAGAGAGGATATTTATGTAGAGAGGGACAATCAAAAAATATGTGATCTAAAGTTCCCACATCTAGACCACAGAACGTACAATCTGGGGAGTCAAGCACATGAATTTTAAAAAGGTGAGAACGAACGGAACAATATCCGATTCTCATTCGAATAAGTAAGGAAATCTCTTTTTTGGAAAAATGGGGGAATTTTTGAAACCACGGTTTTGATGGGATAGTCCTTTGTATTGAGGCGTAGCGGGCACCCTTGGATTGACTAGCAATGTTCCAATACTCTGTCCAAACATTGCGGGATCTATCTTTGATGATGGAAAAAATGTCAGACAGGGGAATATGGTTTACGAGGGTAACGGTAGAGTTACACGCTCCTTGTTTTGGCAAGGAATCAGCAATATCGTTACCCACTATGCCAACATGTCAAGGAATCCAAATCAGAATGACAGTTTTTCAAGAGCTTTGAATGGAGGTTATCAGTACTCGAATAAGACATACAAAGTGATCATCAGAATGAAGAAGAGGACTGGATTTAAGTTTTTGGGGGGAACTGAGAGAGTCAATGCTCAAAATGATTTTTTATTATATATTTGGGAGATTCAATTATTGCAATGCACTAGGCAGAAAATATTGAAAATTGGTTTGAAATTGAATAAAATATTCTTTCATTAGAATTATTGTGGTAAGCGTTAATACCTATACCACAGTTAGGAGAGTCCGGAGATTTAGAGCCATCAGTAAATAAAAGAGAAGAGTTGGGCCATTTAGAGAAATAATGTTATTGAACATATTATTGATGGTATGGGCTGGGAGATTGAAATGACTATTAAGGATAGGATTTAGTAGCAATTCTTTTATTATTTTCGTGATCGCTTCTTTATTTTCAAAACGCTCCTCGGTGCTTTCAGTTGTGCCGCAAATAGCCGTATTTGGGGGACGCTCAGATGGTTTGGGCAAGTGAGCGAATGAAAGAAAAAGGAGTGTAAGGAGAATATATGACGTAATGTGAAAGGTAGAAGAAGTCGGAAAAGACCGAGGAAGACATGGCGTGATAGAATCAGATTCTTGAATCGGACCATGTCAAGAGTCAGAATAATAGAAGCGAATATGAACGAGGCAAGGAGTGTGTGCCAAGACCGTGTTGTTTGGTGGTCCGTCCTCTCTGTCTATCCCAGTGTAGAAACGACATGATGATAGTTAGATATTAGGTCCTTACATATGAAATTGGCGTTTTGCCGTACTGGCAACTTTGATCTCAAATATCTCCTCTTTGGTTAGGAATTCCAAATTCAAATTTATACAGGTATAATTTATAACTCATGTATTTCTATTTCGAAAATTATAATTCATTTGTTTTTTCCTTAATTGTTTTTTTTTTGCGTCACAGTTTTTGGTTCCAACGTTTTCGTTCTGGAAATTTCGACCTGCAGAACAAGCACCGTGGATGGCCGGAGAACAAAGTTGATAATGAAGAATTGAAGGCTATTGTGGAAGCGGATCCATCGCAAACCACGTCCGAGTTAGCTGCAGGCTGCGCTGTTAGTGATAAAACTGTTTTAATTCACTTGAAGCAAATTGGGAAGGTGAAAAAGCTTGAAAGGTGGGTACCTCACGAATTGAGTGAAGCAAATCAACGAACGCGCGTTAGAATGCTAGACCACACACTGCACAACAGACGGCTACCAAATTAGAGGAGCTCCGAACCTTGCCCCAACAGATTACCATTTTTTTCGAAATTTGGATAACTTCTTGCAAGGGAAAAAATTCAACTCCGATGGGGCAGTCCAAACCGCTTTCAAAGATTTTATTGATTCCCGTCCGAATGGTTTTTTTAGTAAAGGGATCGATGAACTACCTATATGAGATGGCAAAAGTACATAGATAGCAATGGTACATACTTTGATTAAATAAATTTAATATATTATATAAAAAAAAAATCGACTTTATGTTCCTCCCATACAAAACGCCAATTTCATATGTAACCTAATATAACAGATATTTAGTAATATTTTTTGGATTACTTCGATACTATCCATACAGGTTTAATATTAGTAAAATTTTATATTTTCTTCTCCAATGTTAATTTCTCATCTTAACTTTTTTTAAACGGATTTTATCCCTTATGTATAAAGAAACTGTATGAAGGACAAGGTCAGAATCGCTTGCGCCAATATCAATCTAGAACCTATGTGCTATTACTAGTGATTATTGTAGCTACTCTGAATTATTTTAATAGAGTTTTCCATGAAATTTGCGGGTGGCTTTTGGCAGCAGCTGTCAAAGTTACGTTTACGTTTTCAAATGAGTATAAAGGTCAAGTCAAGTCAAATATGAATTTATTTGAAAGCATCTTTGAATTGTGTTTTTTTCATGTTGGGTATGTATTCAGGTTTGTCTAGAAATAATAAAATCAGTTTATATTTGTGTGAATATATTTTTTGACAATTATTTCCAAAATAGGAGATTTTAATTTTTTTTTTAGTTAGTTGGCTATTCTGGAAAAAGTTCATACGATATTATCATGTAATATACATTATTAATAAGATATATTATCTGGTAAACAGAAAACAATCGCAAAAAAACCATAGCTTTGTATTAATAACTAGCAGACCCGGACACACGTTGCTGTGGCTAACGAAACACAACGCCATTACCCAACCTTTATAAAATCCACACCACCCGCTTGCCAGTTATATATGCCAAATATTTGAATTTCTCGGCTTTTCTCTACTATAATAAGAATATATTATACACATAAACCTTCCTCTTGAATCACTCTATCTATTGGTGAAAACTGCATGAAAATCATTTAAAAGATCTATGCGCACATACATTTTGAGCAACTTCATTTTATACCATGTAATGATAATGATGATATCCGACCAGATCAAGGTAATTTTCGCGCTGTTCTGAAATGTCATCCCTCGTTCAACAGGTTAAAGATGTACTAGATGTAAAAACCCTTTGTTTTCAACCATTATTGCTCAACAGTTACCACAAAATACGAGCCTGGGTTGGAACTGCCGTGTTCTTCTTAGCTTACAAGAAGCATATAACATATTAAAGTAGAGCTTACAACACGGCCAACCATCCAATTACTTACCTGTGACTTATAACATGGCCGTAGATACAAGAACTTACACGACTTTTCCGTTGAGACTATTCACCAGCGGAGGGGTCAACAAGACCTCGCGTTATCTGAAAACTACCGATCTGGAAACAGTCTATATTTTAAAACAAAGTGCAAATTGCAAAGGAAATCTGAGAAATAAATTGGTCGGCAAACAATCAATGATTTTGAAAATTGTTCATGTGGGTAAATGCGACGAAGTGCGTATTTGAAGAACACCTCTCCAATCTTCCTTTTTGTTTGTTCGGAGCCGGTGGAAATACGGCATCCTCAATTTTTTTTACATTAGCTCCACACAGGAGGCCCCGAGGAAAAAATTTCCCTTAGGGCCTATGTAATCTTAGGGGAAGCTGTGTGGAGGGTTTTTTAAGGAAAGGGTATTAGGGGTGGGTAGGAATTTGGGGGTCACTGTGTCCAGGAGTGACGGACGTATGAATCCATCCCTCGAACTGCGTTGCAAGGCAATGGATGAGAGAGTCCGGCTGGAAAGGTCAAAAGTCAACCTCAACCAGTCCGCCGCCAAGACCTGGAAAAACCTCAACCCATTAACGAGGGCACCCCTTCCAAGTTTCCCAACATAGCGAACCACTTGGGGTGACTTATGGCAGAGGTGTTGGTTATCCAGTAAATGGTTACCGCGGCGGCGATACCCATACCCGCCTACCAAATTGGGGTATGTTGTGAGGCTGAGGGTAGTAGGGATGGGAAGGAGTTGGGAAATTGGAAGATGTACCTGGCACCCTACCACAGTCGATCGATGAGGATTGCGAGGATAACTTTCGGTAACTTATCATCGTTCCCTTGCATGATTGCAGATCGCCAACGAATAAGTAACAGTTCACACTGAGTTGTCTTAATATATTCGACGTCAACTGTTTTTTGTAAGTTAGCGATCTACACTTGTCCTGTAAGTCTTTATCGACCGACCGTGCTAGGTAGCCTGGCCATTCAGTTCTGGACGCCAAATACCGCTAAATCGATTCCAAGCCCATGTTCATGGGGTGAGGTTTGTCCAAGTCTAACCTGCTGCGTGGCAGGCCGTTTCTAAAGAGACTGGTTGAAGGAGGCCTTTGACCTCTCCGGCCGGACTCTCTCGACCCATCACATTGCACAGCAGTTGGATGGTTGGATTCATTCGTCCATCACTACTGGAAACATTGACCCCCAGATTCCTACCCAACTATATTACCCTTGTCAACCGTTTATTAGGAAAAATGTAAAAAAGCAGTCAATAAAATACGCATTAAAATAATATAGTGTCAGTAGTTATAAGTCGAAATATGAAATAGCAAAATTTGAGCGAAGGGGATAGTGTCGTTAGCTCAGTGATTAAAGCAGAGCCCGGTCAAGGCTAATAAGGTCCCGGATTCAATCCCTAGATGCGACCGTATCTTTTTCTGTTTCAAATTTTCGTTTAGAACGTTAACATTGTCTTCAATGATTAAAAATAAGTCATTTAAAAATGGAAATACTCAGATCGTTTTTAGTTACTCTATGTGAATCAGATTCACCAGTTTTCCGTTTGTACTACTAGTTTCCAGACACAGTGTAACAATTATTATAAGCAATAATTATTAGCCTTTAACGCTCATCTACATTGAAAATCTCCCGAGAAAAGATACATGCCGCCAACGGGACTCGAACCCGCGTCCTTCTGATTCCCGGCCAACTGCTCTTATCCACTGAACTACGTCGGTTTATCTCCTGCCCGCCAAATAATTCAATATATACTAGTGTTTCATTCAACAATTACTGCTTATTATATTTTTCCACCTGCAAACAACCAACTTGAGAATTTTTATATGAGAAATTTTATTTGATAAAGAAATTTTATATGAGAATTATTTTTATATGAGAAAGGCATTGTAAGTGCTAAATCTCTGATAAACTAATTTTTAAGACAAGATTTTTATGCATAGCACAAAGGGTAACTATTATTATAAGTAATAATTATTAGCTTGGAACACTCATCTATATTGAAAAAATCTCCCGAGAAAAGATACATGCCGCCGACGGGACTCGAACCCGCAGTGAACACAGTGTATATACAATAATTGTTTATAGTTTATACCACAAACTAACCACAAAAAAAACAAATAAATAAACTTCACTATGTGACACATTCAACTATTAATTGTGATAAAATATGGAAAGTTTTGTAATGAAAACGGTCCTCTTACATTTTCAAAACACACCACATAATTAAATTTTAAACTAATAACGCTTTCTTCTGGTGGTAATATTAGAAAGACACATAAAAACTTTAACTAAATTATCTCAACCTTGTTCTTGAGATTTAAACAATAAATTGTTAAATTTCCCCGCCGCAAAGAACAAATCTAATAACATATAAGTACACAGAGTAATTGAATGCGGCAGCTTTCTCTCAGTGTGTTTGTTTCTGAGTTTACCGCGGTTTGACATTAAGTGAAATTGACCTGCAGTTGACCTCTGAATAACACGGTTAAGGCGAAGGTTGCTTCGTGAGAGCTTTGCCGACCTCGCTTTTCATTCATAATAACTAGGTAATGCCTTCACGAGGTACTACGTGAACAAAGCGCACGTAAATTGTTAAGTTAACGTATTTTCTTCGTGCTTTTGGTGTACGAGTGTTACATTCGTGAAGGTCAGTTGTTCTCTGAAGCTTGTTGTGTTGTGGGAGATTTATAATTCGTTGTAAACTGGGAAAGAAATTTCAACATGATAAAACCATTGTTTCTAAATCAGGTTACTAGTAACTATGAGATGCATTAGGTTAGGTTAGGTTACGTAAAGTATTTTCTTTATTCACATTCGTGAAGGTCAATTATCTTTGAACTTTATTTTGTTGTGGAAGATTATATGTAATTCGTTGAAACTGTAAAATAAATTTCAGCATCATAAAAATATTGTTTCTAATTCAGTTTTTGTTAGGTTAATACCTTAGGGAACGTACCCTCACTACGTGACTTACTTTTTGCAAATTTTAACCCCCCCTCCCCCCTCGGTGACTCGCGTAGTATATTCCAAGAACCCTCCCCCCTTCCCCTACAGTTTTCACGTAGTAATCCATAAATATGGTTTTGAATCATTTCTTGCTAACTAAAAGTTTAAAAAAAGGCTTATATTTGTCTTTATTAATACGGCGCTTACTGCGTGACGGCAAGAATGCATGCATATCTATAATTACAAGTGGAAAAAATATTAACAAGATAAAACTGAAAAATATATTGTAACCAGAACTTAATTTAGATTTCTAGATTCACTACGTGATCAAAACCTAAAACCCCCGCCCCTCATTGTGACCAAGCGTGGTATTTTGAACACCCCCCTCGCCTCCCTGAACGCGTCACGTAGTATGGGTACGTTCACTTACAATGTCCCAGCTGCTCTCGTCTGGAGCCAGTGAGACTATGGCATCCCCAATTGGGGTATTCTGTGAGGCTGAAATTGGTGGGGAGGGGAAGGAGATGGCAAAAGCCATTTCAAGCAACGTTTCAATTCTGAATGGTGGTCTTACAACAAGGTGATAGGTACTAAGAGTATCTTTCACTTTGGAAAGTGCAACATATGTACTGTTTATTGTTTTAAATGAATTAATTGTGAATTTGCACACCGGGAATCGATCCCGCCACTTTCGGTTTGCGAGTCAAGAGTCTTACCCCTCGATTATGGAGGCGGTTACTAGTTATTATGAGTTTTTTTTACATTAGCCCCACACAGGAAGCCTTGAGGAGAAAAAAATCCTTAGTGGCTATGTCATATTTGGGGATGCTTTGTGGAGGGTCTTTTTAGGGAAAGGAAGGTTAGGAAGTTATGGGAAGGAAAATATATAAGTGGTGAGTAGGAATCTGGTGATCAATGCATCTAGGAATGACAGAATATGAATCCATCCCTCTCACTGCGATGCAAGACGATGGGTCGAGAGAGACAGGCTGGAGAGGTCTAGGTTAGGTTTAGCTCAGCCAATCTCTCCCGGTCAGGCCCGCCACGCAGTTGGTGGGAAATCACATTCGCCGCCAAGACCTACACAAACCTCGCCCCATGAACCTCTGCCAAGTCACCAATGGTTATTCTCATCAATGTAATATATCATTGAAGAAGAAGATAACACTAATAATCTAAACGAAAATATGAAAGAGAACAAGACACAGAAAAATATAAAAATATAATGGTCGCAACTGGGACTCAAACCCAGAACCTCTCGTCTAACCGGGACGCGCACTTTTACCAATTCAAAGGCGGCAATGACTGAATTGGTAAAAGCGCACGTCCCAGTTAGACGAGAGGTTCTGGGTTCCTGTCCCAGTTGCGACCATTATCTTTTTCTATTTTTCTATGTATTGTTCTCTTTCATATTTTCGTTTAGATTATTAGTGTTTTCTTCTTATTCAATGAAATGAATTTATTTATTAAGAATCTATTTCGATGATTGTGGCCTTTTTTAACAAATATTTTTCTTTTTTTTTTCAGATAGTGACAAATCTGTGACAGCATTGCGGAGTCCAGCGTATTTTCAACATTATAGTTTGACAATAGTGATTTAAATACGTTTAATTTGTGAAAAATAAGTTTAAAGTGTTTATGAATTCAGTGTTTTAAGTTGTTAAATAATACACGATGAAGGAAGTAACGCTGCTCGCCACTGCGTCTGTTTTCCTGGTACTAATCAGCGGTAAGTTCAACTAAAATATTACAGGAATTGATATTTATTTAAAAGCTCCAAAGATTAATAAAAGCTGTGTATAACCACTCATCCCACGTACTGCTGGATCTGTTACTAAATAAAAACGACCTCATAAAACTTATTTTATCTCACTCTCTATTACAGTCAGACATACAATTTAAATAGATTTGGAAAGATAGAACACCAAGCTTTCTTTTTGCATTTAAAAGTTTACCATAAACGCTCTTGCATAATTTGACATAAACTCCATGTAAAAATGTTTGTCCCGTATGCGTTTCAATACCATTCGTATGATTGCGATGAAACAGTGGTGATTTGTTGTGCGCACGCCCGCGAAGGTTTCTATATACAATCGTGAGCTCTGGCGTTATGTAATTATTTCCGATATCATTCATCGGATTGCGATGAAACTTCGGTGATTTGTTGCGCACGCCCGCGAAGGTTTCTATAGTTTCAATAGTGAAGTCTGGCGTTGTGAAATTATTTCCTGTATCATTCATCCGATTGCGATGAAACGTCGGTGATCTGTATATATAATGGTGAGCTCTGGCGTTATCAAATTATTTCCTATATCATTCATCCGATTCCGATGAAACTTCGGTGATCTGTTGCGCACGCGCCCGTGAATATTGCCTTATGTAATATAATGGTGAGCTCTGGCGTTATGAAATTTCTACATAAAATTTACGATAGATGGCGCGCGAGTTGTTTGGGGTGAGGTTACGTAGCGACGGGTGAAGGGTGACGAGGGACATGTGAGGGATTGTAAAGGATAGGTACATAATAGTGGTAGGGGATAGCAGAGGGCAAATTTTGAAAAATCCATGCTTCTCAAACGGATAGCTTTACGTGGCCCGCTCACGCGCCGGAAAACCTCTGATTTGTTCGTGTACGCACCAAATGTAAAAAAAAAAACAACAAAAAATCCAAAAACAAATAAACAGAATTTAAACACAATTACTTTATTTCTTTGAGTTGCTTTGCAACGCACGCAGGGTACTCGCTAGATACTCTATAAAACAAAATAACGCCAAATAGTTCCCATGGTCAAGTATTGCCAATTTTTAAATAACTACTTATAGGTATATATAGAAATAATTGAAGTGTCTATAACGTTTGAAATGTTTTCTAATTAAATGTGTTTTTATAAATAGGACTTTTAAGAAAAAAAAAATGGTATGTGATTTAAACAACTTTAGATTTTGAAGCGAATCTTAGTTAAATGTTAGCGGCTTGCAGAACTAACTTGCCAATGGTCATGACGGTCGGGAGAGCAATCTTGTGATTTAGTAGAATCAGTTCGAATATTGATATATTTAACATCAATGAAGCACAATTTAGACGGCAAGCTTTGTTGCTGTTAGTTTAAATCTGCTTATCTTATCCTAATATTTTCTCTCTTTTAAAAAACGCTTTGAAATATTTATTTCGCAATGTTTTAAAATGATAAATTAAGTAAATTGAATAAAATGAATAAAATAAATAAAATGAATAAAATGAATTAAATGAATAAAATGAATAAAATGAATAAAACGAATAAAATGAATAAATTGAATAAAATGAGTGAAACGAATAAAATGAATAAAGTTAATAAAATGAATAAAATGAAGAAAATGAATAAAATGCATAAAATTAATAAAATGAATAAAATTAATAAATTGAATAAAATGAATGAAACGAATAAAATGAATAAAGTTAATAAAATGAATAAAGTTAATAAAATGAATAAAGTTAATAAAATGAATGAAACGAATAAAATGAATAAAGTTAATAAAATGAATAAAATGAATGAAACGAATAAAATGAATAAAGTTAATAAAATGAATAAATTGAATAAAATGAATGAAACGAATAAAATGAATAAAGTTAATAAAATGAACAAAAGGAATAAAATGAAATAAATTCATTAAATTAAAAAATGGAATTTGTATTAATAATTAATCAATTGAATAAATTAATTGCAAAAGAGATACTTTACTTTTTCCTACGATTCATAATAGAAATACGTTGATTTTTTTCGTCCTACTGTAAAGTTGAGAGCAATTTTTAACAGTTTATACCCAGTTTCTCATTAACGAATACGTATATAATTATTAACCGGGACACAATGACAAACCGGTCGAGACTTACCTTAAAACCGGAAGAATCTCGGCCAAAACGGTAGGTAGTAATGATGACCCTAACTTTGTCCATTTCACGTTATTCTCCGAAATATAATACTTAGATATTGCAAATGTCATCTGCATAAGGAATCTTATATATGTATGTGTTGAGGAATCGGTCGTAGGGGGAATACGCATTCTAAAACTGTGCATATTCTTAGTATGCCTACTACGAATATAGGTAATAGGCAAAAAAAATCGCTCGGGAAACGGTCGATTGTAGCGTAAAAGCGGTTTTTATTTATTTTGTGAATACTTTTACAAGAAAAAAATCAAGGAAAACTGTCCCAGATAATTTTTGTCAAAAAGTTTTTTTTACAGGTTGTTTGTTTCATACATTGACGACGTCCATGGTCGAGGGGTAAGGCTCTAGAATCGCTATCCGAAGGTCGCGGGATCAAATCCGGCGCGCAAAAATAAATTTTATTTGAATATTTTGTGTTGTTTCACAATTAATTAATTTAAAAAATATACATTATATTTGTGGCACGTTCCAGAGCGGAAGATACTATCAGTATCACCCTGGTGTAAGACCAGCATTAAGAATTGAAACGTTGCTTGAAATAGTTTTAGCCGTGCTTTGTGACCAGATCTGAATAGCCAGGTACTTCCCCACCATCCCCATCTCCTTCCCCTCCCGATCTACCTTCAGCCTGTCAACATACTCCAATTGGGGATGCCACAGTCTCACTGGCTCCAAGCGGGAGTAGTTGAGACTCTTGTGGGGTATTCACATAAAAAAATGACGAAAAAAAACTCGTTTTTAGTAGTTTACGCTTATATTTTTTATAAAATAATTAACAAATTCATTTTTATTCTACTCAAGCAAAACGATAGTAAAAGCTTTGTTTTATTTAAAGCATATTATTTGGCATTCAAAATTTAAACCAATTCGTAGTAAAAATGAATCGAAGAGAGTGATTTAAAAATAAGCTTCGCCTCTGGGTATGTTTTGTACCACCCAGTAGACCCCGAATAACACATTTTTTGCAGAAGACTTTAAGCTGTCACTCAAAAGAGCTTTAATGACCGTAAGGCTATTTATTTCTAATAAATGATTGCACATGTCAATAGCATTATTTTACGATGTTATGGTGCTGGTCGTTTAATATTGTAGTGACTTGTCTCTCCTGTTGAAATAAGACACCAAACCACAACTGTACCTAAGTGTCCACCTTTCTTGCCTTACACACACCTGACATCTCGCTTCCGGCAGTTGGTACAAACTGTAACTCCTTGAGCCATTCAACCCACTGTGGAAGTGAACACCTGGCCGAGGGGTCACCACGACACAACACACGCACAACGTCACACCCGTCTGCAGTCTTCAGTCTGCGGTACAGACCAATGTGGAGGTTGTATGTTGTAAGGTTGTCAGTATTTAATATAGAATCGATGGAAAGCTAAGTTTAATTTTTCCATGAACTAATTTACAAGAAAAGGTAGACGAAATAATAAGAAAAATTAAAATTTTAAGTATGGTATATTGATTGTTTATATTTTTACTAGCCGGGGTACCAGGTTTCGCTTGGGGAATTGGTATGAGATTGAATTGACGTTCGAACCCACGACGTAATTTGCTTTATATACCTACCCTAACCCACCCATACAAAAAAATTTCGAATGGTCAACAATGGTCCAGAATATTACACAACATTCGAGGTTGTTCTGGAATGTTCCACAATGATCTGGGATGTTCCCGAACGTTCCAGACTTCTCGAACATTCCACATCTTTCCAGAATGTTCGAGGATATTCTGGAATGTTTTGAACTGTTCTAGAAATTTCTAGAGGGTGAAACTTCCAGCCATTATATCTTCAAAAGCAAGCCCTTCGGAAAAAACGAGAATCTTCTTCATGGATGGGGGATTATAGAGGGCTACCACACCATATAGCTCCCTTGATCTTCGCCGGGACTTGTTTCTGAGTTTTAGCGGCACGCAAATTTAACACTTTCTTTTTAATATATATTGATTAACGCCCTTTCTTAGGGGCTTTTACAAATAAATAGTCAAAATTATACAGTATTTTATAACTGAACTGCCTCAGAAACAATCTTTTGTATTTGTTTAGTGATAAATTGAAGATGTCAGCGCAACACGGCATAATACCCCAATAATAAATCACGATAATAATTTTGGCCGTGAAAATCTAAAATCATATCCAACCATAAATGTTAATGGGCTCATTTATGATGATTTTTGAATCAAATATTTATTATTTATATTTTTAATTTTAATTTAACTTTAATTTAACTTTTTGATTAAAACCCCAAATTGTAACACTTAATTAAATTAAAAAATATTAACAAAATTTAATAGAAAATCTGTAAACAGGAAAATCAGAAAAAAAGATATTGGCACCATTGTGTTCGAGTCCCAGAGGTGTCAATATATTTTTATGATTTTTCTGTTTTCAGATTTTCGATTGAGTTTCGCTAATATTGTCATCATTTAATTAAAGATTTATTTCATTCTCCATTCATTTCGTAAGAATACACGAAGCTGCCACAATGCAAGCACAATGGGAAATACATTTCTCGCCACATTACCGTAATCACATTATCGATTAATCTATCAATACTTCCTCTTCTTCTCGTAAGTAACACTATTCGGTCCCGTGATGATAGCATTCGCCACAGCAATACGAGGGATGTTCAGAAAGAAAGTATACTGTGACCATAACGAGCTGTGGTTTTTTGTTTTTGAGGGTTGACAGCACTAAGTGGTAGAGAGGGATTTCTAGACCAGAGCATCGCAAAAAACTTGGTAGTACGTAAAGCCACGTTGTAGTGTTGCGTGAAAGATGTCGGTAAAAATTCCCACCAAGTGCTGTGATCTGCTTCTTACTCACGGAAGGAATAACACCCACAATAAAAAAGGTTAGAATTTCTAAGCTATATTGTGACTGGAGAAGAGACGTTGGTGGCTCATTACACGCCTGAGAAAAAAAGACAGTCGTCAAAGTGGATTCACACCAATTCCCCGTCTGCCAAAAAAATCAAAACCACAATTTTGGACAAAAAATCATAGCCTCAGTGTTTTAGGACCGAAAGGCATCATTTTGGTCGAATTTCTGCCTCAAGGGGATCCCATCAATGCACCCTATATTAAGATACCCTAAACAACTCAAAAGAAGCATTCAAAACAAACGGAGGGGAATGCTGATGAGAGAATGTGCTTGTTTCACGAAATCGTCCGTCCTCACACAGCCTTAGCCAACATTACGCTCATGGACTCATTTGGTTGGAATGTTTTGAACCACAGGTGCTGAAAGAGGTTCTGAAGTGGGGGAAGGAGCTGGCGGGAGAGTTCTTGGGGGACGGCATAAAGAAGCTTGTGCCACGGCTCACCACACACTTTGAACAGGATCGCAATATTATGGAAATAAAGTCAACATGTGCAACAATATCCTGTTATTTTCTTTTTTCGAGTACACTTTTTTTTTAAATTATATAAAAAATCTAATACCTGCACTTACTTTGTGAACTTCCCTCATAATATCGACTCATAAAAGCTGACAATCGAAACGGAATTAATCGATAAATGTCGCCAATCGTGATCGATGAGGTGACTTTTCTAGGTCACCAAGCCAGTGCGAATTGGACAACGCGACGTTTAACACAGCCGAATCTAGACCATGTGTTTTTATTGTTGCAAGTTTTTTATTATTGTTTTGTGGAACACGTTATTATGTCTATTACGGGAGAATTTTATAACAGAAGACCACCGACGATTAAATGGTATTTTTTATAAATTTATAATTTGCTTCGTGTAAGAATTTTGAAGGAAAAACGATCAAAGAAATGTGTGTACTGTAGTGTATTCACACATGTATAGTTGTGAATAACTCTGTCGTCTCAGGCAGTGCGTGCGCGGACTTGTGGGGCGTAGGACGGTACTGGGTGACCGACTGCATAGAGAAGACGCGGGGACGCTTGCCGTGAGCCGATATCAGTTAAGATGAGTGTTACTTGTTCTTTCTTAATATTAACCTTTACATAGTGTACATTACATGTGGCGACGAGGTAAACTGTAAGTAATCTAAGGATTTTTTACAAAAAAATGTAAAGCTAGGCAAGTGCACTTATTTAGCTGTCAGTTGCATAGTTGTTCTATTATTTGTCGTTTGACGGGAATGGCGTCGGAACATGAAATTAATGTTGGATTTGTTTTGGAAGTCGGAAAAACGCCGTGTTTACCGGAATTACTTTACCAGAATATATAAGGGGGCATTTGGTGGAGAAGGCATGGATTGATGTTGGAAAAAAGGCATTTGACATCGCTTGAAATCATGTTAACTCCACGGCTGCGTGGAAGGTGATCTGGTTCAGTGTATTTCGGGTGGTGCCGTGTACGGAGGCCGGCATTGAAGAGTGGTACATCTACAGGGTGCTTGTGGTTGCGTCACAATCGCGTGGTTTGTGGGTGTCTCCATGAACGGAGGACTTTAGGTAACCTAGGTTCCTATGAGGGCATTTAAGGGGAGTGATATACCAACGGAATTGTCAACCATACCTACCTACTTATTAAAATGAATTTATTTATTTATTTATACGGGGTTTTACAGATGTTTGCACTTACGTGAGAACTATCCAGTTATAAAACTCAGTTATTTCACAATTATAAAAATCTACAATTAAATACAGATACATACAATTACAAAAAGAAAAACATCATAAATAAAAATACAGAATTATATATACAAGGTCACTCGAGTAACACATTACAATGAGTGGTAAGAGACATATAATGTTCTTCGATAATCACCGAAAGTATCGTGCGGTGGTGAGCAGTTTTTATTGCAGTTGGGCATTAAATTGCGACTTGGCATTGAATTGCGACTGGACATTAAATTACGACTTTGCATTAAATTGCGGTTGGGCATTCAATTGCGGTTGGGCATTCAATTGCAACTTTGCATTGAATTGCGGCGGAGCATTAAATTGCGACTTGTATTAAATTGCGACTTTGCATTAAATTGCGGCTGGGCATTCAATTGCGACTTGGCATTAAATTGCGACCTGCATTGAATTGCGGCTGGGAATTAAATTGCGACTTTGCATTAAATTGCGGCTGGCATTCAATTGCAATTTTGCATTGAATTGCGGCGGGGCATTAAATTGCGACTTGCATTAAATTGCGACTTTGCATTAAATTGCGGCTGGGCATTCAATTGCAACTTTGCATTGAATTGCGGCGGAGCATTAAATTGCGACTTGCATTAAATTGCGACTTTGCATTAAATTGCGGCTGGGCATTCAATTGCTACTTTGCATTGAATTGCGGCGGGGCATTAAATTGCGACTAGCATTAAATTGCGACTTTGCATTAAATTGCGGCTGGGCATTCAATTGCGACTTGGCATTAAATTGCGACTCTGCATTGAATTGCGGCTGGGCATTAAATTGCGACTTGGCATTAAATTGCGACTTGGCATTAAATTGCGACTTGGCATTGAATTGCGAATTGGCATTAAATTGCGATTATGCATTGAATTGCGGCTATGCATTAAATTGCGAATTGGCATTGAATTGCGACTTGGCATTAAATTGAGACTTGGCATTGAATTGCGAATTGGCATTAAATTGTGATTATGCATTGAATTGCGGCTATGCATTAAATTGCGAATTGGCATTGAATTGCGACTTGGCATTAAATTGAGACTGTGCATTAGATTGCGACTGGGCATTCAATTGCGACTGAGCATTTAGTTACAGTAAGGTTGCAATATGAGTATGAGTATGATATAAAAAAAAAGAAAATAATAAAAGCATTATATTGCGGATATTGATGAATACTTGGTGTACAATTTGCATTAAATTGCGGAGATGTACCGGTATAGCATTAAATTGCGGACATACCTCTACATGGCATTAAATTGCGAAGTTTTCAAGAGTTTCGGAAAAAAAATAATAAAAGCATTATATTGCAGATATTGATGAATACTTAGTGCACAATTTGCATTAAATTGCGGAGATGTACCGGTACAGCATTAAATTGCGGACATACCCCTATAGAGGTTCGGAAAAAGATAATAAAAGCATTGTATTGCGGATATCGATGAATACTTAGTGTACAACTTGCATTAAATTGCGGAGATTACAAGTATAGCATTAAATTGCGAAGTTTTCGAGAGATTCGAAAAAAAAATAATAAAAGCCTTATATTGCAGATATCGATGAATACATAGTACAACTTGCATTAAATTGCGGATATTTACCGTATAGCATTAAATTGCGGACATATACCTTCTTGGCATTAAATTGCGAAGTTTTCGAGAGGTTCGAATGTGAAGGGGAGGTTGGTTCAGTTTCTACCCGTTGGGAAAGATGGAAAAGAAGTCTGAACCTTTACCTCGAGGCGACAGGCATAAACACCGAGGCAAAGAAAATAGCTAGTCTTTTACATATCGGTGGTCCCGAGTTACAAGAAATTTTCTACAACATCCCGGAAGCTAATGCAACTGAAGGTGAACCTTCATTGCGATGTTAAACGTGAACAAAAAATTAGACAACTACTTTGCACCTAAACAGAGCAAAGTATATAAGCGACATCTGTTTCGTCTCCTAAAACAGGAACAGGATGAGAAGTTCGAAAAAATTGTTGTCAGACTTCGACTACAGGCCAAGAAGTGTCAGTTTGGTGAATAAAGAAAACGAGCATATCATAGACCAAATAACTAAAAAGGGTAATTCAGAAGAACCCCGAAAAAAGATATTGAAAACAGGGGACAAGATCGGTTTGGATGAAAAGTTGCAGAAGCGAATGCCCTGGAAGCCATAGATCGTCAATTAGAAAACTTTGGTATGAAACCTATGGAAAGTTAGTCAATCAACAGAGTAGGAACAGAGACATGGAAGGAAAAAAGAATTATGATAGTGTTAGAAGAAAATAGCATGAGTTTGAGGGACGACAAATTCATTTTTGGAATGAAGAAAATCCACTTCCTAGGGCATGAACTGTCAGAACAGGGAGTTAAACAACTAGACAAGTATATCTTGGTTATAAAGGAATTTAGAGCCCCAACGAATATCGCTGAACTGCAGAGCTTTATGGGCTTAGTGGATTTCGTGGGAAAATGGATACCCCATTTAGCAACGGTAACAGAACCCCTTAAGCAATTGTTACGGAAAAGAATGGGAAGAAACATGGACATTCAAGATGACTGGGGCGACGCCCAAAAGAACGCATTTAATGATCTCAAAGTGGCGCTTGTGAAGGTACCAAATTTAGGTTACTACAATGCACATGATAAGACTGTGGTGATTGCAGATGCAAGCCCAGTGGGTCTGGATGCAGTGCTGGTGCAAATCAATAAGAACGGGCCGAGAATAATTGCAGTTGATAATAAAAACCTTATCAGCTGTGAGCGTCGTTACTGCCAAACAGAAAAAGAGGCCACCCCTGGTTTGGGCAGTCGAACATTTTAACATGTTCCTGTATGGCAAGGTGTTCGATCGGGTAACGGACCATAAGCCCTTGGAGGTGATATTTGGTCCGAAAGCAAAACCATGCGCTCGCATCGAAAGGCGATATTCTTCTCAGGGGGACGAAAATTGTAATCCCAAACAAAGTACGCAGAAAAATTCTGGAAGCTGCGCACGAAGGCAATCCGGGGATAGTCGTGATGAAGGGCAGATTGAGGACCAAAGTATAGTGGCCTAAGTGCGACAAAGATGCTGAAAACATATGCAAAGCCTGTAAAGGGTGCACCCAGCGCCCCAAACCCGTTAAAAAGAAGTGACTTACCTTCCGAACCATGGGTTGACATAGCAATTGACCTCATGGGTAGTGGCCCTTACCTAGTGGAGATTATATCCTGGTAGTCGTGGATAATTACACCAGATATAAAGAGATGAAAACACGCAGAACCATAACAAGCTTCGAAATAAGTGGAAAGCTTAAATATATTTTTAGCAGGCTTGGCAACCCGATCTCGCTTACAACAGACAACGGGGGAAATTTTCCAGCGAAGACGTTAGATTTTCTGGGCAGAGAGGAACATACGACTCTATAATAGCATTCCCTACTGGCCGCAACAAAACGGAGAGGTGGAGCGTCAGAATAGGGACATCGTAAAACACCTCAAGATTTCTCAAGTAGAGAAAAATAAATGGAAAGAGGCTCTTCGTGAGTACAAGGTGGTGTACAACAGTACACTTCATACAGTTACAGGAAAAACACCTGCAGAACTGTTCTTTAGAGGACAATTTCGAGACAAGCTGCCTATAATTCAGGACATGACGCATCTCTCAGAGGACCTTGAAATGAGGGATAGAGATAACAGAAAAAGGGTAGGAATAAGTGGACATGAATAGAAGAGCTATTGCTTGTAAATTGGAAGTTGGTGATAAAGAATACGTCAAGAACATGACTAAAAAAAAAAACAAGCTGCGCTTGAACGACGAACCCAAAACACATATCGTTAAAGCGAACAAAGGAGGAGACGTAAGTCTTCGGAATGATGAAACTGGTCAGCGAATCAGATGACACATATACCTTAAAGGAGTGGAAGGACATTGGAAGGTGCTAGATGATGAGAATAATACTAGTGCTACTCAAACAAACGATAATGGCCATGTAAATCAATCACAATTCGAGTGAATAAATTGATGGACAATAATGAGGAAATAATTGATGATTAGTTATTAAACAAAATTTGAATAAGGACTTGCTGATTGTACTTGATATAGGTACTTATGGAAAAATAAAATATTTATTATTAAAAACAATAATAAGGGAGGGATGTAGTGTATTCACACATGTATAGTTGTGAATAACTCTGTCGTCTCAGGCAGTGCGTGCGCGGACTTGTGGGGCGTAGGACGGTACTGGGTGACCGACTGCATAGAGAAGACGCGGGGACGCTTGCCGTGAGCCGATATCAGTTAAGATGAGTGTTACTTGTTCTTTCTTAATATTAACCTTTACATAGTGTACATTACATGTACTTTAGTGGCTTATAATGTCTTCTCCTTTTAATGCCATTTTCACGAAGATTAAATTAAGTTAAATTAAGATAAAAGAAGTTTAAAAAGTTGTTACAAGATAAAAAAAAAAGAAATGGTTCCCTTCAAAGTACTCCCCGTCAACTGCAACGCACTTACCCAGCGCTTGGTCTAATCCTCGAAACACCGCTGGTACTCAATTTTCAGTGTGTCCATC
Organism: Limnephilus marmoratus; assembly: GCA_917880885.1. Classification (NCBI taxonomy): domain Eukaryota; kingdom Metazoa; phylum Arthropoda; class Insecta; order Trichoptera; family Limnephilidae; genus Limnephilus; species Limnephilus marmoratus. Next base: position 43,910,475 of record OU862928.1, on the reverse strand, counting down.
GGAGCCGTTTTCGATTTTTTATTGACATTCCCTCGGGTGCCGTAACGCGTCTCGCGAAGCGTTTTTTTAAGTCGGTTGGGTGTTTAAATGGTGATTCAAATCATTTTAAGTGTTTATAAATTTGGGAGGCGGGTATGGATACCGCCGCCCCGGGAATCATTTATTGGATAACCAACACATCTGCCATAGGTCACCCCAAGTGGTTCGCTACGTTTGGTGACTTAGCATGGGTGCCCGGGTACACGGGATGAGATTTATCTAGGTCTTGGTGATGGATGTGTTTGCCCACCTAACGCGTGGCGGGCAGGATCAGGAGAGACTGGTTTTTTTTTTTTTACATTAACTCCACACAGGAGGCCCTGAGGAAAATAATTTCCCTCAGGGCCTATGTCATCTGGGATGCTGTGTGGAGAGTCTTTTTGAGGAGAGGAAGGAATGAACATTGGTCTTGAAGAGACCCATGTTGTAGGAAGGAGGAAACACAGAGGCCGGCAAATCATTCCACAGCCGAGCTGTTGAACACAAGAACGAGTCGAAGAAACGACCCGTTCTCATGTGACAAATGTCAACCGTGTACAAATGTTGGGCACGCGTTTGGCGTGTTTCCCGACTATGCACCGGTGCCGAAGGGATCAATGATGCTAGTTCTTCAGAGCATCTTCCATTGTAATACCGGTAGAACAAGGATAGCATTCCCACCCGACGCCTGTGCTCTAAAGATTGCAATCCGTCTGTTAAGATGGGAGAATCTATCAAACGGACCGCCCGTTTCTGCACAGAGTCGAGGGTATTTTTCAGGTATTTTGGAGCTCCAGACCAGAGATGGCTGCCAAATTCAACCGTGGGGCGTACTTGTGATTTGTACAAGGTTAGCAGTTGTGTACTATTAAAGTATCTGCGGGCCCTGTACAGTACGCCCAGTTTTTGGGAGGCTAACTTTACTCTGGCTTCGATGGAGCCCCCATACCTGAGCTGGTCACTTAGGGTTACACCAAGCATATCAATGGAGGGCCTGTTCGGAAGATTGCTTCCGTTGAAAGAGACTAGATTTTCATTTCGATCCCTTTTAGACGTAATCAGACAAGATTGGGTCTTTGAAACATTAAATTCAACGAGATTATTTTTACCCCAAGAGAAAACACTCTCGAGGTAACCGTCCATTCTTTGCTTCAAAGCCCTACGAGCTGTTGGAGTTTGTGAGCCCTTTGGGGGCTTGTCAAACAAAAAGCTATCATGAACTGTACTGTCATCCGCGTAACAGTGAATTGGTGCACATGACAAAAGGTCGTTGATGTGCAACAAAAAGGTTTAGGGAGATCTTTTGACCTCTCTAGCCGGACTCTCTCGATCCGTTATCTTGCACCACAGTGGGAGGGATGGATTCATTCGTTCGCCATTCCTGGACACACTGAACCCCAGATTCCTACCCACCCCATTCACAGATTATTTCTAACCATAACTTCTCCTCTCCTTCCTTTCCATAAAAAAACCCCTCCACACAGCATCCCCAAAGATGACATAGGGATTTTTTTCACGAAAACATGATACGATCGATCAGTATTAATAGGCTTGCGTCTGCGTGGTTGAACTTCAGAACCCAACTACGAGTGCACGCCATACGCACCGCGCCACAAATAACATCTGTGTACGTGGTGTTTCATACAAAGCTACTGTTATAATTCGGTTTCTAATCCAAGAATTCGACACAAGATGTCGCTAATTTCGTCAGCAGCTCGCATGTGGATGTTTCTTCCCTAGTTATAACTACTACGGATTTATAGAATTTAAGTATCTTTCCGGATATGGAGAGATTACATATGGCGTCATTGCCTGTCACGGTTACTTTAACTCGGTGACTAGTTGTCATTGGATCACAGTGCATCCGAGAAACTGGCAATTTTTGAACCAGTTCTTATCGGATTTATAAAATGTTTACCTACACTCAAACTGGGCGAAGCCGAACTGAAAGCCGCCTGCAATGCCTAGCAGCAAAAACCTGCGGAGCGTTCTTTTAACTGCTAGTATAATATATAATACGGACGTAATACGCACGAATTTTGAAGGGTTGAGTTCTTTTGTATGGTAGGTACCCACATAACATAACAGGGCAACCGCATTATTGCAAACCTGTGAAACTTCCGTTGACAGGTAATATTTTAAATAAACCGTTATGCAGAACTTAAATGCTTAAAAATGCATGCTCCCATTAAACAACACATTAATTCCAGTTTCGCGGGTATTTCGGAATGCATTCGCAATGCAAGCGCTTCTGAACGCATTGAACTGCACCGACTTCATGAACTGTAAAAAACTATATTATTAAACGTGGGCTAAAATTTAATTGCCTTTGTTTGGGGGATAAAACATTCTGCGTGGTAGCCATTCCGTGTAAATGCACAGATAAAATTTCGTCGAAAAATGCACTTTATTTTGTGTTTGAATAAAAAAATAATTTGTTCACTAATAACGTTAATATCTAAGAAATACATAATAATTTTGTGGAACAGTAATTATGAAGGGAGGCGTCTACTAATATCTACAGGAATTCCAAAAACTGAAAAAATCGAATTAATATCTATGAGAACCAAAGTGTTGACGAATATCTACAGCACAAACTGTTGACTAATATCTATGAGAATCAAAGTGTTGACGAATATCTACAGCACTGGCAGAGGTTGGATTTGCAATTATGTGTAGCATATTGGAATAATGTAATATTGCGCATGCAGTTTAAAAAACTTAATTTATGTAAGTGTGTATGTAAAAATCCGTAATATCGGACTATTGGACACATTTAGCTGATTAGTCCAACCTACGCTCTGTAGATATTAGATCAACCTATGCTCTGTAGATATTAGTCAACACTCTGAAGTTCGTAGATATTAGTTCAACATATGAGCTGTAGATATTCGTCAAACATACAGGCTGTAGATATTAGTATTTGGAGTCTTATGAAGCACTAGCTGATTCCCGGCATGCGTTGCAATGCCATGTTCAAAGAAATACATTGTTTCTCCCTGAATCACCTTTCCCGTGCATCCCGCGTCCCCTTCCTAGCCAGCTTTATAAATTATAGCCCATATGTTATTCTGGACTCCAGATACTAATATCTACAGCCTGTATGCCGGACGAATATCTACAGCTCCTATGTTGAACTAATATCTATGAACTACAGAGTGAGGACTAATATCTACAGAGCGTAGGTTGAACTAATATCTACAGAGCGTAGGTTGGACTGATCAGCTAAATGTGTCCTTTACATACGTACTTACATAAATTAAGTTTTTTAAACTGCATACACGATATTACGTTATTCCAATATGCTATACATAATTGCAAATCCAACCTCTGCCAGTGCTGTAGATATTCGTCAACACTTTGGTTCTTAAAGATATTAGTCAACAGTTTGAGCTGTAGATATTCGTCAACACTTTGGTTCTTATAGATATTAGTCAACAGTTTGAGCTGTAGATATTCGTCAACACTTTGGTTCTTATAGATATTAGTCAACAGTTTGAGCTGTAGATATTCGTCAACACTTTGGTTCTTACAGATATTAGTCAACAGTTTGAGCTGTAGATATTTGTCAACACTTTGGTTCTTATAGATATTAGTCAACAGTTTGAGCTGTAGATATTCGTCAACACTTTGGTTCTTATAGATATTAGTCAACAGTTTGAGCTGTAGATATTCGTCAACACTTTGGTTCTTATAGATATTAGTCAACAGTTTGAGCTGTAGATATTCGTCAACACTTTGGTTCTTACAGATATTAGTCAACAGTTTGAGCTGTAGATATTCGTCTACACTTTGGTTCTTATAGATATTAGTCAACAGTTTGAGCTGTAGATATTCGTCAACACTTTGGTTCCCATAGATATTAGTTCGATTTTTTCAGTTTTTGGAATTCCTGTAGATATTAGACGCCTCCGTTATTCTGATGTATGAGCTATATTACTGTAAAGTTTCATTAAAATCCTTTAAGTAGATTTTGCGTGAAAGAGTAACAAACACACACGTCCATAAGAACTTTCGAGTTTATAATATTAGTAAGAAAATATACAATGTAGAACCCATGCAGAAGAAGAAAGAAGGTATTATTATTAATAATTATTTAAGGTATTTTTTATGTGATTACCCCACAAGAAATCGAGTTGCTCCGTCTGGAGCCAGTGAGACTATAGCATCCCCAATTGGGGTATGTTGTGAGACTGAAGGTAGTGGGGAGGGGAAGGAGAAGGGTAAGAGGAAGGTGAGGAAGTACCTGGCTATTCAGATCTGGTCATCAAACACGGTTAAATCCATTTCAAGCAAAGTTTCAATTCTGAATGGTGGTCTTATAACAGGATATTACTGAGAGTGTCTTCCACTGCAAATATACTAGGTATATATATTATTTTTAAATGGATTAATTGTGAAATAACAGAAATTGATCAAATAAAATTTATTCGATTCAATTCTGCCACCTTCGGATTGGGAGTCAAGAGCTTACCCCTTGACCGCGGCGGCCGACTATGCTAATATTGATATTTATTATTGAGGTATATTGTTATAGCCTGTAACTAAATTCCGTGCAATTGAACACAGCTACTACTGATTTTTCAGCTAGGTACTACTGATTTATCGTAATTTATTTTTGGGATGTTATACCGTTTTGCGATATCTTCTTCTTTAGTCAAAATTTATCTATGCCCCTAAAATTAAATTAAAGCAAGACAAAAGATCGCGATAAACATAAGAAAATAGCAGTGACAAGTCAAGTAGGGACCTCGATAGGAGACATAATAATGACAGAAAAAATCAATTAGACTTATACCAAAAAAATCAAGGTCTTGACTTGAGTTGACCGGTCTTCACATTCTGGACAATGGTGAATATTATCCATAATTAGTCGATTGTTGGTTGAGGAGGAGCAGTTCATTATTTCTGAGTCTGCGGGAAGGTATATTGAAAGGGATGAGTTGTGGTGATGTACGTGAATCAATCTTCTTCTTTTTCTTTTTCTTTGCCACTTCCCACTTTAAGTGGGGTCGGCTCTCCTAATCAATCTGCGCCAAGACGACCGGTCTTGGGTTGTTGGATTGGGGAAATTTTGAGCTATTTTTGCCATGCTGGTCCACCATGTCAGAGGGGGGCGTCCTCTTCCTTTTTTTTTATTTCAGGTATAGCTAGCGCTTTATGGCACACGTGTTCTTTGTCTCTTCTCATTACATGACTATACCACCGTAAGCGACTTTCTGTTAGTTTTTCAGGAAGGGGGGCTACCTTGAAACTACCTCTTATATGTTCGTTTCGTATTTTGTCCAGTTTCGTAACCCCACCTGACCATCTAAGCATTTTCATTTCTGCAACGTGCAGTTTTTGGACGTGATTTTCCTTCACTGTCCAACACTCAGCCCCATACAGCATTGCTGGTCTCACTGCAGTTTTGTATATTTTGCCTTTTGTGCGAATGGGCATGCTTGAATCGCACAGTACTCCAGTGAGTGATCGCCACTTCTGCCACGCAACATTTACTCTGTGAGATACATCGGCCTATACATTTGCATCTTTTGTTATTACTGAGCCAAGGTATTTGAAGGATTCTACTTTTGGCACCGGCATTCTGTCTGGATACTAAACGGTGGTGTTGCTCGCTGTACTGCTGAAATTACATTCCAAGTGCTCCATTTTTGACCTGCTGACACGAAGTCCTGATGTTTCGTCCTGTATTTTGCAGATCTTCCGCAGTTTTGGCAATCAGTACGATATCGTCTGCATACAGAAGGTTCCAGGGTAGTTTCTTTTGAATATTTTTGGTGATGTAATCCATTACTAAGTTGAACAGTAATGGGCTCAGCGCCGAACCTTGGTGAACTCCCACCTCAACCTCGAATTCTTGGCTCAGACCGACCGGGCTTCTGACCCTTGTGCGGGTATTGTTATACATGTCTTCTATGAGGTTCACATAATGTTCTGGTAGTTCCTGAGCTCTCATAGCTTGCCACACAAGTCTTCTTGGCACTCGGTCGAAAGCTTTTTCTAAGTCGATAAAGATGAAGTGTAAGTTTTCCCTATTGAGATGGTATTTTTCCATTACTATTCTCACCGCCTGTAATGCGTCTGTCGTAGATTTTGATGGGGTGAAACCGAATTGATTTGGTGTGATTTTGGCAAGATCATATATTCGTTTATTCAGTATGCGTTCCCAGATTTTAAGAGTGTGTGTGGTTAACTTTATGCCCCTGTAATTACCACACTGTGTAACGTCACCTTTATTTTTATAGAATGGTACAAGGAAGCTTTGCCGCCACGCCTCAGGAATTTTACTTCTGCCTATTTTATTAAATAGGTTTGTGAGCCATTCTATCGCTACCATTCCTAATGACTTCCATAGATCAGTCGGTATCTCATTGGGTCCTACAGCTTTACAATTCTTCATCCTTTTGATGGCTTGCTTGACTTCATCTCTGCTAATCTCCTGGATCGGGCCCTCAACTGGAGGTAAGGGTTTGAAGCTGTTACTTGGATATTCTTCATTTAGAAGTTCTTTATAGTATTCGAACCACCTATGATTGATATCTTCGTTTGAAGTAAGCAGCGTGTGACTTTTACTTTTGATATACTTATTGGTTTTGATGTCTAGGGTTGATTTGTTTCTAGTTTTGGCTATTCTGAATATTTCTGCATCAGTTTCGGCATTCTCGAGGTTGTTGTAGAATTCCTGTCGTGATTTGGCTCTTGACTGCGCTACACATGTTTTAGCAGTTTTTTTAGCTTTCATATATTTATCTCGATCATTGTCTGTCTCAGAGCGTTGCCAGACCTTAAAGAGATTTTTCTTGTTTTTGAGAGCTTCCTTTACCTCTTCGTTCCACCATGTAGGATCTTTTCCTGTACTTATGCCTCCTTTCGAAACGCCCAGTATGGACCTCGCTTCATTTTTGCAATGCATTTCAAATTTAGCCCACATTGAGTTTGCATTTTCATAGTTGGCATTCCGATCGTTCACTAGGTAATCATGCAGTCTGTTTTTGAGAGATTCTCCTTTTGGGCCTGACAGTTCTTTCCACTATATTTTAGGTGTTTTATCCACTAGTGTCCTGATAGGCTTGGGTAGTCTAAATACAGCCACTAAGAGTCGATGTTGCGAGGCTAGTGACTCGCCCGGTATCACTTTACAGTCCTTAAAACCGCCTTTCATTTTCCTGTCAGCTAGTATGAAATCTATCTGTGAACACTTTCCACCACTTTTATATGTTATTAAATGTGTTTCTCTCTTTTGGAATAACGTATTTATGAGTATGAAATTATGTCTTGATGCAAATTCTAATATTTTTTCCCCTTCTTTATTTAAATTTCCGAAGCCAAAGCCCCCATGAAAATCTTCATATATTTTGCTGATTTGGCCTACATGTCCATTGAGGTCTCCAAGAAGAAGCTTTATATTTATATTTATGTAGGTGAATCAATAATACAATTATTTAGCTCTATATTTATGTAGGTGAATCAATAATACAATTATTTAGCTCTATATTTATGTAGGTGAATCAATAATACAATTATTTAGCTCTATATTTATGTAGGTGAATCAATAATACAATTATTTAGCTCTATATTTATGTAGGTGAATCAATAATACAATTATTTAGCTCTATATTTATGTAGGTGAATCAATAATACAATTATTTAGCTCTATATTTATGCAGGTGAATCAATAATACAATTATTTAGCTCTATATTTATGTAGGTGAATCAATAATACAATTATTTAGCTCTATATTTATGTAGGTGAATCAATAATACAATTGGATATGATTTTAGGTTTTCACGGCCAAAAGTTTTATGGTTATTTCCTTTTGGGGTATTATGCCGTGTTGCGCTACCTCCTCCTTTAGCCAACGTTTCGGACAGCGTTACAGTGTCCATCATCAGGGCAGATGTGTGAAGGAGGAGGTAGCGCAACACGGCATAATACCCCAAAAGGAAATAACCATACAATAATACAATTATTTATTTTGAAGAAACAAATGAGTTCAAATTTGTTCCTACCACCTTTTAAAGAAGAAAGTAACACATGAGTGATTGTCTCTTTCTAATCCTAGCCACCTGGCAATCCCTCAATTTGGGAGGCGGATATTTGTACCGCCGCCCCGGGAACCAACAATTGGATAACCAACACCTCTGCCATAGGTCACCCCAAGTGGTTTCCTACGTTTGATGACTTAGCAAGGGTGCCCGGGTTCATAAGGTGAGGTTTGTCCGGGTCTTGGTGGTGTATGCGTCTGCCCACCAGCTGCCTGGTAGGCCGGATCACGAGAGAATGGTTGGGGGAGTCCCTTTGACTTCTACAGCCGTACTCTCTCAGAACATCGCATTGCACTGCAGTGCAATGGATTCATACGTACGTCACTCCTGGACACACTGACCCTCAGATTCCTACCCACCCTTCGTGCCCTCTCCTTTCCAGAACTCCCTCTCCTTTCTTCCCTAAAAACTAGAAGTTATACAGAATAACTAGAGTATATGCTGAATATATACTGGGGAAAGGCAAATACGCAAGGATTAATCAAATGAGAGAGGAGCTAAATTGGATTCCAATAAAAAAGAGACTACTATATAATGTATTAATTTTTGTGTATAAAATTATGGAAAACCAAAGACCCTCCACACGGCATCCTCGAAGATGTCGTAGGCCCTGAGGGGAATTATTTCCCTCAGGGTCTCCTGTGTGGAGCTAATTTAAAAAAATCCCTGAATCCAATCTTGTGAGCCGATATTAAGACGAAGTCATAGTAAATAATGCAAAATCATATGTTTTTGTTTTGAAAATTTGATCGCTTAGAAGTATTTTAGATGCTTTAATTAAATACTGCGTGTAGAACATACCTTGGCCCTTAAAAATATCGGTCATTTTTTTAATAAGTTTTTTAATAAGCCTATTAAAAAAAAAAGTATAAGGTCTAAAAAACACACTTTCAAGTCCAAACTCTCCTATTTATAAACCCCTTTTCGGATATGGTTTTATTGTGTACTGTGGCAAATTCAGTTTATTTTATAATAATCGCAAAAAAAAGTTGATATTATTATTACACCTAATCTTCCCAAAATAAAATAAAATATGCATTTTCGCGTTGATATTTTACAATACGGCCGCTAGTCGACGAATTCGGTTATTCAAAGTGACCCCTATGGCGTCCACCGAAGAACTACTGTCCACGGCACAGCAGTGAACTAGTGGATCGCCTTAAACGGATTCAATTTAAAGAATATGGACATCATAATTATGAGACCAAACCAATACTGTTAACCGAATGCAAGATTGTAGAAATTGTACAAAGATATATTCTTAATTGCAGTAATATTTTAACAGCTAAAGCTAAATCCGTTGATCGATTATTTTCGATCGTAAAATTCACCGTTGGGATATTCCATGACTATCTCGACATTAATTTAAACTGTTGAAAAATATGAATGAAATCTGAATGGAATGTGTCTCTAAAGCCTTTTTGTGTCGTGCCCAACTTCGGCAGCTTCGAAAAATCTTCGTTCCGATCAAAAAAATACAAAATGCTGTTCCTCGGCGACGTTTCGAAGTACCTAAATCGTTGTTGTAACATAAATTAATAATTTATAATTTATTTATTTATTTATTGTGAAAAACAGTTAACATATATATCCAATTACATTTCACAATTTTTAGTTAATAGTGTAATACATTAATTATATAGGTACATTAATAATGACAGGTGCTAAGGAATACCTTTATTTCGCTCTTGAAATGATTGTAGTTCGATCGAAATATGTCAATTTCTGAAGAAAGGTTTAATAGTGAGGTCATTCTTCCCAGAGGCATAACCATTGGTAGGTTAGTCCTACCTCTAGGAAAAGTAAAAAGTCTATGTTGCCTTGCTCTGGTGAAGTTATCGGGGACATAAAGTGAAATCCTTTCCAGGACATCAGGATTACAAATGTGCCCGTTTAACAGCTTGTGTGCTACTAGTACCATTGCAATTTTGCTCCTAACGTCGAGACGATTTAGTCCCAGCATTCCCGCGAGAAAATCAGAGGGATACAACAAAGGATAGTACCCAAACTCTCGCATGTACAGGTACCGCATGAACTTTTTTTTTGCACCTTTTCAAGATCATTTGCGTATAGGGCATCTTCGGGTCCCCATATTACTGATCCACTTACGAGAATGCTGCGAACCAGAATAATTGTCAGCGGTTGTCAATTAGTTTTGGTGGCGGCCGTATGAAACTGGAAATTTTAGGGGGGGGGGGGGGGGAGTCGCGGACGGTTACGTCTCTTGTGCGCGTGCGAACCTGCTCAGTCAATGCGCTTGTGACTGCCCGTCTGATCGATCGTTCATCGTGCTTCCATGCCTAGCAGCATCGTATAGCGCAGAGGTTCCCAATTTCATCTGAAGTGTATATCTCCCCCACCCCTTCCCCCTGCTCTAGTAATAAAATAATAAGAGAGAATACCAGAATACGCACAAAGAAAAAAATACATGTTTTGAAACATCAGATAAACAATTATTTCGATTATGATAATAATAAAAACTGTTTTACTATATTCCTTTTAAATATTTCTATTTTTGAGAGTGATATTTCATGGTGGAATTCCATTATAATATACGAGGCATATCCAGAAAATAAGTGTACTGTGACCACAACGGGCGGAGGTTTTGAGGGTTGGCAACACTTATGGTACAGGGGGTCTCTTGACCAGAAAGAGCATCGCAGAAACATTGTTGTACGTAAACTCACGTTTTAGTGTCCAGTTGGTTTTAGTGTCCGTAGTCCAGTGGCTAAGACTCTCGACTCACATTCCGGAGGTCGCGGGTTCGAACCCGGCATGCGCAAATAAATTTTATTTGATTAATTTGTGTTATTTCACAATTAATTCATTTAAAATAATATATAGTATATTTGCGGCATGTTCCAGAGTGGAAGATACTATTAGTATCGCCCTGGTGTAAGACCACCATTCAGAATTGAAACGTTGCTTGAAAATGGCTTTAGCCATGTTTAGTGACCAGATCTGAATAGCCAGGTACTTCCCAACCTTCCTCTTCCCCACCTCCTTCCCCTCCCCACTACCTTCAGCCTCACAACATACCCCAATTGGGGATGCCATAGTCTCACTGGCTCCAGACGGGAGCAGTTGAGATTCTTGTGCGGTATACACTGTAAAAAAAAAAAAAAAAAAAAAAGTTGCGTGAAAGTTGTCGGCAAAAAATCCCGCCAAGTGCTGTGATCTGCTTTTTACTCACGGAAGAAATAACACCTACAAGAAAAAAAGGTGAGGATTTCTAAGCTCTATTGTTCCTGGAGATGAAAGTGGGTGACTGATTACATGCCTGGAAAAAAAACAGTCGTCAAAGTGGCGTCACACCAATTCCCCATTTGTGAAAAAATTGAAAACCACAATTTCGGACAAAAAAAATCATGGCCTCAGTGTTTTAGGACCGAATAGGCATCATTTTGTTCAAATTTCGGACTCAGATTGAGATCATCAATGCACAACAATATTGTGTACCCTAAAAAAACTCAAAAGGAGCATTCTAAACAAAAGGAGGAGAATGCTGACTAGAGAAGTTTGCCTTTTTCACGAAAACGTCCGACCTCACAAAGCCTTAGCCACCAATAAGATCATGGACTCATTTGATTGGGATGTTTTGAACCACTCCCCGTAATCCCCTGACTTGGCGTCTTCAGATTATCATCTTTTCACCTTCCTAAAGGCATGTATGGATGAAAATAAATTTTCAACCGACGAGCAGACGCAGAAAGTGGCCCTGAAGAGGGGGAAGGAGCTGGCGGGAGAATTCTTCGAGAAGGGCAAAATAAACTTGTGCCACGGCTCACCACATGCATTGAACGGGTTAGCAATTATTTTGAAAAATAGTCAACAAGTGTATCAACAATATCCTGTATTTTTTTTCTATTACACTTTTCAAAAAAAAAAAAATAAAAAATCAGTACACTTACTTTCTGGATAAGCCTCGTATTATATTCCTTTTGTTTGGTTTTGAAATGATAATGGGCATAGTTCCTACCGGAATCTCATTTATCCATCCTACCCTCCTCTAACCATGTCACGTTGTTGAAGAAAGCAGGGAACAATAACAACTTGTGTGAGATGACTTTTAACTTTTGTAGCAACTGGTTGAGTTTTTATGGGTTGTGTTCGACTTTTAATTTGGTAAGTGCTTGGTTTTTCTAGTTCCTTGTTTTTTTTTACATAAGCTCCACACAGGAGGCCCTGAGGAAAATAATTTCCCTCAGGGCCTATGTCATCTTTGAGGATGCTGTGTGGAGGGTTTTTTTAAGGAAAGGAAGGAGAGGAGAGTTCTGGGATGGAAAAGGGTTTAAGGGGTGGGTAGGAATCTGGGATTCAGTATGTCCTGGTCATCCGCCTCCAAGACCTAGACAAACCTCACCCCATGAACCCGGGCACCCCTGCTAAATCACCAAACGTAGCCAACCACTTGGGGTGACCTATGGCAGAGGTGTTGGTTATCCAATAAAGGTTCCCGGGGCGGCGGTACCCATTCCCGCCTCCCAAATTGAAAATCCTTGTAATCCATAGTCTTTGCCATACACGTATAATATAATCCTCCAACTTCTAACAAACTAATTTCGTTTCGCGTAATTACAGTCCATTTTGCCTACTTGCCACAGTTTTAGATGCAACACCTTTTTTGTAACAAATATAGATAATAATATCCTCACTGTGATCTCCCGTACTAAGGATAACATTTGCAGATTTTTAATGTATGAATCATATGAAGTAATTATTATGCATCGTTTTTGAGTGGTTTCGGTTTCAGTCCATTCATCCCGCCAACCCTCCTCCCGAGTTCCATTAATTCAGTCCCGGTACATTCAGTTTTCAAACAGCTTGCGTGCCACCTATTGCAATTTTGTATACAAATTTCGTTGTACCAGAGCTCACCAGTAGTTTTATACAAACCTTGTCCTGATCATAACGAACACAAGAAAAAAAGAATTATCCAAATTGGGGAAGTCGTTCGGAAGTTATGCGCGTACATACATTTCGGCGATTCATTTTTATTTATATAGAAGATAGAAGATAGAAGAAGAAGATAGAAGATAGATAGATAGATAGAAGATTTAAAATATATAATATTGTTGTGATTTTTTAATGAGAGTGGGATTTTTTTGTTTAGTTTAGTTTTGAAAATCTAGTCTCTTTCCGAACAGGCCCTCCATTGAAATGCTTGGTGTAACCCTAAGTGACCAGCTCAGGTATGGGGACTCCATCTAAGCCAGAGTTAAGTTAACCTTCAAAAACCAGGGCCCGCAGATACTTCAATTAGCCCAGTCAAGATGTACATCCGTGCTTGCAAAAGGTCCGGTCATTCTGATTTTTTTATATGTTGTTAGGACCTAAACCAGTAATAAAAAAAAAATTTTGCAACTTCGAAAGTGCTGTGCGAGCGGCGGTGGACCCATAAAACCAAGAAATTTTCGGATTCTTTTCAGTTTTTGCTCAACATCTCAGTGAAGGAAGGGTCTGACCGGTATAGTTAGTACACATACTTTTAAAGTAGACTAAATTTGCTATAATTTGAGATCAAAGTGAGCTATATGCAGCCATTGGTTTCCAAGATACAGTTCTTCGAAAATAGGACATTTTTCCCAAAAAGTGAAATTTTTTCGAAATGGTCACTTATTTTGTAAAATATTTTCTAAAACACGTATCCCACGTCAAATATTATATGAAATAAAATTGTAGTAAATTTAATTAGCTTTCATTTAAAACTAGATTGATATCTGTAGACCTAACGGTTCTCTCAAGAACGCCAGATAACCAAAACAGTCATAGGTGGGTTTAGGGGGGAAATGCAAATAAACTGTTCTCACGTCTTTTCATGGTTTTAATGTGCTGTGAAGTAATTCCATTAGTCATCGTGGGGTTATCCTAGGGTAATAATATAATTACGACCATTTCAAATTTCAAGTACCCATTAGTACCTATACCCATGAGTCATCATGGGTTTATTTTATGGCATAATTATCGACCAGTATAACGACCTTAAGTCAAATTTAAACAATACAGTAATTGGGAAACTTACTTAACTCAAATTTAAAAGAACCATTAATATTTTAGCAAAATGTTTTCATTGTCCCCCCCCCTTGACCTCCTTACCCGCACCCGGCCCTTTCAGGGCAGCTCTCAGTGTGTTGCGAAATGTCTATCCGTCCGGGCGTGTGTTTCGTGTGTCGTGAAGACCTCGACACAGGTCCTGTTGTGATCATCAAAGAACGAGGAATTCGAGCACTAATTGAAGTGAGTCAAAAACGTGGCCTCGCAGAAAATAAAAATTTCCTCCAAAATTGCAACCAAGTCAGCGTTCATGATGCATGAAGGAAGAGATATACAGCTGTGCGTAACATTGAAGCCTCAGTTCGTCGAGGAGGAGACTCTGCTTCCCAACCGAAGACTTCATCGACAAGATTATCAAGTAGACTGGCTCCTACCTTGAAAGGGATTTGCTTTTTGTGTGGTGATGCTATCACTGAATAATTTCTCCAGCAGCAAAGCAAACTACCATTGGCAAGAAGGAATATGGTCCATACAGTTGAGAAGTTGGGCATAAGGCAAATTGTTTTAGATGCAGCTAACGCCGAGGTGACGATTGGGGAAGGGCCATTGAGGAGCGCCTCCTCGCCACTGACGACCTGGTTGCTGCAGACGTTTAGGTACCACAGAGTGTGCTACAGGAGCCTGTTTCAATTACCATCTGCTACTGGGAATAAGAAAGGTTATCGTCCAGTTAGTAATACTGAAGAAGCAATGGAGTGTGTGTACGATTACCTAATGGAAAATAGTGATGAATGTCAGTTTTCTTTATCACACCTTCTGCAGCAAATAAAGGGTGATTGTATCCCTGATGTCAAAACAGCGAAAACTTACCTCGAAAAACGTTTTGGCGATGACATATTCATAGTGGAGACGGGCTCCAACAAAGGGACACGCATTATACCAACTACGTCCAAAACCACTGTGGGAAGAACGTCTCCATCGTTTTTGACGGCTACCCCGAAGATGCTACCAAAAAAAACACCAAAACAGCGGAAAGACTCCGGCACTACGCAGCTCATTCCAGCTACGAATTGACGTTGGATGAATCCACAGTAGTTCAAATTGCTCAAGAGCATGTATTGGGCAATGAGAAAAATAAGAGACGCCTTATAACTCTTCTCTGTGACGCCTTTCAGAAGGATGGAGTAGAAGTGGCTGTTGCCGAAGAAGATGCGGATCGAGAGATCGTCATGATGGCGCTTTCAAAAAGAGCGGTAGCCGATCGGATCGTCATAGTGGGAGAAGACGTCGACCTGCTCGTTCTTCTCAATAGTTTAGGTGCTGAAGGGACAAACGTCTATCTTGAGAAGAGCACCAAGGGTGAAGCTGGTTGCTGTCACTACTCTACAACCTCCTACAATCACCAGGGCTCCCGGCGATTACCAGGAACGGTACTATTCACCCACGCGTTTACCGGGTGCGATACCACCTCAGTACTGTTTGGCCAAGGAAAGACCAAAATCACCACACTTCTGAGCAAGAGTGAACCACTTGCTGAGCAAGTGGAGGTCTTCCTTCGGCCAGACTCCACCCCACAAGCCATAAGTGAAGCAGGCATCAAGTGCTTTGTGGCTCTATATGGGGATGACATCGCGAGGGATACTTTGGATTTCCTGAGGTATAAGACGTTTGTCACTTCAACAAGCATAAACCTCGCCCGTTTGCCACCAACGGAAGATGCCGCAGGCCACCATGCAGCAAGGTGCTACCTCCAAGTACAGAAGTGGCGAGGAATCAACTTGAATCCCACTGAACGGGGGTGGAAGCTATCTTCTCAAGGACTCACCCCCATCCCCACCACGATGGATCCTGCACCTCCTGCCCTTCTGCGAAAAATTTCATGTAAATGCAAAAATGGATGCTATGGGAGCTGCTCGTGCAGAAAGGCTGGGCTCCACTGCTCAGTCCTCTGTCAGTCATGCGGTGGAAAATTGTGCAATAACGTCCCGGATGTGGAGCTGAAATGCTCGGATGATGAAGATGACCCGACTACAGACTGGGCACCTCTCCCAGCGTCCATCACAGATATCGAGACACCTTCTTCGTGCGAGCCTAAGCCCGGGCCATCTAAGATAAAAAGAAAGACATGATTTGGCAACCAAGACACAATACCTACATGATATATATTAGTTTTATTTTTTGTGTACATATAACTTGTCCTTACAGTAGGTACCATGATGTTTGCACAAGCATTTTATTATGTAGGTATATAAAACAATGTTTGAAGATGACGTAATTCTCGATAGATGTATTATCTTTTCTTTTTTTCATCAAAAATGTGTTAACAATAACAAAAAAAATTGTAACTGTTTGATAAATAAAACCATAAAAAGACGTGAGAACAGTTTATTTGCATTTCCCCCCAAAACCCACCTATGACTGTTTTGGTTATCTGGCGTTCTTGAGAGAACCGTTAAGTCTACAGATATCAATCTAGTTTTAAATGAAAGCTAATTAAATTTACTACAATTTTATTTCATATAATATTTGACGTGGGATACGTGTTTTAGAAAATATTTTACAAAATAAGTGACCATTTAGAAAAAATTTCACTTTTTGGAAAAAATGGCCTATTTTCGAAGAACTGTATCTTGAAAACCAATGGCTGTATATAGCTTGCTTTAGTCTCAAATTGTAGCAAATTTAGTCTACTTTAAAAGTACGTGTACTAACTATAACGGTCAGACCCTTCCTTCACTGAGATATTGAGCAAAAACTGAAAAAAATCCGAAAATTTCTTGGTTTTATGGGTCCACCGCCGCTTGCACAGCACTTTCGAAGTTGCAAAATTTTTTTTTTATTACTGGTTTAGGTCCTAACAACATATAAAAAATTCAGAATGACTGGACTTTTGCAAGCACAACCCCCTTTTCATGTTTAACTTGACTGGACTAAATAGTACACAACTGCTAACCCTGTACAAATCACAAGTGCCTGAAAAATACCCTCGACCCTGTGCAGAAACGGGCGGTCTGTTTGATAGATTTTCCCATCTTAACAGACGGATTGCAATATTTAGAGCACAGGCGTCGCGTCGGGTGGGAATGCTATCTTTGTTCTACCGCTATTACAATGGAAGATGCTCCGAGGAACTAGCATCACTGATCCCTACAACACCGGTGTATAGTCGGGAAACACGTCAAACGCGTGCCCAACATATGTACACGGTTGACATTATTTGTGACATGAGAATGGGTCGCCTCTTCGACTCGTTTTTGTGTTCAACGGCTTGGCTGTGGAATGATTTGCCGGCCTCTGTGTTACCTCCTTCCTACAACATGGGTCTCTTCAAGACCAATGTTCATTCCTTCCTCTCCTCAAAAAGACCCTACACACAGCATCTCAGATGACATTAGGCCCTGAGGGATATTGTTTTCCTCAGGGCCTTCTATATTTTTGTAGATACTTCTTGAATATGTTTTTGACCCTAAGATCTAGTGTTTCTAATATATCGATGTATAATTGTAATGCTTTGTATTTATGAACACACACGGCAGTGTTTTATGCAGATTCAACATTACTGGTTAAGTGTTGGTCTGCCATTGACGGGAAGCAGAACAAAGCCACCAAGAACCCAGGGCGTCACGGATCAAATTGGTTGTTATAAACGGTTTTTTAAATTTTTTTATTTTTTTTATTTAGACAAAAAGTAAATGTTTACATTAATAATATGTTACATATCATTCATCATTCGTTTTTGTGGTTACCCAATTAGTAGAGAAATATTCTCGGGTCTAATTGGGGAGCTGGTGTATGTACTTGAAATAGTTTTGAAACCGGTAGGACCTTAAATTTTTCAAAATGTTCGCTGGTTGGAAAAATTCTTGGTTTTTTAATTATAACTTTGATGATTTTGTGTTGTTACTAGCGAATACAGATTATTCCTATAGATGCTTCCCCATGCAATTATGCCGTACTGCAATACTGACTGCACAAGAGCAAAGTAAACCATTTTAATATTTGAATGATTTAGGATATTTCTTAAAAAAATTAAGTAAGTTTTCTAATTCTTTTGACACAGTTTTCGACATGCTTCTTATATTTCATGCTACTTTCTTTAGTGGTCCCTAGATATTTGACATCTGGGGTTTTCTTAAGGATTTTACAATTATCCTTACATTCTCCTCCTTACACGAACGACTGTGCACGAGAACTGTTGTTTAATTGACATGAAGTTTTGTCGTTAAAGATTTCGTTCCGTTCAACAAACAGTTGAGTTGATCCATTTATCTTAATCATTTACATAAAATAACACAGTATTACATTGTAAACATACCAACCGTCCGAGATAAACATCATCTCTCTCCTAACTTGAGCACTGAAGTGCAAACACAAAGTATAGGTATGACATCTCGTGGAGTATACGTTAAGCCGAAGTGACACTGACGGTTAATCTCCTCGTCTGGTCACCGAACTGTGGTGCATTAACATACCGCGAGTCGGCGGAGTGGTTCACTACTAGGTCACTGGCTCCGTCGCTTCTGGTTCGACTACCATCTGGGTCAGTCCCATTCACCCGTGCAAATTAACCTCACTTTACTTCCTCTTCCTTCATGATGCCTGAAGGGATAAGGTTATGTGTTTCGGAGTATTATCTCTTCAGATGTTTTGATTATTGAAGAACAAATAATGCATAAAAGCGTGTCCAATGAATGTGCTTTTTCCGTAAGAAACCTGAGTTTGAATTCTGAAGTTGATTCGATTATCGTGATTGTTCGAGGTAAGTAGCAAAGATATTCTAGTGTTAGTAGATCATAGAGTTTATAGAGTTATCCTAGAGATGTCTCTGGTGTAAAGGTTTGTCCCTCCACGTAGGTACAACGTGCTTTTTCCCTAAGGAACCTGAGTTTGAACTCTGAAGTTAAGAGGGCATTACCAGAGAAAACCAGAAATACATCATTTTCAAATCAGATTTTAGACGTATTGACTCTTTCCACAAAAAAATATAAATGGATTTCGAAAGATTGTTCTTTTATCTAGCATTCGCATGTAATAAATTTTGAGATTTTTTTTTAATTTTTAGTATAATAAGGTTATTCCATAGGTCGTTGGCAGATTTGTTAAATTTTCAAAAAAGATTTTGTATTATACCACACCCATTTCAAATAATATAATCATGCAGTAAAATAAATCAATACATTATCTAGCAAACGCATGTTTTAGTATTTTAATTTTAGTTTCATTAAAATCATTAAAAAATATGTACGTATATGTGTTTCTTGACGAAAATTGGTCCATTTGTGTATTTATTTGCGCACTTACAAACTAATATATTTCAGATTTTCTTAACATTCTTATTAAATTTAGGCATTATTGAAAAATGATAAATACTTATAATATAATCAAAAAATAATTACAAAAAATACATTATTTTAATAGTTTTATTATCACGCCTTTCAGCATTTTTGGATGAAGGTATAAATTAAAGCTAATTTGGATTCAAATAAATTCGATGTTGACTTATAATTTTAAAAAGCTGGTACGGAGAATAATTAATCTTTCTCATTGTAACCGCCCTGCACGATCTTAAGAACAACTTTCGACGAAATGTGGATTTTCGTCCGCTGGCTGGTTAAACGCTCTTAATTCTATTACTGTGTTAGAGACCTTTGGTTTGGAGCCCCAAAATATCTGAAAAAAATCCTCGACTCATTGCAGAAATGTGCGGTCCGTTTGATAGATTCTCCTATCTTAAGGCGCCGCAACCGGGCTCGAAAAGAAGAAGATGGAGAGATATGAAATTACGAATGTTAGAGGAGAGCGCCAACATTTAAAGCGTCAAAATCGATGCGAAAATTGCGAAAGTGTTTAATAAAACACTACTCGTTTAAAATAGAGCAAAAATCTTGTGGAAGGCTTCTTAAGTATCATTTAAAGAAACATTGTTAATTTTTTTATAAATATAATTTATAAGATAACAGAAACAGACTTGTTTTTAATAATTTTTGGAGCATACTTTGCGATTTTTTTCTATGGAGGGAATTTCATATAATTTACGTTTCGGCGTGGGCAGCATCTAAACAATATCTTAAAAAATAACATATATTTTTTTAAGAGCTTAAAAGCGTCAAATGTTTAAGGGATATATGTAAGAAATCGGTAGAAATGCGGGTAGCGGCGCCATGACACACGGATTGCAATCTTTAGAGCACAGGCGTCAAGTGGGAATGCTGTCCTTGTTCTACCGGCAATTCAATGGAAGATTCTCCGATGTCGGGAAACATATGTCAAATACGTGCCCAACATACGTATCAGCTCGGCTGTGGATCGATTTGCCAGCCTCTGTGTTTCCTCCCTCCAACAACATGGGTCTCTTCCAGACCCGTGTTCACTCCTACCTTTCCTCAAAAAGACCCCCCACACATCATCTGCGAGAAACTTCAAAGACACCCGGGTTCTCACAGTACTATACAATGCTTAGGTTAGGAGTAGGCTTGAGAGTGGGTCGGTGGTTTGGAGCCCACACCATGTGAAGTATTCCCTCATGTTGGAGAAGGTTCAGAAGAAATTTCTGAGTTTTCTTTGCCCGAGGAGGTATGGCCACTATCCGTGGCTCTACCCTACCCTACCGACTTTCTCTTGGGCATGCTTGGTATGAACCATCTACGGGTCAGAAGGGACGTGCTCATTGTAATACATTTCTTCAGACTGATTCGTGGAAGGTTCGAAAACTCGGCAATCATGGAGAGCATTAGTTTATATGTTCCCGATGGTTCTCCTTCACCGATAGCATAGACTGTTTTATCTCCCCGCATGCAGAACTAACTTGCCAGTCGGGAGAGCTGTCTTGTTATTAAATAGAATCACTTCAAATATCGATATGTTTAACATCAATGAAGCACAATTCAGACGACAAGCTTTGTTACTGTTAGTATGATTGTGCTTCATTGATGTATAAATTGCTTTAATCTGTTTGAATCCTTATACTTTATCTCTTTTAAAACGCTTTGAAATTTTTAATTTTGTAATGTTTTAAAAATGAATACATTGAATTAAATCTTCGAAATTATAAGTATTAATTTTGAAACTAATAAAAATAATTAAAAAACGTAATTAAAACAAAGAATGCCGTTGGGTCATTTCATAAGTGAATGTTGGCTTCTGTATGGTCCACGCTTCCATACCATAAAGAGCAAACCAGTATTTTTAGCCAAACGGGACTTGGTTCAAAGCTAGCAGAGAAAGAGAACCAATAAATTTCCAATGCAAAAAATGTCACTAGACTTAATAATAATTTTCGCATGTCTCCAGCTCTAGGAAACTCGTCATTGTGAGTCACGAGCAGCAGAGTAGCCGTATTGGCCAAGTTTAACAATGGACACGAAACTGTGGCGCAAAGCCCACGATTGAGCGGTTCCAGTCACGATTCGATAACCGTTCTTATCAACTGTCGTCCATCATCAGGGCAGCGGCGGAGCAGGACTGTCGTCGGAGCTTGGACAATTAAGTCCCGGCATAGTGAATTTCTTCCAATTAATAAAATATTTTCCTTGAACACGTTCAACACTACCGTTAAACGGTGTTTCTGCAGCGTTACTAATAACGTATTGATGTTTTTTTTATGTTGGCTGCATTGAACTTTGGTAGATTAGTGCAAGCGCAGCGGTCATGTTTTTCATTCATTCGCGGCAAAATTTATTTTATGACATGTGGTATTTTACGCGCAATTCTTTATGTTTTTAAGTTCTTAAAAAATTATATGATTGTGAACGAAAGAGAACGAGATACAGAAAAATAAAAAAAAGATAACAGTCGCAACTGGGACAATGAGTATTCTATAGGTGATCCGTATAAATAAAATCGGAAATATTTATCCGAGACACTATCCAGGTTACAAACCAGTTCTTTAAACAATTGTTTCCAATGATAAAGGTAGTTGACAATAATATGCAAACAAAATTAGTCAAAGATACCTAATATTTTTAATTCGGAAAATTGAAATATGATAATGATAAATAATAAGTTTAAATAAAAGGTGGCAGTTTTTTTTCAGTTATTCGACAGTACATCCTCTCTGCACACCCCTAATATAATTTGTGTAAGTATGTCGGGGGGCAAACTGTAGGGGGATTAACTGTCATGGAAACGTTTCATGTCATAACAATTAACGAGAAGGTTATTCTACATAATTGCCCTGGGGCCCGTAATATCCGCACCGCGCCACTGTTTATGACCGGCATCATTGTATCTCTGACCTGCACCTAAAAAAAGCAGTCAGTCGTGAAGAAAAAAACGTAAAGCAAAGAACCGGTAAATCCATAACAATTGGAGTGGAAGTGATGCTATAGTGTAGTGACTGGCGACTGCTATCCACCCGGGGTCGGCGAGTCAACCGTAATTAAACCAATTACGCCACTGATGGATGCCGCCTGTTTGTTGATGTGAATCTCAAAAGATTCCTTTAGTCATAGTGGCATGTTAATTTGTAGAACAACAACTAGTAGTGTTTTGTGTCCGCCTTACGTTCATGTAGTCAAAAAAAAATCTTCGAAACAACATTTTTTTTAAAATATTTACCTACATTATTAGACACAGATTAATCATCCGTATAGAGTAGGTACGAGGTTTATTTTTTAAGGTCTTACTAATATTATAAACGCGAAAGTTGTATGGATGTATGTTTGAAGGCAGGCGTGGTCTAGCGGTAAGGCTCATGACTCGCAATCCGAAGGTTGCGGGATCGAATCCCAGCGTGGGCAAATTTGATTAATTTGTGTTATTTCACAATTAATTCATTAAAAATAACATGTAGTAGGTATAAAGGTTCTAACATAGGTATTTACTTATAGGTAATTCAAATAAGAAAACTTGTACAATGTGTTCTTAGAACGGGGTACCCCAGTAAGGACACATTTTTCTCTAAAAAACTGTAAAACAAAGAAAAAAAATATATATTTGCGGCACGTTCCAAAGTGAAAGATACTCTCAGTGTCGCCCTGGTGTAAGACCACCATTCAGAATTGAAACATTACTTGAAATGGCTCTAGCCGTGCTTGGTGGCCAGATTTGAAAAGCCAAATACTTTCCCACCCTCCTCTTCCCCATTTCCTTCCCCTCCCCACTACCTTCAGCCTCACAACATACCCCAATAAATTGGTGATGCCATTGACATAAATTGGGGATGCCATGCCAGTCTCACTGGCTCCAAACGGGAGCAGCTGGGACTCTTGTGAGGTATTCACATAAAAAAATGTATATGTTTTATTATTTTTTACATGCGTACCGGGTACCTACTACTGCTCTCTTTAGAGCAAGTGTGAAGAAAGTATCCCCAATTGAGGTATGTTGTGAGTTATGAGGCAGAAGGTAGTGGGGAGGGGAAATAAAAAGGGAAAAGGAAGGAACGGAAGTACCTACTTGTTATTCAGTACCATTACTTAAATACATACTTGGTACTATTGAGAAAATGCATACTTATAAGTTGGTTTTGATAATATCTTTGATGTTGGAACTGTTTTGGCTGGTAAGGGTGTTGGACTTTGTGTCAGATTTATATTTAAGATACATTGTGTTTTGTTTAACGGCCAGTGGAAGTGTATTGTATAGTTTTGTTGCAAAGTATCTAAAATTTCGTTGGCCAAAAAATATTTTAGCAAAACGGATAAGTAAGAGATTATGTATGCCCTTTGTTTCTAGTATTTCGAGCAGTTTAGACATTTTCAAAGGTAGTTTGAAGAGGTATGTTTTTGGTTTAAAGTTGCCTAATGTTTAAGGCACAGATTCTCCTGAAGATTTCATCCGATCTGCTTGTGATCGGTAGTTTTAATTTAATCTTTATAATTAGTTTCTGAGCTTAAAAAATCGGATCAAATTGATGTACATTCACCGGTTTCCCGTTTGTACTACGAGTTTCCGGATACCGTGTACATCCACGTTTCAAAGACCATGAAAAAATACACGTTTGCTACTGTTTCACCAAATTCAATGTCACCTCTCACAGCAAGTAATTAAGATGCATTTCATGCAGCGAGTAAGTTCATTTACCTTGAAACTTGTGTCGTCCGCAAAGTGACATAAGCGAGGAGATTAAAGGAAAAATCGCAATAGTCCAAAATACCAGGGGTCAAAGCATGGTCGACGGATAAGGATTGATAGGATAACTTTCGGTAACTTCTCGTCGATCTTTAGGATAACTGCAGATCGCTAACGTGCAAACAACAGTTGATGTCGAATATTAAGAACATTTAGTCATTGTGAAATGTTACTTATTCACTGGCGATCTGCAATCCTGCTAGGGAACGATGAGTAGTTACCGAAAGTTATCCTATCAATTCTTATCGGTTGACTGTGCTAGGGAGCCAGGATTTCGTCACTTTTCAAGGGGTTTACAGCGTCGATGATGATTACAATGATAAAAAGGTGAAAGCGATTTATAAGACAGAACGAAGACAAACATTTTTAAACTATTCATATATATATATATATATGTTTTTTACATTAACTGAACACAGGAGGCCCTGAGGAAAATAATTCCCCTGAGGGACTATGTCATCTTTGGGGTTGATGTGTGGAGGATATTTTGAGGAAATGAAGATCTGGGAAGGAAATAGGAATATGGTCAGGAATCTGTGGGTCGGTGTTGCCAGGAGTATTAATCCATCCCTCCCACTGCGGTGCAAGGCGATGTTCCGGGAAAATTATGAGATTAAGTAGGTACCTAAAAACCGACCCACTTAATTATATACCATATATTTAATTTCAAATAAGGAATTAAATAATTTTCCAAAGAAACGTCACTATCTCAAAGTAGGTACTGT